>JAWQUT010000087.1:350102-355625 GCA_033807755.1 Ellobium chinense | reverse complement strand
CTCAAAAAAAAAAGTTTAAAAAATTACGTGCCGGAGATGCACCGCCGGGCATATTTTCGAAAACAGTTTTCTTTTATATTTTCACTGTAGCACAGCCATAGCACTTAGAATATCGAAGTTTGCAGCGTTACCAGCAAGTATAACAACTTTTGTTCGAGGAAGTAAAAAACCCAATTTCTTTTTTCTTTTTTTAAATCTTTTTCATTTTCGGTATCTACCTCGAATAGGCAATTTGGGGTGGGCATTCTGTTGCAAAGATCAGTGAGGAAGGACGTCTTCTATTTTTTATACCACTTTTTTCCTTCAGGCTGTCTTGTGTATAACACAACGGTATTCGTAAAATTTGAGAACTTGCATATTAACGATGGGATTTCTACGCATCTTAACAACAACACTGTTAAGGGTGCATTCAGCACTGGTGCACTTAGACTATGTAATTCTTACGATGGTAAGAGATCCCATCGTTAATGCCCAAGCTCTCAAAATGACAATAGGACGTGGTTGAAAATATAATTTAGTTGTTGTCAGCCTCTTTCTGTTTCACGGGCCAGCAGTTCAACTGAACCAAATGAATACGAAGCGTTTGTTGTACGTTCACTAAGATAAACAAATCGTCATTGTAATTGTAATTGCATCTGCATACTCGAAAATTACCGCAGATTTCCAGTTGTTGTAATATTTGCCACGACACGTAAAAACAATCACAACCGGGAGTAGTGGTGAAACTCTCGGTTTTGAGCTGTAGGTAAATTATTGAAGCTGAATAGAATGAATGAAATTTCCATCAGATCTTCTTGCTTAGTATTTTTCTTGATGTTCAGGCCAAAACATTCATAGGTCGAAATTTTTAAAATTCTAATACATCTTAAGAGCAGGGCCATAACTTGTCTCAGATCACTCTCATACTCAATGAAAGCATTTATCTCGACTTCATCTTTGACATACAGATTCTGGATGACTTGTGAAAGCTTAGGTTTAGGTGCGCAGACATAGGTAGTAGCATGCTGGTCTAAATAAAAGTGGACTTGGGAATTCCAGGGCTATCAAAGGTTAATTCAATTTTTCTTCTTAAAGTACAATGCATAATGCCGTTTGGCGTAGCATTCATCTGCCTTCACTTCTGTCTGTCCGATATCCACTTTACCATTCACTATTACTCACCAGAATATTCTCTCTTTCTTCTTGTGCTTCGTTTATCGTGTAGGTTTTCAGTTGTTACCAAATACTTTCTGCTGATTACATGCCGACAGTGTCTGGCTTTTTCAAAAACAATTTCCACGAACTGTTAACTTGCACTGTTTTCCTTATACTGTTTCAGAGGAGGGCGTCCAGACAATCTTCCTGGCTCGGATTTCAAAGTATATGGAGTCAAATTTGAGCTCTGTGTTTTCCCCAATGCATTGTGAACCCACTCATTCATATCGGACTACCTTGTAGCCACAGGATTTCTTTAAAAATCTTCTGATAACGTATCCGTAGAGCTGATACTCATGCCTCTGAAACAACGGTTCTTTAAATGAAAGAAGTCAAGGCTTGAATTTCAAACCTGAGCAAAGCAACATCTACATAATATGTGCCAGCTCTAAGGAAAAATATATCAACGTATCATACAAACCATTACCATCAACTTCATCCAGCCTGTACCAGCGATCTCCAACTTGGGTTTCGACATCAGCCTGACCATAGTTTGACCATCATGCCGTTCGGAGCGTTCAACAATCTCAAGGACCGGGTATTACAGCCGTCGAAAGATGCTGCCCAGTTAGCCAAGGACTCCATACACAGGTAGGACACAGTCACTTGAATTATTATATTGTTTTGGTGTTACTTTCGTGTATGGTTTTGATGTATGTTGCCGCTGACTTGTCCTGTTTTACTGTACTGTTGCAATTAACATGTACATTGTTACAGTGTTCTGGTAGCACTCACGTGTAGACCTATTGTTCTAGTTTCTGGAGCAACTAACTTGTATTCTTCTAATGTTTTGTTGCAACTCTCATGTATGTTGTTCTTACGTTCTGGTGCCGTTTACGTGTATTATCGTAATCTGCCGTCCTATGATGAAAAGACACATTATGTATGCACTATGATTTATCATAATATGGCAGTAATGTTCTGGTGTCACTCTCGTGTATTGTTCTTGTGCCGTGATGCCTCTTTGTTGTCCTGTTATTCTGTGATGTTGTGATGTTGTCTATCTTGGCATGTAGATTTTGAGCATTAATGCATAACTCAAGAGATGCATATTGGCTGCTCCGACGTACTGGGCATAATATAGACATTAACACACGTATACAGCCAAAGTTGTGACACAGTCAGCTGCAAGCCACCCGCTCCTTTCATACATTAATGTGACTGTGTTCGGCAGATGTTGCACATTATATGTAAATAATCGTGAAGCACCTCTGGTTAAGCCGCTCGGTTAGGCTAGACACCTGGTTTTCAGCTTTTACTCTTCTACCTGTCTTCTCGCTGGTCTCAAGTCTGCTCATCTCTTCCTTCAGCTTCTGTGATTATAAGATTATCTGGGATAGTATTGTTCTCTCGGACTCTTATCCCACAATTTGGCTGCAATATAGCTTTGAATCCACGGTACCGTTATATCGAAAGACCCGTTAGCCCATCGTGCAGTTATATCCGGAGGAACTCATAGTATCTTTATATCGAGAGATTCCTTATTATTATCCCAGAGGCGCTTAGATCAGATTTTATGACATGCATAGGGAATTATGTATTATTATCCAAGCCGAAATTAATAACCAGTAAATGGCTGTCGTCTCATGATGAACGAAATGACACCCATAAGGATACAGCCTGCTCTGTTTAATCGCCATGCCGATAACCGAAACCTCCGCGTTTTGGATCATTTTCCACAGAACAAAATGCTATGTTTCCATAAAAAAACAAAAACCCACTGGAAAATCTCAACTTCTTTTAACAGCAATATTTGTTTGTTCTCCCGAGGTGTTGCGATTAAGCGGAGTTGACTGTATTTCACATTATCTGGGCCAAAAGCTCCGAGGCAAGTGAAAGTAAGACAGAGGCGGCTGAAGTTGACAGCGTTTAAATATTTGATAAGCATTCCCACGGGAGCGATCAACAACAAAATGAATCGTACAATCCTGTTACCAGTGCATCAAACGTGAGCAGTGCGGTGGGCTATGTCTAATGCTCTGGAAGGCAAATGCACTGTCTTGCGCCTGAGGCTGTGGCCACATAACTAGATTCCCTAATATCTGTTAATGAATTATGGTGCGCTATGACCTGACATCTGGAAAAACAAATGTCAGTGCTGAAACCAGTGTCACATTGGTAGGGACAGATTATAACAGGTCGGCAGAGTTGAGCACATGATATAGATTGATTTTTTTTCTTCCTGCATTAATATAGTGGTGGAGTTGTCGCTGTTGCTCCTTCACCAAGCCACTTGTAGTCAGCCTGCTAGGCGTTAAAGTCAGTCGGTCAGTCGTTCGGTTGGTCGGTCGGTCGGTCGGTCAGTCAATTAGTCGATCATTCATTCATTCATTCATTCATTCATTCATTCATTCATTCATTCATTCATTCATTCAGTCAGTCAGTCAGTCAGTCAGTCAGTCAGTCAGTCAGTCAGCCAGTCAGTCAGTCAGGATGGAAACAAACTTGCGGCCATCTACGCAGTGAACCAGTCAGTTAGTCGGTCAGTTCCCAAATATATCTTGCAAGTGGACAGAAAATTAGAGAGGCCTACAAGTTATCATTTCTAATTTAAGAGGCCTTTTTCACTGAGCACAAAGTCGATGCATAACTAAGAGATTGTATAAAACCCGCATGTCTCAGCCTATGTCTATCTCTATATGTATTTCATAATAATTATTCTATCAGCACAGTATGCTCCAATTTTCAAAACTAAAGAAATTATTTCAGAAAGCTGCTGATAAATATATCACGAGCTAGTCTAGGCTTACATTATAGACCTACTATTAAACTCATCAAGCCTGTACATCCACCACTCATAGTCAAGTGTAGCGTCACACAAACAACCACATAATAACTCATGTTACGTTAATGAGGAAGCTAGAGACATTGTTAACGTTGATTGCTCATGGAACAACAGATTGAATGGATGCATTTCACCACAACTATATGTAGCGCATGATACATGTGTGGATTGATTGCAAGGAACGTGCGGCTGGAATTTCCAGATGGAAACAGACTAAAGCTAAACCTGAGACAGATTCCATAAATTATATGTCTTGCGGCGAGTAAAACTAAGGCTTAAGTCACGTTTTTTTTTCTTTTAAATTTGCCACAAATTTAAGGTTTTTGGTATGACACAATGCTTAATGTGGGCACTTTCATTTGTTAAAAACATGGCCTAACATTATTCTGGTCCGAGATGAAGTTTGCTGAAGTAGAAAGCTATCGCCCCATGCAATGGAAAAAACTTTATGAGAAAATCGAGATCGGAGAATAATAAATTTTAATATATAAACTCATCTAATTTGCCTCACAGTAACTCAAAGTTATCTATAACTACAGTCCATTTGCCCATAAAATCAATGTTTTTGTCTAGAAAAATGACTTTACCTTTTATTTCCGCAGCAAAAAACAAGAGAATGATATCAGATAGCCCCAACCCACTTTAGAACCTGCGATCCTAATTCCTTGTCTAGCGACACAAGCCTTATATTGACTGGCTGTAGACTCAGAGCTTATAATCAGTCCGTATCATTCTGTGTAGTCAGCCAGAATTTTCCCACGTCATTTACCCAGATGTTGTAATTAAGCATCGGAACAATGATTTCATTTACCCAGATGTTGATATTGAACGATGGAATAATGATTTTAATTTCGTGACCCAGTTCGGATGTCTTTTTATGAATTGGCGGGATTTCCCAAAGCGATCATTGTTAGTAAAATGAGGTAGCAGGAGATAATTCTTCAGGTGGCTTCCGGATGTCTCTTTGTTGAGAGTCCGTTGGGAACCAGATATTACTTGCTGACGATCTCTGTTTTGTTAAAGCTGACCGTTGTTTCTCTGATGATAAGACAAACTACAATATCTGTGCAACCAGGTCTCTTCTACGTCTATTGCAATCCCCACAGGTCACCCTAATAAGACTACACGCATTCCAATCGCTTTTTCGAGAGTCAAATCTCGTGCCCATTCCTTGACTGGCTGTGACTGCATCTCCCCTGTCATTNCCCAACCTCCATCCTGTATTCCTCGCTCGTTCTCTCTCGGTGACGTCATAAGGCCACAGCTACGCCTGGCTTGCTTTGTTTACCATTTTTTCGGAGTGGAAGTCACTAAGATTTGTGTATCATTCGTTGTATGTGTTGTTTTGATCTGTATATTTTCTTAATAATAATATAAGTCTAGTCTACTCCGTTATGTATAGACTTATTTGACTACTCTGTGGAATCCATGCCCTTCTCCTCTCACCCACCCCTCTTTTCCCCTCATGATCCCAATTCCTGTTTCAAGCATGAAAACGAATGGCGCTATTTTCACATACCATGTCAACAAAATTCGGCAAACTT
>JAWQUT010000087.1:340102-345102 GCA_033807755.1 Ellobium chinense | reverse complement strand
CGAAAAGATTATGGATAAAATACTTCTTTCTGTTCTTCATTCATTAAAAAAAAAAAAGAAACCAAAATGCCTGCAGTTAGTATCGAACACCGAACTCTTAGTTCTCAAGCGCAATGTTACTGTAGATAGCAGATTCGTAATCCGGACCTATCCCGCTGGGGTGTTTCTCAGTCATGCGAAAATCAGAGCTTATTAGACACGATATACACATTTCATGTTCACTTAATACTGCTGTCAGATCAAAACAGTGGCGTATCATGAGAAGGAAGAGGGGCACTCTGGCACCGAACCCCCCCCTCCCCTTTCCCTGATCCACGGTCAGAGTTCTCCCCTGAGGGTCTGCCGGCGGCGGTCCATGGCCGTATGTACGTACGTCTGTCTGTCTGTCTGTCTCTCCAGTATCGTCTCTCTCTCTCTCTCTCTCTCTCTCTCTCTCTCTCTCTCTCTCTCTCTCTCTCCGGTATCGCCGGTGGCAAGTAGAAGTAGCCATTCATTTCTAAAAGGTGTGGAGTGGGAATTAAAGCAGTGATATTAGATCCGTTCCTGGAAAGAAGGGGACCGATCATAGAAGGCTGAGTCACAGTGGCTCAGGAACACATAAGTACTAATTAGACTCCAAGAATTCCGCCAACATAAGCCTCTTACCAGCCAGGATGATTAAAATTTTTGTAATGCCGAGGATGACAGAAGTGGCATCTGACACTCGGAAAGAGTGTGGGATGGGGGTGNGTGGGGGGAGGGGGAGGGGAGTGGGCAGGAAAGTGCTGGAGTAGATAAGTTCGCAAAAGCCGATGTCACCATACTCGCTCTGTGTCTTCCTTCCTCTCTCTGTCCCTCTCTCCGACTTTTTGCATCTCTTCTTCTATTGGTGTTGCCCATTTCAGCCATCTGTTTTAGATTTGTTTCGATGTTGACTTATTAAAGTGTTAAAGAATGTCACTGAAGATGTTAGTGACCTACTTCGAGTTATCAGAGGGCGCAAGTGACCTACTTCGAGATATCGGACGCACCGTGGACCTCACGGATACACGACTGCTGGGTAGTTGGATGGATGGATGGATGGATGGATGGATGGATAGATAGATGGATGGATGGATGGATGGATGGACGGAATCGTACCTCATCCCATCTCGGCATTAAAAGTAATAAAAAAAGTTGGTTCTACCTATACATGTAAACATTCGATGGGAACGGAAAGCTGTACTAGCAGCCAGTACGAAGGGTTATAGATCAAAATGCACTTCCTATCATTGCTTAAGACTTCATCTTGCACGCGGAATTTGAAAGAAGGCATTGGTTTACGACGCCTGTTAAGCTTTTCTAAGAGTAAGAGGAGTTTCAAAACAAAATTTGGAGGCAAACAAGAAATTTACTCAGGCAACACGCAGAAAGAGCCGGTCACGTGCTCATCACATTGTGCACTGGAATGAGGATTAACGATTCCCAAGAACAGCGGAGGATCTTTAAAGTCTGAATTATTAATTTGTTCTCCAAGCTTTTGATCCTCTAAGACCCTAGTGACCGCAGCATGAGAGCTCTTGGCTATTTTTGAGGGATGGTCAACATTTTCATTGAAGTTAAGCCGAGCCCTGGCGACATTTGGTCCGTTTTGTCACGACTGTATTGTTATGACCACCTGATACACTAAGATGAGCGTCACTGTTTAATTTTATCAGTTGTAGTAGAGAGACTTTATTTTAAAGTTCAGATCTCTTTCGGAACAGTTATGGTAGAGGTAGGCATATGGTGTTCTCCTGGTCTTGCGATCACATTGCAAGACGTGAACTGGATGTGAAATTGGTATCTGATTGGATTTCGTAACGTGGAATTTGATCATGACATCAAACAATGCCAGATGCGCATGTCAGTCTCTGCCAGTCAAGTATGGCTGAGATATTAAACTGGAAAATGGAAACTCTGTAATGAAAATAAGAGCAATCATTATGATAGTCACTATCATTTTCATTATAATCTTCACAATGGTATACTATTTAGAAATCTACGTGACCTCTTAATGAACTCGTTGTTCTTAGTACGCCGTCCTTTTAATGGTGTTGACCTGTCCATCAATCCGTCCGTCCATTCGTCCGTCCATCCATCCATTACGTCAACAGTCACACGACCCTACCCACTTGGCAGTCAACAACCTCGTAATGACCGGCTCCTCAGGAGTCACGTGGTCTACCTGAGCTCATGAATTATGCAGCCATTTTGGGGGGAGGGCCGGGAGCACACAAGCGCCTCCTGGTTTTGCCCGCCCTCATGGGAGAAATTTGCATAGGATATTGGACAACCATTTCGACATCCCCTCCACAAAAACACTGTGATCGATCGTAGGATAGAATTAGCCCGAGCATTGTTAGAAATGTCCTGTATATTTTAAAGAACAGGCGGCCAACAAATGAGCGTGATGAATAACTCGAAGTCCGGAGCTGTACGAAAGGGAAGAGGCGCTTCCGGCGTAGACCTACTACATCTTAGCCATGATGCTGTGCTATACCAGCTTCATGAAAAGCCGCTTGTGGTGATCAAAATTACGTGCCTAATGAGGTAGATAAATAGGTTGGAATGAATTTTCATGGGCGTGCATAATACAATGAGAGTGGGTGCAACAAAGTTATGACCTGTTTATGCAGGTTAATGAACCAAACGTATTATAGCGGACTGTATGTCCATTAAGCGAAGGGAGGATTCATTAATGTCGCATTATATAGTAGATGTGGTTACTTCATGACACTATGAAAAATGATAACAAAAGAACATTATAAATGGGGTAGAATGGCTCGGGCTCACCCTCAGGGGATCCCAGGGCTTCTACTCAATAGCCTTTCGCACGGCCGCAGACACATGGAAGAGAATGAACAGTTTATGAACACATGAACTGACAGAAATACATACAAGCAGACAGACGGGCAGGCTGGCAGAGGGACAGACAGACGGGCAGGCTGGCAGACAGACAGGGCAGGCAAGGAGACAGACAGACAGACAGACAGACAGACAGACAGACAGACAGACGGACGGACGGACAGACGGAGAGATAGACACAAATAAAGACGATAGAAGAAGATGTATTAAATGAGACTGAATATTCATGTGTGCAAATTTTCATGTACTATGATTCGCCTTCGATCTAAATGTATATAACTTGTAAACATGTTTTTATATTTTAAAGACGTGAAATGTATGTCAAGATTGTCTCAACGGTAGAAATGTCTGTATTGGCGTATAACCTCTTATCTAAGACGAATTTCGCAAAAAAAAACCAGAAGCTTGTTCAGCCTGCCTTTTTTCTTTGGCATCAAGAGACCTAATTTCCGTTAGGGACTGTTATCTGCTTTAAATTTTGAGCAAATAAATGAACTGCGATCATATTTATCTTTAGAAACTGGCGAAAATTCTGAACAAAATAATGCCAACATTTGCATTTGATCTTATTCCTGGAATATCACGTTATTTGTCAACACGAACAATGCATCTGTCTGATACAAGGAGCTGCTATTTTAAATTCGGATATTAGAAAGCTTTTATTTTCAATCTCCGACTTAGCCTATTATGCATGGCAGAGATTAGCATTCAGATGTGACATTTTCTAGTATACCGAACATGTTGCACATTACGATTTAATGTTAGATGAAAATCGACTTCTAATGTGTATTATATAATAATGGAGCTTGGGCCCAAAGTTGTTCCCGCAAAGGCTTTTTTAATACGCAACGTAGAGGAATGAAACCTGGCACATGTATGTAAAATGTACCAAACCTGTACGTGGTCTAAGCTTTAATTTCCAAAAACGTATATATTTTTCAGAAATTGATTCATAATTACCATCTATCAATTAATGATTGCGAATACGACGTGTTAATGTACTTCCGTCATGTCCGTCATTTCCGTCTCAGACCGGAACTTCCGTTCGTAGACCGCACGACATTTGGCGACAGTGACATGCATTCTCAGATCGCGTGTGGTGAAGCTTTGTTCATCTGTGCGGACCGCACGTAAGCATTGGTTTAGCTAAACTGGAAGGAAGATGTTGTAAAGGGTGGCATTTTTGTCAGCATGTGAGTGCCAGTCAGTGCCGCGCCATACCATGCTCTTATCATTTGTACTTTATGTTCCTCATAAATCTGTCTCAAATATTTTATTTTCACCCTCCTTTCCTTTCCGTTCGTAGAACGGGTGACCTGCCAGTTATAATCATAACACTAGGAATGCCGAACACATGCAACCGTTTTCATAATTTGCTCCGTATGAGATTTGAACTTTAAAATAAACACTTTTTAATATTTTTTCCTCGGCTAGCATTCAATATGAATTGTTAATTTTTAGCTGAAATCGCAACCACATCTCACTAAAACTTCAAACAATTCTAATGGTGATGATGTTTAAGGTCATCACGTTTCCAGTCCATCATTCCTGATACGATACACCGTTTCCGGTAGCAGTGCACTTCCGGTAACAGTGCACATCAGAGAGTGCACGTCTAATTTACCATGCGCAGATATTTTTAACTGCGGCACACAATCGATGCACATGTCAGCTTAAGCCACGTGCATGTTTTGAATAATGAGTGGTGAGCATTGTTTACAAGTCTGTGAGTAATGTGGCAGTTTTTTTTTCTTTCTGTCCTTGCTATCTCTATCAAAGCTAGACTGTGTTCAGAGGGACAGACAAGTCAGTTGAAAGGAGCTGAAATACAATGTCAGTATTATGTGTGTATGTCTGTTTTTGTGTGTGTCTGCGCTTATGTGTGTGGGTGTGCTTCTATTAGGCTAGAAATATCTGGTGAAGGCATAGAGAAAAACTAATAAAGGCCTTTGAAATAAAATGCCACACAAAAATAGTCTATAAAATATAGAAGTAAAAGAATTTTACAACCACCAGCAAGAACGGAAAGATATCGTTGGTCATTCGTGCCTTTGGCATCAGGAAGGCTCAGGTCTAGCAGTCTGTGAACAGTGTGTGTGAGTGTTGTGTGTGTGTGTGTGTGTGTGTGTGTGTGT
>JAWQUT010000087.1:296221-338821 GCA_033807755.1 Ellobium chinense | reverse complement strand
AGTCAGTCAGTCAGTCAGTCAGTCAGTCAGTCAGTCAGTGAGCGAGTAGATGGGTGGGTGGATGGCTGAGTGAGTGAGTGAGTGAGTGAGTGAGTGAGTAAGTGAGTGAGTGAGTAATTGAGTGAGTGGATGAGTGAGTGAGTGAGTGAGTGAGTGAATGAGTGAGTGAGTGAGTGAGTGAGTGAGTGAGTGAGTGAATGAGTGAGTGAGTGGCTGGGCGGGTGAGTGAGTGAGTGAGTGTGTGAGTGAGTGAGTGAGTGAGTGGGCGGGTAGGTGGACGGGTGGGTGAGCTGGCGGACTGGCGGGGGCGGGGATCGGCGAGCCATCGACTGAATGAGTAGCGAAAGGAGGAAAGAAAAGGTCAATCAAATTAAAAACAAATGAATGGACAAATTAATAAATGAACATATCTACCTGATTTTAGCTTGGATGAGAAAAGGCTTTCACCAAATAAATTTATTTGTCTCTCCGATTTAGTTTTTGCGTATCTGGGTCCTTTAGAGCATGGGATTTGTTTGTTTTGTCGCGTATTTTTGTGGGGAAAGTGCGTTTCATTAAGCTAAAAGGTCAGAAAATAACTCACCATGCTGAATTATAGAACATGGGATGAAAGAGAACTCACCAGATCACATTGACATTGACAGGCCAATAACGTCCCTGTGCCTCGAAAATCACCTCGGTCAAACTTCGTCAGATTTGAAAAAGGGTACCATGTCGTTTGTGAGATCAAGGGTCAGGTTGATATGATAAGAAAAAGACAGAATGCGTCCATGACTTTCCTGCGAAAATTGCAGTTGCAAAGATACACACTAACTCTTGTCGCCCTGCCTTAAATACGTTTCCTCTGCGTTCTGTCAGAAGTGTGAATTATTTAGGCCAATTTCCAATCTGACTGACTGAAATGGATCTAACATGCCCTAGGGCAAGGTAGCCGTATTAGGAGAAACTTTCCAGATCAGTTTCTACACAGCGTGGACTTCAGTAAATGGCTCAATTTTATCCCGAGTTACCACTTAGCTACAAATAATTTACTATCAGGTCAGCGCTTAAAAAAAAATATTGAAAGGAACTTTTCTTTTTGTTCGCGGGAGGTAATTTCAGAAGTGTAGTTCAACTTCAAACTTCGTGAACACTAGATCTCTCTTCTCCCCNAAAAAAAAAAGAGAAGGCTTTTTTACAACAGGTATTTTTCAGTCTGTCTTGTTCGGAATTGCTCTGCTGATAGACTGTGGACCTGTCTCTCATGTTCACAAATGGCATCTCCGCCCACTGCAGTTTTAATGCCTTCCTTTTATTACCTGCCACAGTCCAAAACGCATGGTTGAAATAATGTCGCCCCACGGGAATATTGTGGCATGCAATTTCTGAAAGAGAGAGAGCAGCATAAAAGAAAAAAAAAACAACAGAAAATAGAAAGCGCCTGCAATGAGCGGTCAAGTGTGCTGGCAGTTTTGAAAGTGTGCATTGCTCCATATGGGTGCCATACCGTCATCAAATATGCGCCAAATGCCATCGCCACGTTTCATGACCAAAAAATAATGGTACACTTGACTGCGCTTTGCATTCCATGGGGCTATGGGTCTAAAGGCGGCGACATTGAGATGGGATGACATGGGTGGAGGTAGTGGNGGGGGGGGGGGGGGGGGCGGACAGAGTGAGGAAGGAATAAAATAGTGCAATAAATTTGGTTGAAAGGGTGAACAATCGATTCTGCTTTATAAGACCCGCCTACTGGGAACGTTCTCTTGATCTCAACAATTTTCGGGTGACCATGTATTTTATTTTCTATACGAATATCATAGAATAAATTGCGACTTTTTAAAATCGCTTCTGAAAGTTACGAATAAGAGCAGTCGACTTTTGTCACCATTTCTTTTTGTTTCTAACATTTACATTTAATTAAAGTTTAAATATTTTAAATATAACTTTGGTGTATATTATTACTTGTTTGTAATGGAGCTGGAAGAACTGTTATACAAGATCCTTCTTCATGTCTTGCATGCTTTTTCGTTTTCCTTTTGATGCCCTCCACCTGATCTCTTAAAACGGTTTTATGGAAGTTGTTTAGGAAATCGTCCCAAAACTTTGGTGAGGTTTGGGGAGGGGGAAGTGGAGGGAGAGACGGGATGGGTAGGTCGTGGACGTTTGGATTAAATATATTCTGGTATTTCTAAGGTCATCTTGATGAATGTAAATTAGAAAAAACAGTATTAATCATCATCATTATTTTGTTGTATTTTCTTTCATAGGTATTTCATCATTCAAAACGCCACACTCTTTTTCCCTTTATAAGAGATTAGGATACAGCCAAAAACAACAACAACCCAAGAAACTGTTCATCACAGAAACTTATAATCCTGAAAACCTTGTATTTTGTTTTAGTTTGCTTTGCTTTGTTTTACTGATCCAGCACCAGTTTGACTTAAGGTATATTCTTCATTGTTGGCTGCTCTAGCATTGTCACTCATCCCATCCTTACCAGTATGTAATGAGTCTAAATATTTTATGTAGGCATTCTTTCATTCTTCATCAAAATGTTGACACACAGAAACATTCACCAAGACCACTTAGATTTTGAGCTTCCTGGACAAGTAAAAATTTACCTGAAATTTATGGCTCTTTCACATAGAAAACACAGTGACCTAGCACCCCTAGCAACATCAAGAAATTTTTGTGATGAGTTATAAAATCTAGGCCTGTCTTAAATAACCTATTTTCACTTTTCAACCATTTAGGGTCTTTTAAGATGAAATCACACCCCTGTTCTCTCTCCTCTTATCAGTTTCTGACTTTATAGGGACTATTCAGAGGTCCATACACTTTCTGCTAAGTCCATCTGGCATCTTTTTTCCACATGTCATAAAAGTCAGTGCTGTGTAATGATGATCATGTATTTTTGTTTCGTTGTACCTGTTGGAATTGTGTGCCAACTTGACTGAATCTCACTTTTGTTTGTAAATAAAATTGGCCGCCGAGGAAAACAAACTGGATGTGGCTATAAGCTTGATATTTGCTCCCTGCACCTCATGATTTTTTAATCTGAAATTGAGCGTATCTCGCTCCAGGGGCCGCCATATTGCTTGGTTTTATTCACAGATCATGCACGGTTGCCATGCTGAATATCATATTACCAAGAGAAATAACTCCGAAGGGAAAAGGGGCGAGAAGAGTAGGATGCAGGGTGGTCTGAAACCTGATTTCTCCTGCATCACGATACGCGGCCTTCATAGTCCAGTTATCGGAAAAGTAAAATCGATTCCACTGCAGTTCTTATATTCATGCAAAGATGGAGTAAGAATCGCTTTCACAATTTTGAAGCATTCTTCTGTATGGTGAGACCAACCGGAAACTGAGGATGAAAAACGAACCGATACTACTACCTTCAATATACTTTTGATATTAAGTCACTGTATGTGTTAAATGTTAAGCTCGTTGGTAAGGCTTGTCATGCAAGAACCAAGTTCATCGACATTGTGAATGTTATGTTTTTTCCCTTTGTTGACACAAAGCATCGCTTTATTCTTCTTATTTTTTTTTCGCAGCCGGTAACGGCGATAACATCGAAGTGATATCGGCATTCCCAAGTTAGTGTCTATTGTATGATACCGAATATCAAGTATTAAAAGTCTCGATACTCACAAACTATCGGTACTCAGAAACGAGTCCGCTCATAACGTGAAGGATGAAGCATGGTGTTGGTAATATTAATGTTAGTAGTGGGCGGTTTTGCTCGCAGGGAGGTGTGATAAGTTTGTGTTTAATGCAGGATGATGGATCACGCACCGGAATCTGGTGATGTTAAGAAGGGGAAAAGGAAGGGTTGCATTGTATTGATACAGGCGATTTCATTCACTTTAGCACAATCCGCTAAAAGCGAAATGCCTGCTTAAAGCTTAGCTGTGCTAAGTTAGCGTTATCGTCTGAGGGCAAGCCTCACTTAACAAATGACCTCGGACACTGTCTCGACTTAGATGGATTTGCTTTAAAAATTCAAAGGCTTGACACTTAAATCTTATCTTTTTAACGCAACTTTCGAAGAATCAGTTATCTAGCGGGCTGCAAACTTTTTATGCAATATGAAATATTTTACTCTTGAAATTCAGAAATAAATAAAGCACTAGGTTGCGAAACGTGTGATTAAAATTAAGTTTGTAAAGTGTCCCATCATGCCTACCTTATCCTTTTATAATATGGATGGATCTGTAATCACAACATATCTCACATTACGGAGTATCTTCAGAAACTTCTCCGGGTTATTCCGCCTCTTTTGAACACATCTTTCTTTCATGGACTGACGACTCGAAGGATGGAGGAACGAGTCACATTGTATTGATACAGTGGATCTCTGTTAGTCGCAATTTGTCCGGAGTTCCCGCTTACTTAGAACGTTTTGGCAATATCCATGGTCACTCCCATAAAGTGCATGGTTTAGGGGTAGAGATAGAGTGAGGGGTGGCGTTTTGGAAGATGAAGCATCTACGGTATGGTACCTAGACTTTTATCATTATTTAGGAAAACGCTCTCTTGTGGACCTCTTCCTGACCCTGACCGTATTCCTATATAAAACTCTGGCTGAAAAGTTTCTGAATTTAACCAACATTTTTACTGATCACAGAATGTACCTATATTTATTTTTCTTCCTGGAAGTCACTCAATCCTCTTCTTCTTTATACTGCTCGTTTATCTTCTTCTGCATTCCTAGACACAGTCATGTTTTTGCGAACTTGACCCACGAAGACACCCATGTCCTCAGCCGATCAGCTGCTAAGCTCCATAGCAATTTTTCAGAGGTGATCTCTGCTGCCTGTGGATAATCCCAACTCCATTTAACTGGCAGCTTCCATCATATTCCAACGGTTTGTGTCTAAGCTCTCCTTGCATGAACTATATATTATCAAGGTTCAAAGACTGTTGCCCACTTTTTATTGACACATTTCACTATACTTCAGCTGAGTTGCGACTAAGCGTTTCTGGCACTAACTAATGAGCAAGCCTCAAAAACTGTCGCCACTTTTTTTCACCAGCAACTGTTAGAGTACTCTTGCGGAGTTGCCTTTGAGCCGTACTTTGCACGAACTACGTAACAAACATCACATAGTTTTGCCACTCCCTCTCCTCCCTTACATTAGCAACTTTTGAATTAGTGAGAGAAAATGGGAACCGCCCATGTCTTTGCTGGTCCTGCAATTTGGCTCACATATCATGCTTGGCTGGCTAGCGGGGCTCCCTTGAGACGCTCTGCTCGCTTTCCACACGGTCGATGGCTAGCGTTCATTTTCCAACATCCCGGTCTGTCGCAACGGCACACAAGGGCGGAATATTTGCTTCTAAACACAGCTCCCGGTCGCCCTTGGCTTTTCTTTTGATAATATTGTTTTGTTAATGCCTCTTAATGGAGATGGAGGGAGTATGAGGGTAGGATAGTAATTTGATACGATCCTATCGTCTCTGTTGACGCACAAAGTTACATTCCAACACTGGATACTTCATACGACCTCGTCACTTCCGCAATTTCGGGCGCCATTTTTACTCATGACAGTGCACATTGTTCACTTTATCTTCACTGTAGCTGTAAATATTAATAGGAAATTCGATTCAGCATGTCATATAATTAAGTTCAACGTTTATTATAACTTAATGTGGGGAATGCATAGGGTTTTACTGTAATAAACCTAAAGAGCACAGAATGTCTTTACAGTCAATAATGTAGTCAAGTGGTTTCTGAACATGCATCGTGACATCTAGTTCGGGGCGTTTGACTGCTTTCTGCTATGGTCTTGTAAATCTGAGAGGCGACTGAGAAGGTACCATACCTCAACAGTCCCGTGCTGTAGTTGACCGAGTGCCGGGCATATAAATGGAAAATAAAACTTTATACTGTGGACTTAAAGATCCAAACGGAAGTCGACCACACCAAATACGATTCGCTTAACTTAATGAAAGTTGCGATTGTATGTGTCTCCAAAATATCATATTCCTATTATTTCATTGGTCATCTTGTTTGTCTTTTCATGATCATACTGTCTTCTCTAAAGGTCCTTGCCATGTTCTCGTGTTTTTCACATGTCCAGAGTACCGTGGAAGCTTTTGCTATCACGAACACTGCATAACACAGTGTCGTGCTTATCACATTTCCATTCAACAGTCCACTTTTTTTTTCTCTTTTAAAGAGCAGTCAGGATAATACAACCTTCTGATTCTACACCGTCAGTAAGTTGATCCGCAAGTTGAGGTTGTTCTCAAAATTGCATTGTATTTCAGTTTGTGTCTCGGAATGAGGTGGACTAGTTATTCTACTTTTACATCTATACATATAGGTCAGATTGTTCTATGTGCTGTCCATAGATTACTCTCAAGTTTTGTACATGCAGGGTCATCCGGGTGTCGCAAGCCACAACCCCAGCAGTTTTTACTCTTTCCACTTCTCCATCGTCAGACGCTTATGACTGATTGATATGCTCTGTTACATTGGCTTTTATCGGCTGATGCATCTTTTAATTTTGGAAGTGAGATTTGATGACACGATTATACTGTTTTGTTTTATTAAACAAAGTGAGCTTCATTGGAATTGACTGATTAAGAACGGTCTAGACGATCTCATTGTTATTATTCCATTTAAACTTGTTAATGGATCAACGCAGCTCCTTGTGATCATTTGTCATGTCCCTGCTGAGTTGGGATTATGCGGAGCTGACTGTAAGTCGACTCTGTCTAATCGCAATTACTATGACATCTTAAAAAAAAAGCAACAAAAAAACAATTCACTCGTTATTATGACAAAAATGTTGTTATTAAAGGGAAGTGAAGTTGCAGTTATCTGGATTTCCATTGAATGGATTCAACTATGTCTGTTTTTCCATGTCTGTGTGCTTGCGGCCATTATGAGAAATTGCCAGGCCCACTCAGTTGATGTTCTCTCGTGGCCTAACATTCCTGCATTATGTACGATGCACCGCATTGATTTTTCTAAAAGTTATCTTTTATCGTTTAAGTTTTCCGCTCATGCGCTCTATTTTCTATTGTTCGGGTTCCCATGGTGATAACATGGCTGCCTTTAAATTTTGTATTTATTTTGGACTTATAAAGCTATTCTGGCAGAACTGTGTGTGTTTTCAAGGTCTGAGTCGATACCGCCCCCAGATTACACGCCGTCTTGTGCTTCTTGTCTCAATTTCGCCCAATGACATTACAGCAGTTTGGATGAAAATTGGCAAGGCGGTATTTACCGACCAATAACGAAATTACACAAAGGAAGTTAGCTGTTGTTTTATTTTTTATCCTCTGGAACTCATATAATTATGTGGGAAGCACTTGTAACAAACATAACAATTTTCTGGATTCACGCGCTCAGGATGGTTTTTGAAATAACTGTCATTATCAGTATTATTATTATTGTTGCTTTCGTGGTCTGCAAATACATTTCAGGTTCAGGAGCCCTCATCACTGGTTTATCTATAAGCAGATCGAGGGGCGCCTGCGCAAAGGCCTTATCTCTCTTATATAATTCATATAACGAAACAGTCTTTGCACAGGCAACCTCCAGAAACAAGAACTTGCAGAATATTTAAGTTACTTTTAATATTTTCCAGTATCCAGTGTAGTGGCCTTTGTTAAGATTTTGAGTTAACAGAAGGTGTTCACTGAGCTTCTAACAACAACAACAACAACAACAACAACAACAAAGTAGAAATTTGGAGTCAAAGGAAAGTATTCACTGAGCTTACTAAAAAAAAAAAAAAGCGACATACAGATATTGGGAGTTAATAGAAGGCATTTACTTAGGTTTGGATAAAGACATGTAGAAATTTTGAGTTCAAAGAAGGCTAATTAAGAAAAACAACCATAAAACACAAAAAAGAGGAATTTTGAACTAATATATAACATCTAACGAGTTTATGAAGAAAGACTTTTGAAAATTCCGAATCAATAGAGGACAACTATCAAGATTTAAAGACAACATTATATAGAAATTTCGAGTTCACAAAAGACTTCCTCTGAACTTATGAAAATGGGCAGGTGCTCTATGCCTATTTTACTGGCTACAATGTCATGACGCCACTGCCAACAACCGACCAACGACCAATACTATTGATGTCAGGAGTGCGCACTATATAAAACAGCACATTGACCCCTCCCTTCCAAAACACACACTAGAAACACCACGGTGTTGACGAGATTACATCCAAAAGGAAATGCCAGATGAAAGGTCGCCTCTGCATCAGTCGCTCCCTTCTACTTGTGCTTATCTTTTCCAGGATCGGTGCGACACGACAGTCGAGCGCATTAGTAATCTTTTGCAGCCCTGTAAGACTGTAAGAGAGGAATTTACGTTGACATGAATAGTGGAATTTCCACATGACGCTTTTGCCAATATCCCTGGCTTATACAGGCTCATTGTCTCTATGCTTGAAAAATGAAGGTATTTGAAGAACAATACAGTTCAAAATTTAGGATTTTGGACTCTTGAAAGAATGTGTTAAGGATGTGCATGGAAGAGGGGTTGGTGAAAAAGGGGGGGGGGGGGGGNGGGGGGGGGGGGATTTTTAAATGGGCAGTGAGGTTTCTCTTACGGCTGGGGTATTATGGAGCAGTGAATGTAGTTTCCTGTAGTTGATATATTGAATGTACCTATGAGCCTAATAAAGACATTAAATTGAACTGAATTGAATTGAACTGAACTGAATTGATGGGTATAAGTATGGAGCAGGGGCTGGCTGGGGAGGGGTCACTTAGGGCAGGGGTAGGTCATTTTTTATCATAACAGGTGAGTGGGAGTATGCTGGGGTGCATGTATTTTAACAGATCGCGCGTGAGTAAGCTAGAAGCTTGACGGTCATTCCTTGGCCGATCCATTTGCAAGAGATGGGACATTATCCTCAACAGGGGATGTGATTGAGTGGCCGGGAGCAGCCCGTGCCATCTTTTGAGTAAACTTTGAGTAATTAGTAATCCGCTTGTGCCATCGCTATCGATCGACTTAGGCACTGCACTGACGTATTGCCTTACCAAAGGGCGTGTTGGGGCAAACAGAGGCACCGAAATACCCTGAACCTACTCGTTACGTTGCCAGATCGGCATTTTATAAAGGAACAGAGCCAAACTTTAAAGAGCGCTAGAAAGAGTGCCGTCAAAATTAACAAACTTAGTCATACGCTTTTAAAAGCAAGGAATGATACACACACACACACACACACACACACACACACACACACACACACACACACACACATACATACACACAGAGAGAAAGAGAGAGAGAGAGAGAGAGAGAGAGAGTCTACTCTTAATCTCGAGGTGTGCCCTTAAAGTTGGTTTGGTCCAGACTTTCAGTGAAAATTACATGATGCTTTCACTTAAAAATGATGAGAAAATAAACAGAAATTGGACAAAAATTTAACCTTTAAAAAATAGCGCAAAATTAGTCAAGAAATTCCTGCGAAAAATAAAAACCGCTAAGGAACCTGCAAAGTAGCAGGATTTGGCTGCTTAGGGGCCAACCTGGCAACACCGCGCACTTCGTGCACTGCCAGAGTGAAAGGGAAAGTGTCTGAGTGCAGTGTAAATATAAGGGAAGTGCCACGCATACAGACCACTGTTTGTAAGCCAAAGAGCTAATGGGTTACTGTAGGATGTGAACAAATGATTTTTTTTTTTTTTAAATTTTTTGGCTATGTTCATGATGGTGAAAACCTGCCGCTGGCAGGCGGCACCGGTTTGCTTTCTTTTTCTTTTTTTAACATAATACATCAAGGAAATTAGGCGTGTTAAAATTAGTGTAAGATGGCCACCAACATCAAAACCATTAACATTACAAAAACAACAACAACAACTACCCTGCGACTGCAGTCACCACCATTATTGGGATTTCTACTTCTTCCGCTCCTGCCACTAGTGCTAATTCTACTAGTTAGAACACTATTTCTGTTACTGCAGCTTTTGCTGTTACTGTTGCTGCTGCTATACTATTACTACTACTACTACTACAACAACAACTACTGCTGCTACCACTGCCGCTATTTCTACTTCCACTACTACTTCTTTGATACATACCGTCATCATCGTCATCACCACCACCAACATCACAGTATCACTACCACTACCACCACCTCTTTGACCAGCACCATCATCAACACCACTCCTATTTACCTCCCCTTCATCTTCACTTCCACCACCAGCTCTTTGACCAACACCAAAAAAGTAAGGTGAAAAGCCCAGGCAGCCAACTAATGAAATTTTCATCCCTCTGTCCATAAGCGCTGGTGAAAGCCATTAGAACAAAAGAGGACTTCGTGCTTCGCAAGGTCACCAGACACACTCATAAAACACAGTGCCTTCTGCTTAATCGCAACGCTTCGAAAGTAAATTATGTAAAAAATTTCCCATTAAAAGAAGCTGCGATTATCCAGTAACTATTCAGAGGAAAGCACACAATTCTGTTATATGATATCAGTTGCTATTCAGTGGCGTGTGCGATTAAGCGGGTTTGGGATTAAGCGGAGGCGGCTGTGTATCTTAAGTACAAGTCATCAATAATATATAGATAGCGACAATTTTACTTGAACAAATCCACACAGACTGAGATGCAATTTAGACAATTGCAAAAAATATTCGCAGAGCTGTAGGCGTACTTAAGAGACAGTCTACTCAGTATAAAGGCAATCTCTCAAGAACATGGCAAAAAGGTCGTGATTAAAAGAAGTAGCTATTACTATAAAAATGTTTTTTTGTTTTTTTTGCCCGGATCTTATTTCGCGTAAAATCGAAGATAGCATTTGCTAGTAGAACGTCTTATTAACCGCTTTATGTCAGAGGAGGATGCGACAAGAATCAAGGCTGGCATGTATTCCCATGAATTAGACAAAGATATAAGTATAGCAAGCATTGCTCGCAAGTCCGTGCATTATTTCCTAGTTCTTTCGCGTTTGTCGCAGACACCTTGGCTTGCCCTGAGACTGCTAGTTCTTTTGGTTAGGACCACCCACATAATATGATAAGCGCCCCTTTCTCGTTTCCGTAGACAGCAAAAAAATGCATTCCTAATTTGTCCTATTACCAGCGCATGTCCAACTAATGCGCTGGTAATGCGACAGCATATTCTTTTCCCTTGCGGGTTACTGTCCTCGTACACATTATTTGCTTTTAGTATGCCCTGTTTTCGCAAGTCAAGCTCAACTCATCTAAATTTGGAAAATCACATCTCCCTGAAAATCTAAAGCTTTGCTGTGATATTTCAGTGACATGCATATATAGCATAACATAGTCTGGTGACAGTGTATAGTATATTGTCAGGGAAGATTTGCAGTTTAGCGGGTTTGTTATTAAGTGGATTTGACTGCACTGCTTACTATCCTTGGGCTGAGGCTCCTTTTTCTTTGACTTTTATTCATCCCGACATCGCAGGACAACTGACCTGGAAGCTCTTCTTATCCTGACTTGCATGCATCTTTATCTGTTTCAATCGCAGAATGATCGCACAGTCTTTACCCATGATCCTCCCTCCCCACCCCTCCCCTTGCCCGTTTTTCGTCACCCCGCCATTCCCCGCAACAGGGCAAGAGACGAGCTGTGTCGCACTCAAGGGACTGGGGTTGAGTTAACCGTGAACGTGGCTCCGCAAAACGGAGTAGTAGAGAGTCGAGTTAAACTGCGGGAGAAAGTCGGCTGTGGCAAGCGGAAAGGTTCCGAAGCCCTTTTTCAACCAAGACACGTTAACCAGCTTTGTAATCTTAAACCACTTGCAAGGTCACAAACAGTAATCACCAATACTTCTTCCATCGCTCGCAGCATGGATTATAAAATTATAAAAAGGCTGTATTAATGAAGTATACTAATAACAGCTCTCATTCTCCGATTGCGATGATCAACTCTTACACGGTTAAACAGCGAATTTCTCATTCAGACCATACTGACGCAGACAATAATGGTAGGCGGGTTGCGTGACTTTCGACCATTTTCAAAATTATTTAGTTCTGGAAATTCAAAACAATAGCTGGTTGTAACATGAACTTTAAAAAAAAAAAGAATTAGTTTCTAGAATTGTAAACCTCTTTAATAGACAACTGAAGGCCGCCCTGCAACTCGGCATCAACGATAATGTTGGCATGTCAGATTTCATGAGTGTGGGTGACTACATGAACGCATCCTTTTAATTTCAATATAAACGTGAATGTTGAAGTAAATACAAGAGGAATGAGGGAGTTGAGATGGGAGGGGGAAAGGGAAGGGGGAGGAAGGGGATATGGAAAGGAGATGCAAGCATGTTGACAGAACCGGCGAGAAGACAGCACAAGCAGATATTAAAAGGCTGTCCAGTCCAAGCAAATAATTTTAGTCTTGGTTGTTACACAAGATAAACAAAAAGCGTTTAACTAAACGCATGAAGTAAGGAGTGAGCAGACGCAAACAGATGCTCACACAAGGTAGGATAGAGGGGGGAAGTGCTCCTGGAGATTTATATGGGCAAATGAGCAAATATGGGTGTGTGCGACGTGCAATGACGTTATTGTTGTTTTCGATCACGGATATCGTGCAAACATGACCACACCCATTGCAATCACTAAGGCTCAGTCTTCAGTCCTGCCTAAAGTTCTGGGAAATGTCTACCTCTGGGGCCGTGTGCACATCACTGTCTTAATTTGCATGCCAAAGGTAACTATGGGAAACTCCCAAAACACCAAGGATGTTTCCCGTAGATTTATTGCCAGGGCGTAAAGGTAGACAACTTTGCACGTAAGACCCCCTCCCCCCCATTCCCCATCAACCCCCCTAAAGAAGGGGTGGTAACTCAATTTCTTAAGATACATGCAGTCTTAGCAAATATATTTTGAATTTTTTTTAAAAAATAGTTTGCAGTCTTGTAATCTTTTTTTCTTTCATACTGAAGTGAAGAAAGATCAATATAGATATTTTGCTACACTTTGAGTTGTCTGAAAATTCATTCGGTACTCTATATTATACATAAACAGGGCAAGCTAAACGAAGCAAGGTAAAATAATAATTCCGAATAGGGCCATGTTGTCTTAGGAGGATATGGAATAAATCCAATGCAAAATCATAACAAATCAAGTCGTAAAGACCAAAAAAAAAATTATGATTGCATCTGAAACTAGTGCAAAATCTGGCAAATGAGTGGACGATCACGATATCTGACTAGCCGGCATTGCCTGTTGCTAGGAACAAGTAGACACCAGCAACTTAATGGGATGTCGCATTATAGTGCATTAGGCTGAGTCGCATTAAGACTCAGATTAGAGTCGGATTAGAGTGAACCATTGAGCACTTGTGTTGTGTCCAAAGCACAAACTAATTTGCTTTTGCTATGCTACTAACGACGCTTATAATGACCAGATTTCGTCCCAGTAGGCGCTAGAGTAGTCGTACCAATCCCGTCCTCAATCAAACTAAGCAAAACAAACAGTGACAAAAAGTGAGAACATAGAGGACTTGCATCAGGCAAGTTACATGTACCTTGTGTTTTCATGAACGAGATTCTGGATGGTTTTAATTGCGGAACTAGTCTACGAGACTGAACGCTACCACCACCTTTACCATCAGCATCACTAGCAGAGACAGCAGCAGCACCATCGCTTCCACCACCTCCATTACTACAGGGCAGCAGCAATAACAACAACAACAACAACAACAACAACAACAACAACAACAACGACAATATTAAAGACAAAAACTGTTATTAGCAATCACACCAACAACAACAATAATAGCATAGCAACAACAACAAAAGCAGCACCAAGTAAATACAACAGCAGCTACAAAAGCAACAACAACAACAGCAGCAGCAACACTGACAACAGTTGGTCTGGGAGGAAAAAAATAAACACATGCATAATAACATAAAAGTGTCAATGAATGAGAAGCAGAGAGACAACATTACAACAACAGCAGCAGCAGCAGCAGCAGCAGCAGCAGCCACAGCAGCAGCGCCAACACAATAACAACAGGAAAAGGGCTTGTCTGTATGAACTCTAACGGAAAATGGTCGTGCATCTCACAATGCCCTCAACTTCCTTTAGCGTAAATCATGTGATGTTTTGGAATACATTTGAGGAATTATAGGATCGGTTTTTTTTCGTTCTTATTACCCTACTGACCGGCTTACTTCCGGTATTCAGCTTTTCTCCTTTGTGCCTTTGTCCCTTATACTGCCAGAGTGAATGGCCCCTGTTTTCAACTGCATAATTCCTGGTCTATCGAATGTTAATGCACGTAATGGCTTCATTACAGGCATTCTATCGCTCGCCGACACGCCATTTGCCGATCGGTTTAGGGGAATGTTCGTGATTTTTAATAAATATTCGAGCGCTTTTTAGTTTGCATGATTTAACATCGGAGGAAATTGAGTTGCGGATTAAATATCCAGCACGCGGAGGGAGAGAGAGAGAGAGAGAGAGAGAGAGAGAGAGAGAGAGAGGGTTTATAGACGCTTCCGCAGAAGTGGCCAATTTAGAGATTGGAGGTGTTGATTTCGGAAAATATTGGCGGCAGATTTATATCTCGAAATTGATGCGATTGAACGGAAGTTGCGATTTAGCGCGTTGCGATTACATTGAGCGGACTTTTGCAATTTGATCACCATCATATTATCAGCACTAGGAATTAGTACCAACACTCTCCACATAAATGGTCAGGGTAGTTGGAATCCAACAAAGCTCTTAGCAAAAGATAAGTGGCAACATGTGAGGTCTAGATCTTTAGTCCAAGACCGTTATGAGTACTTTTCTCATGACAAAAGGTTAGAACTCACCAGGAATCTCAAAGACCTGCTTAGAAATGCCTCTGGTATTTAGTACACGGACCTACAATGTACTTTTATCGGTATTTTTAAAGCATATGTCTCGCAGACAGTCGAAATGAGACTTATGTCGCGTGACATGACTGAGATACTGAGCTCAGAATTGATCAGGGCCTGTGCATTGGTTGCAGAAATTGAAAGTGGAATAATTTCTGATTAAAAACAAAAAAAAATTATAGGTTAAAGATACGTTTTCGTGGTTACATCTCATAATTGTGTGAGAAGCTTATAAGACTTTTTATTAAAGTGAAAAAAAAAGTTCTTTAATCGCTATTTTACCACAGTTTTCACGGTTGCAAGGGGATACACCCTGTCATTTTAACAACCATGACCGAGACCAGAATGGTGTTAGTTAAAAAACATTTTCACATAGCAAAAGTAGATAATTACAATAACAACAACAATAACAATAACAATATATTTATTCAGCTCAGACAACAATTTGTTGTAAATGAGCAAACAGTAACAATGTTCTTAACAATACCCTACCTCCTTCTCTTTTTTACTCTCTCTCCCTCCCTCCTTTTCTCTATCTCTCTCTTTCTCACCGTCACACTCACATTATTGAAACTTCAGATTTAGAGTTTAATACAGAGATCGAAATAGTTAAGTGTTGATTCATGCTGACGGCACGAGGGCACCGCTACTGAGAATGCAACACAATAACTTCATCTAAAGTGATTCAAGCCTCATTTTGACAGGTTGCTAATTATACAAACCACTAAATATATATGCCATTATTACGAGACCGTCCTCTTACATCTTAATAGATGATCTGTTGGCGACCAGCAGCTTGCCTTTGAAAAAAACTTGTCAACTCTCAACAGCAGCCTCTTTACTGAGTACATCGTGTAGTACCGCATTGCTGGGACCTTGAGAGGAAAATAGTTCTTTGTGAGGGACGTCACTGATGGCTTTTAATAATATGATTGAATAACAGTATATTATGTACCCACTCGAAGAAGGAACGCCATTGGTTTTCTACATCTGACGTAAACATTGTTAATTGTTACGCAGAGAGCACAATCGAACTTGATATGGCGACCACTTGTTTATCGCGAACACATGCCGAGGTCACGCAGTTTCAGCAATGAACAATCATAGTTACTGGTTTACTGCTTACGCAGGATTTCGACCACACGGTGAAACGTTTCTTTTTTGGTCACTTTTGTTTTGGGCCATAAACATATTCGATACTTTCATATCTTGTAGTCGAATAAGAATCGATATCTCCTCCTTTTGAAGCACGTTTTCGATTCACCACAGTGAGTTGAAATTGTACAAATTATCCTTGCTCATTTACAGGGAAGTGGAAATAGGATTTTGAGCAGGATGGTTGTGGTAATAGCTACATTTTAGAGTTTCCAAGACCGCAACCGTTTTTGTTTTCTTCTGGTATAAAGGTGCTTTGGTTTTGGTATTTTAGTAACGGAGTCCTTAAACTCAGCTCACATCACCATGTTATCCACAGTATCGATACTCCAGGGATTAAAAAGTTGTGGTCGAAAGCAAACGCGATTTGGTACTATGTGGCCGATTACTAACGCAGCATAGTCATTTCCAAGATACTGAACCACTGTTGCATGGCCTTCTGCCAAAGGTGATCGCAACCCGTCCTTTCTCAATATCAGTTATGATAAAACTTTAGATAAAGAGGCACTGTGGAGGGCGACACTAGTTTACTGATCTGAAACGACGCATGTCTTGTCCAAAGGCCGAGGGTATCCCGTCAGATCATAGGTTTTCTTCTTGGTCTGACCGTAAGATGCAGCTTTTCAAAGTCACACACACACACACACACACACACACACACACACACACACACACACACACACACGAGAAAACTTTTTTTAAAACACGTTTCAGTCAAATTCTCTTTCCACACGACACCCCATACGCCAGCAGAGGCTGACAACATTTACACAGANCACACACACACACACACACACACACACACACACACACACACACACACACACACACACGAAAACTTTTTTAAAAACACGTTTCAGTTAAATTCTCTTTCCACACGACACCCCATACGCCAGCAGAGGCTGACAACATTTACACAGACGGATGATTTGCACATTTTAAAATCTGTTTACTTCTCTCCGTTGTGTTGCCAAACACTTTTTAAATAGAAAAGTGCACAAAGAAACAAAAATGTGCATTATCTCATAAATGAACATACTATTATTTTTGTAACATTAATGCAGTCTGATCCATTGTGCTGCAGCACTACATTTGTGTGTCACGATTCGTGCATTTAAATTACGTCAGATTTCTAGAAATGTCAAGTAGCTTTGTGCAGGAGTTGAAATAGCGTTCAGAATAGCCGAGTTTTGAAGGACTTGATTGTTTAGCTCTAGTGCCACTTCGAAAAAAAAAAGCTGAAAAAAAAAAGCTGAAAAAAAAGAAAGGTCTTACACTGCAGTGGGTGGTGTTGTAACAAGTACTGAACTTTGATATTTAGCGATGGAGAGACATAACCGATGATAAGAAAGAAGAGCCAAATGCGCTTTAAATTTAAAACAGTTGGCTTACTTCAAACTCCGCTTGTGTCTCAGTAAATCTAAAGGATTAGAATATTCTATTTTTCTTGGTAAGTGTCACCAGATAATCGCAACTCCTTTCAGTCGCAAATGTTCCTCTGCTCTCGAGAGGTGGATTCGAAGGTAATCAAGAGTTGGGCCGGTTTTTTCGATACGGATACGAGTACTAGAATTCAGCACCGCCCTGAAGCTGAAGTTGTTGCGAGAATGACCTAGTGGGTGTACACAACACAGAATATAACAACAGCAACATCACAGAGCTTGGAACGGGACACTTGCTGAATTGAAGCATGTAATCTGTAGCATAGTGTCGAGACAATACAAAACGTTGGAACCCACAGAATTAATGTAGTTCTTAGGAAGACTGCCCTGAATATCATGGACAGAAAAGAAAACCAAATGCCCAGATGAAATGAACTATGGAAGCATTATTTTTTTTTACAGAATGGGGAAAAGACAAACAAAACTCATAGGACATGTACGAGACTGGTGCGAGACTGGTGAAGTAGGACATGTACAAAACTGGTGAACTGAAGAAAGAAAACGAGTTGAGAAAGAAAGCTGGCGGTGAGTTGAGAGGAGGGAAGGAAGGACATAGCTAACTTTCTTGCCGCTTCCCAGATTTCTACACTCTCTCTGTCAAATCGTATTTTCCTTTACAGTAGGCCTATCTACCAACATGGATTTTACAACCATTTCTTGTTCATAGGTTATGAAAATGCATGACTAGCATTAAGAAACAGAAAAAATGAAAGCGTTTGAGGTTGGAAAAATGTAAGAGGATGAGGTGAGGAGGTATGGAGCTTTTAGTCATTGTTTTCTGTTCCTTGGTCTTTTCAACTCTTTCGTCTACCACAGAGTTACATAGAACAGCTTCTTCTCGCCACAAGAATGCCGACATGGAGTGTTAAACTCTTTTTTGGTCACAAAACTTCGTACCTAACATTAAGGAAAAAAAAACATGCTTGGGAGGTTGGGAAAAGGTGGGAGGGAGAAGGGGGCTTAACTTTCTGTCTTACCTTCGTCTCGTCCCCTCCTCCGTCCGTCTTAGATTTTACGAATATAGACTAGCTCCTCTCTATCAGTCTGCCAATATGGAATTTACTGCCAGTTCCTGCTCACAGTTTATACAGTTCATGACTGACATCAAGACAAAAAGTTTTAGAGTTTGGGGAATGGTGGGAAAAGTAAAGGTGTAAACTTTTCTGTATTTCTTGTCTTTTTACCTAGGCTTTTCAATTCTTCTAGTGTCTTGTGATGGAGCTTACATACATAGACTAGTTCGTCTCTCTACTAGTGCATCAACATGAACCTTGATGCCATTTCTTGTTAACAGATTAACAGAACATGATATTGCCACACAAGCAAGGAGACAAAATAATTTTCGAAGGTTGGGAAAAGGAGGAGGAGGCATAGATCTTGCGTCTTTCCTGCCGGTTCCTCAACCTCTACAACTGTTCTATTACAGAATTAAAAATGACCAGCTCTTTCTCTGTAGACTTCTGCCAGCATGGAACTTGCTGCAGTTTCTTGTTTACAGCTTATTAAATTTGCATGACTATAGCATTAAGAAATAATTGAACAATTTCGAAGGTTGGCAGAAGATGGGAGGGATCGGGGTGAAGACTTTTTGTTTGTTTGCCTGATCCGTTGTCTTCCAATTCTTCTGTCTGTCTGGCATAGGCTCACGAACATAGACCAGCCCCCTCTCCCAGCTTCTCCTGTTAATATAGAACTAGCTTCCATTTCTTGTTCATAGTACATTAAATTTCCAGACAGATAAGAAAAAATTCTCAGGGGCTTGGAAAAGGTGGATAGAAGAGAATCCTTGGTCTCTCCACTGGTCTGTCTATCACAGAGCCTACAAAGACAAGCTCCTGCTCTCTACCCGTGTACCAACATGGAGCCCGCTGCCATTTTCTGTTCACAGCTTATAGCATTTAATAAGTAGAAACTTAAAAGAAGAAAAAAATGCTTCGGAGGTTGGAAAAAAGTTGTGTGTCTGTGTGTGGAGGGAGGGGGGTTAGACTTTTCTGTTTTTCCTTGCCAGATCCATGGTCTTTTCTAATCTCCTGTCTGTCATAGAGCTAACAAACATAGACAGGCTCCTTCTTTCTGCTGGTGTGCCAACATGGAGCTCAATGCCATTTCTTGTTCACAGCTCATAAACTTACACAACTCGCAACAAGAAGAAAAAATGCTTCGGAAGGTGGGAACAGTTTGGAGGAGGCGAGGATGTAGATTTCTCTGTCTTTCTTGCCTGTTTCATGTCTTCTACATTCTCTCTGCATACATCTGTCAACATAAAGCTTTACGCCATTTCTTGTTCACAGCTTAGAAAATTGCATGAATATCATTGGAGAGGAAATAAAAAAGGCTTCCGAGATTAGGAAAAGGTATGCGAAGGGAGGGGGAAGCGGGGAAGCTGTAATGTGAATCGCTTTTAACATCATTCCTCATAACAGCACCGGCTTTCAGAAAGCCCATACTCTTTCATTTCTCACGCATTGAGCTGAACGGCAGCCATGCTAAACAACCGCCGCCATTAAGGAGGAGGAAGATTATTGGATGAAAATGAGGCACCAAGGGAGATTAATATTGAAGCCGGCAAGGGGGCATAATTGACCAGACTTTCTCTAACATGGCACTGAAATTAAATAAGTCGTGTGCCTGTTTTAATGAACTTTCTTCACTCACTCCGTGGGAGACATTTCAGAGGCGGATCTGAAGCACAAGGCTTGGAGGGATAGCTCGTTATGGAGGGGTTGACAAGGGTCCTATAGGAGGTTTTTGTGTTAGTAATGCTGCGTCTACACTTATGTGTTTGGATGCACTGCACGGATGTATTGTAAAATGGATCCCCTCTGCTAAATGTATAATCACAAATAATCAGCATGTTCTAACCCTATGTAGTTTTAGGACAGCCGATAAGTTATACATACCTTTTCATGTCCCGTGTGATTTTTTTTCTTTTTTAATGTAAGAACTGATTTAAAAAGTAATGATTTGTAGACAGTGCAATTCCAAGATTCGCCGTCAGTCGACTGTGATCAGTCCCAACGTTTTCAGAACATGAACAATGTTGCGAATAAGAGAAATTGGGATTGTTCATCGACTTATTTAGAAAATACAGTATATGTGTATATATTCTGTTGTCTGACATGTGTTGCATTTGTGCGGCGCTGGCAAAAATGAAGAGTTGGCTCTTTAAGCGTATTTGATATTGAAGCACAGCCACTACCATTAGAATGTCGTCTCCGCTGAGTGAAATATGATGTGGGTTATAGTAGAAACGAGCAGCATGGTTCGCGGGTGTCAGTACGTTTTATGTTCAGCAGTTTTTCTGTCGACATCAAAACAGAACCTTCTGGGTTTCGATACCATTTCACTTTTTCCGATGTAAGAGGCGACATTTTGTTTGATCTGGTTTCTCTGTCCTTGTAGCAGTATCGAGAGGTATCGAAATGTATGGAAAGAGATCGATATGCCTTTTTTTGCCCTGTACAGAGCATCACGATCAAAATAGCAAAGAGGCTGACTACATTTACAATACCTAGAAATTCAGATATCGATCCACCATAAGTTTATTGTAATCTCAACTGAAGTTCAGGAGATATTAAACAACACAGAGCAGTAAAGACATGATAATTTTCTCGCGAAATGTCATACATTCAACGTCCATGTCAAGATATAAGGTCGTACTTCACAAACTCGTATACTGAATAAACCGTTTCAGTACATATAGAGGCCTAAACCTTTTCACTAATTATTACGTTTGTAAATTTTGGGGCTCGAACTTGAGTATTGAAACTGGCACCTTAAAAGGCTTAAAATTCGGAAGAAAATAAACACCAATATTTGCAAAAGATGTAATTTATGGAATACGACATTTTATGTCAACACTGATGATATGAAAATTGTAAACAGCGCAACTTAGTAATGAAGTTTTATCGATCCTGTGTGTTGGAAATTTTAATGTACAGCCATTGTGTTGTGCCAGTATTACTGCTTACTCCTACACTAACAAGCCTGGAACCTCGACATTAAGAAACTGTCATGTTTTTCAAAATCTTGACAGGTTCATTTTATGCAGGTTAAGGTTTGCAGCCTTTAGGTACTGTCGATAATAGTTCTTACCTCCTACGCTAACAGAGACTTCAAAATAAATGTAACTGAGTGTTTTTAAAAATCATGACATGTTTGTTTTAAGCAGGTGAAGATTTTTTTTTTTTGGTTCTAAGAGAAAAGGACGTAATGTGATGACACATTTCAATCAAAGATACAATATTCTTTTTCCTTCCTCTTCTCCAGTTATGGCTTTGCGCTGAAATGTGTCTCTGTTCATCAGTTACTGTTTTGATTAACTCTAGCTATTTTTTTTTTTTTTTACAAATCAGATGAATACTTTAAATAGAAGACACGATCAGTTTCCATCCATTAACTTATGTAGGCTGCTAACATAATAGTTTTTCATTTGTAGCTTACAATTTACATAATCTAGCTGTATCCACTTTGTTAGTAAACTCATCAATCTCCTACATTCTGAGAAGATTTGGAGATATTTTGAGGCATCATGTAAACACACCGTATTTTCAGGTCAAGATCCAGTCTATAGGTCAGAATGGTGGCAAAATATTATAAATGTGAATTCCAGATAACCGCAACCCCTCGTGGGCAGATCGAAAATGCAGTTAAATGAAGTAAGGTACACGAGCAAATCCTGTAAGCGCTCAGCATTACGATGGAGCCAAACAAAACGTCTCGTTAGGAGCATCCTTTTGTAGAAAGCATCTTGCTGACACATCCAGCGTATTGTTTTGTTCCGTGGTAATGCTGGGCGCCTGTTTGTTCTTATACATTGCTCTCTAGGTTTACCGCTGTTCCAATAGCTGTCTGCGAATAAAAGAAGTTGCAACTGTGTCGTATGAAGAACACAGTAGGCTAATTCTGTTTATTGAATGAAAAAAAACAAACAAACCGCGGAAGTTGCGATTAAGCGTAACCGGCTGTATAAATGAATGCATCCACGTTATTACGACATTCATTCAACACACCCTCATGGACACGTACACTCACTCGTGCAGATTATGTTTGAAACAGCAACAGAAAATAAAATATTAATTATGTAATATTTAATGCATCAACGTACAGAAAATAGGGAACTTATCTGAGATATTTTTCTTACTGTGGTTTGACACTAATTGCGTGCAACCTAACGAATACAACTCTATGAGAGTCAGACAGTGTAAGTTAGCGCCAAACAGATATGTCGAATACCAGATTGTCGTCACACCAAGTCAGTAAATATCCCTAGTGTATGATTAGAATTTAGACAAACTTGAAACATTACTATAGATTAGATAGACTTGATACATCATTGAAATTTTAAGAGAATTGATAAATCATTTCAGTCTAGACATACTTGATACATCAGTGTAACCTAGACAGACTTGATACAACATTAGAATTTAGACAGACTTGATATGTCATATTTCGTTCTAGACAAATTTGAGACATCAATACAACACAAGCTGACTTCAGACATCATAAGAATTTACACATACATCACATATCATCAAAGTTTAGACCGGCTTGACACAGAAGTTACTGTTGTGAAGAAAAAGTTCTAGAGAAAAAAAACAAAACTTTTTTTCTTCCCCCTGAAGTCAGCGTCGGCATCTCGGTAGGTCACACCGGTAGCACCGTGAAGATTTTAACTATTGCACCTGCACTGGTAGGGTCTCCTGTCGTGGCAGTTGGAATTGACCACAGTGCACAGGCCATTTCGGCGACCATGCCGGGTACACCTCCGGGGACAGGTAGCCTCACAGAAGCTACGGAATCTGGGAATAAGCGCAGAACATTCCTGGTAATACAAATCCGAGAGATTTACAGCAACATGTGGCAGCAGAAAAGTTACCAAAAAAAAAAACAACCAAAAACCAACCAACCCTCCAATTATGGACTTCAGGAAGCAGAACAGAACATCCCCAGATGGCAAGAATCAAAGAAATGAAGCAAAACAAACATGAGCCGCGGAATCTGGAAGGAAGCACGGCTGCATATTCACATAACTCAAAACATAGGTTTGAATGGCAGCAAATTATGGCAACGACAACAACAACAACAACAACAACAACAACAACAACAACAACAACAACAACAGTTTCTGTGGGCCACTTGACATAGCGTCGGCTGTATAAAGGAATGCATCCACATTGACACAGCAAAGAAAGCAGAAGTCATAGAAATTGTGGAGAGATAATTGTGACAACAGGAAGTTAAAAAAAAATTATAGAGATCCAGGAAGAAGAAAGAACTACATGTACAGATGTGACGAACTATAGGGATTAATGGAAAATAGGCTGTGCCAACAACAACAACAACAACAACAACAACAACAACAACAACAACAACAACAACAACATTAAAAACAACTACGACCACAACAACAATAACAACTCGCATGAAATGGAAGAACCAAGGATCCTTCGGATTCCCCTAATCCCCGGTTCTGGAATGAGATAGTATTTCAGAAGTATTCAAGGGAAAACGAAAACAGCATTAAAATGAATTTGCTAGTGACAGTCTTACTTGAAACATCTGCCGATGAAGTCGTATCCGTAACTGTCGGTCTGTGTAGTGTCCGTCAGTGTCACCAGTGTAATTGTGATGAGCAAGGTGAAGCAGATCACCAGCTTCGCCACAGAGAGAGCCATAGTTATCTGCGGATAACAAAACAGGGAAGGAATTCTATATGTGTGCCAGAAAGATTTCATCATGCAACACTCCGAACCAACAATATACCCTAACCCTAACTCTACTCTAACCCAAACCCTAACCCTGACACTGGGTTAGGGTTATGGTTAGGATTAGGGTATGTTGTTGGTTCGGTGTGCTGCATGCGGAAATCTTTCTGGCACACATTGGAATTCCTCCCCAAGACAGTGTGTATGATGAAAACAGTGTGGATGTTGTGATTAAAGAACACTGCCTACTGCCTCCAAGTGTTTGCTTTAGGAATAAGGGCGGAGTTAGTAAGATATCAACGAGGTTGAGATATGTCATTTATGTATGATTTTCTATTGATAAAGGCCTTAGAGCCGGAACGTTTGGATGTCATTTTTGATCTTAATTCTTTGCTAGATTTTTAATAAATTCCCTGAATTAAGGCTGAGCTTTTAATTTTTCTCAGTTTTATATGTATGAAAGACGTTGGTGATGAGTTTCATTTCTTGCTTTGTTGCCCCCACTTTTATGAAACAGCGTAAATGGCTTGTACTCAGATAATATGATAATCGCTCTAACATGTGTCATTTTTTATAACGTGATAGAAGATGAGTACCACTGGATTGTAGAATGCACAAGATTTGAGCGCAAAAGACTTTCCTAAATAGTTCTTAACAAAACTTAGTATGGCTAGATTCCTAAATCTTTGAAATTCAAATAATGATAAACAACTAAAAAACATAGCAATATGTTTCTATCATATTTTAAGAGAATATGAACAGTTTTAGTTTTAAGTGACAGAAGTATTAGTTCCCTTTCTGACAGTGAGGTGGGGAGGGTGTTATTTTTCTGTTACATATATGTGTCTGTTCAAATGGGGTGTTGTGGAAGTTGTAATTGTTAACATTAGATGTGGAGAGTGAGTGAGTGAGTGAATGAGAGAGAGAGAGAGAGAGAGAGAGAGAGAGAGAGAGAGAGAGAGAGTGTGTGTGTGTGTGTGTGTGTGTGTGTGTGTGTGTGTGTGTGTGTGTAAGATAATGAGAGAGAACGTTAGTGGGAGAGTGAGACAGAGAGAACGAAAGAGAAAGAGACAAGATATATCAATGACTAAATGTAATTTAGTAACACTTATGTATATATTTTTTTTTCACTTTTATTTGTTCCTTTGTATTGATGTGACATTACATTGTATGCGGTTGGCTTACACCTAGATAAATTAAACTTAAAACTTGAAACAGGATAAAGTATATAGAATTATTTAGAACCGCAGATGAAAACTTGCTAAAAGGCGTGTTAAGATTAGTTAAGAAAATAATTGAGGCTGTGAAAACGTAGCAGAAATTGAGGCAATAGGTACAAAATAGATATATTTGGTCAATAATTAGTTAAACATTTTTCATTAAAGTTGATCGGATTGAAGTAGTGTTATTTCGCTTATATTTCAGTGATGATAATGATGATGATGATGATACTGTACCTGTTTCAAGGACCCAGACTATCTAGTCCTGATATTTCTGTGAATGTTGCCTTCGGTCTTTGCCTTGATCACCTGCTGTGGGCCGAAGCAGCTCAGCTCCCAAGTGAAGCTAAAACAGAAATCAGCGCAATTTATATCTTCAGTGAAACCTGTTTTTTTTTTTTTTAAGTGAGTAATTGAAGTAGGCGGACTATCAGCTAAAGTTGTGCATCCGTGTACATTAATGTTGTTTAGCATTGGTAGCGGTTTTTAGGACATAATATGACACCACTTATCTCACAGTTAGGACCATATCTAGCCTGGACATGCCTTTACACCTTTCACGGGAAATTTTCCCGGGCTATAATTAAGTGTAATAATAGTTTTGGTCCGGACAAAACTACAGCATTATTTATAATATACATAATATTTCGAAAGATGAATCAGTACAAAACAAAAGCTTCCCCCCTCCCTCCTTCTCCCCCCCTCCTCCCCACCTCTCTGCCTATCACCTTGTCCTTCGTCGTCCCATCTTTTTATGTAATAGTGTCTCTTTTCTGGCCTTCAGTTACATCCGGGAAGACACGGTTGGTGAACTAATGAATTTGTGAAATTGAAAAGTTTAACAAAAACGAAGACCTGTCGGTAATTTTATTATCAAACCATATTTTACCTCATTGACAAGTCCTGTTTCGCTTGACTGGTTCCATTTCTTGTGCACCCAAGAGCTAATGACAGATGGTTGCAAGCCATTAGAGCCCAGACGGAAGAACTACTCGTGAATATACTTGCAAATTTCCAGCGTCATTCCTCCATAACTGACATTGTCTACCGTGTAAGATAAAACATTGTAAAATTGTTATAATTAGATCTTTATACGGTGTTTGGGCTAGATTAGAAAATTGATATAAGAATGTCTAGTATTTAAAATATGAAAGTGGTTCCATCATAATCGAGGCTGTGTCCACGTTCATTTGTAGGCGGGCTTGTCTTCCGACCGTAACAATAGGATGACGCAGCTTTAAGCCTTTGCTCTCTTCATCTGTCCATCGGACATGCATCATAGCTCATCCAAGCCTTCTCTTTTGATCTAGAGACGATAAGTGCACTTACACTTACAGCGCTTGTGCTAGATAAAGGAAACAAATAACAGTGTAATTCTTTAGCGCACAAAGCGGGATCCGCATTCCAAACTTACGCAATTTTTTTGGTTTTTGCTTTTGTGTGGGAGGGGAATTGTTGTTTTTTTTTCCCGTTGATCCTCATATCCTTCGACCAGTAAGGTTGTTTCACTGTGACCAAATGAAGATTTATTTCTAATTCGTTACCACAATGATATTATTAATATCCTCAATACAATTTACCAGTCATGACTGCATGAACTAACCAAATCCCTTTGTCCAGGGGCGGATATAGGCGTGGGCACAATGGGCACCTTTCAAAGCACTGCTACCTGTAGAGAGCCCTATGCCGGCAAGGCATTTTTTTTTTAATGGAAAGAGAGAGATGGAGGAAAGGGAGGGAGAGAGGGAGGGAAGGAGCATGACAAGTGTTCATTTTTCTTATTAAACCTCCTCTGTGACAGAATGTCAAACTCTTAGGAAGTCCCACACTTTGCACATGCCCAGGCCCACTGCGGATCTTAAAATCTGCCTCTGCCTGATTGGGTCAAGCGTGACGTCGCGGAGGCCCCCGCTGGGGTCTGGGTCTCTCGTCCCGGATGTTTCAAGTACGTAAACTGTAACACGAACCACAGCAAGACTGCCACTGGTTGGCTCATCTTCTAAAATATATGCAAGCCACCCACAGGTAGCGACCCACTGAACTCATATTCAAAATTAAATAACAAGCCACTGTGTGCTTTGTGGTGCTTGTTCTAAGTGGTCGGTGATGCATCAATGGGTTGTATTATTTATGCACAACAAGCTGCTAGTCGTGACAGCTATTAACAGGATGTTTGTCATTTCTTACATGTGGATGTACCGCCATTAGTTTGCACAATATGGCCCAATAATATATGACAAGAGTAAAAAATTATGTTTTTTCGGGGTTTGTTTTTTGTGCAAACAGGTTCCTGTTTAAGTTACGCTCGTAACAAACGGGACAAATCGTTATTATCCTCAGCATGACTATTACCATCACCACCACCATTATCATCATCACCATCATCATCATCATCATCATCATCATCATCATCATCACTATCGTTGTTTTGAAGAGAACGGAAACGTAAACATCTACCTCCACCCGTACGACTTAAAATGGAAAACGAGTAGGTTAGCTAAAAATGTGTAAACACGGGTCTAAACGTTTTGGCTAGTCTTCATCAGTAGAAATGTTAAGAATAAAACATCATCATCATCATCATCATCATCAGCAGCAGCAGCAGCATCATTATCATAATCATCATCATCAACAACAACAACAACAACAACAACAACAACAACAACAACAACAACAACAACATTGATAACCCAGTATATTTATTCCAGCAACATACATACAATGAAGAACAATACATCTGTGAACTAAAAAGATTGATCAAATAACAGAGTTGTTGATGGTGCATACTATTTTGCAAGGTATATTGACATCACACTGCTGAAGTTTCTTTACATGTAACTCGATGTAGGCCGTAACTCGACAGCTAGAACAGATATATCTAGAAAGTATTCTGAGTTTTGAAGAGTTATGATCAATTGTGTACCAATAATTATACAGTGGATGTGTGTGGATGTGTGTGTGTTTGTGTGTGTGTGTGTATGTGTGTGTGTGCGTGTGTGTGTGTGTGTGTGTGTGTGCGTGTGTATATATATAGTCTCTCTCTTTCTCTCTCTCTCTCTCTCTCTCTCTCTCTCTCTCTCTCTATATATATATATATATATATATATATGTGAATGAATAAAGCTAGAAAGTAGAATCGTGTACACTCATCGTCTATTTATATGTTGCCAAATTAGGTAGCTCTATATTAGTTTGTCATATTATCTGTGCCATGCGCTGTCATGTTGCACATTTTTAAGTACGTGTTGTTCGCTCGTGTACCACAGCTGTGGTCTGGTTTTCACTTAAATAAACTTGTTAAAATGTTCAATTTGTTCGGTGAATTACTTAAGCATGTTGAAAACAAAAAAAGTTAAGGGAGAGAATGAAGATGAGGACCGCAGATTTCGCTGGTAGAAGAAGATTATGGTGGAAATTCTGAGAGAACCAGAAAAAAAAAATATCTCCAACATGAAATGTCGGGAAGTATCTGACTTAATAAATAGGCTACTTGATACATCTTGATACATAGTCTATACCTAAATGTTAGACAGATTTGAAACTTTACTGAGAGTTATAAGATTTGATGCAAGAAATTTTTGATAGTTGGACAGGATTTTTACGATATTACACATTCGACTGACATAATAGATTACTGAAGATGGGAAAGACAAGATACATTATTTAAGGTCGGACTTACCCGAAACGGTATTAATGATCAGATATAGTCGATGCATTATTAAAAGTGAGACAAATTCTACTTGATACATCATCACAAATAATTATCAAAATATGTTGTCAGCTGCTGTGAAAGGAAGACTTGCAGATAGGGCGACCTCTTTTCTCTGGATGTCTGTTCCGGAAATCTGGGTAGTTGATCATATCGGTAATGCCGCCCAGTCTTAGCCAGAGCAGACGCACTTGTAGGGAGACCAGCTGGGGCAGGGAGGTGAATACCTAGTGCACCCACCCCCTGACCTGTGGCCATTTGTGTAGCATACGTAGCCACACGAGATTCGAAAACTGCATTCGCTACTGGATCTGGGAAGAAGCACAGAGTATATCCAAATAGCAGTAACCACCGACTTATTACCAACAAGTTCCACAAACATAAAGCTTCTAAGGGAAACTACAGAAATAACACTAACTACATGTGGACTGCATTCATAACTATATTAATAGCAGTAGGCCTAATTTTGGCGATGAGTTATGTAAGTGTCTTAGTAATAATTATTCGGAAGTTAACAGTTTTATTATCCCGACGCGCCATATCTTTCAAAGACATCTTCAGCTCCATGAAGCTTATATATACAATATGCTGCAGTTTACAAGTGCTGATTACTAGCATTTTGATGATACCTTCCACTGTCAGATACCCATGTTACAGACGAATGGCCTGAGGAAAATTTGAATTTTCCAGGGCATTTACAAATTGACTAAGGCAAGGATCGAACCCACAATTTTCTTATCGAAAGAACAATGTCGTAATTTAACCATATGCTGGTTCACATATAATAATATTATGTTAAAAATAATGTAATACCACTCATAAGATAGAGCTAAAAATTGTCAGGTTTTGTGGGGAGGGAGTGGGTGGAGAGGGGAAAGAGGGAGGAGGAGTAGATAGGAGATCACCAGGAGCAAAGACTCATTTCCTTTAAAGCGAAATGAGTCTCTTCCCCTCCCCTATTCTCCTCATCATCAATATTGTAAAGCCCTTTCCCCTCCGCCTTTGGCTTTAATGATGGATTAAATATGGCAAACGTTATTACCGTGGAGAGGAGGAGGGGGGGAGCAAAATTATTTCAAACAGAAGCAGATTCTTACATATAACATGGTCCAAAGCTAGTTACAGCCTCAGTGAACCGTGGCAGGCTCACAAGTGTCAGTGTGAGGGTCAAGGTGAAGAGAAACGCCATTTTGGGCACAGAGAGGATCATGGTTGTCTGGGGGTAACAAGAATATTGTGTGAATAATACTGCAGCTTAAGTACAGAAAGGGAAGTGGTTATCTGGGGACAGCAAGAACATTGTGGGAGTAGAACATCAACTGGATTAAAAAGAGCCATGGTTGTCTGGGCATAACTAGAAGATTGTGGGAATAGAACCACCAGCTTGGGCACAGAAGGGACTAGGGCCGTTTGGGGATGGCAAGAATATTGAGTAATTAGAACATCAGCTCACGTACAGAAAGGACAATAGTTATAGATCTGGGAACAGCAAGAAAATTGTGGGAGTAGAACATCAACTTGGATATATAAAAAAAACCATAGTTGTGTGGGGATAGCAAGAAGAGTATGTGGACAGAAACATCAGTTTGACACAGAATGGCCATGATTGTGTAGGAACAGACCTCTAGTCTAGTTTCAGTAGTTTGGTGGCGCGTAGGAAAAGTACGAAATATTTCTTGATATAAAACACCGATAGAAGCGCATATCGGAATACTGCGCGTATTGGTTCAGGTACATCAGATAATCCGGACACTTGGAAGAGGTACTGTATTCTTATATTCAGCTTAAGATCCATGCTAATGTCCTTAATACTAGTTAATGCATATTACAGGCAATGTGACCAGGTTGGCTCCTGAAGTGCCAAATGTGACCACTAGACTATTCAAGTTCCTTAGCGCTTTTTATAAAGTTATGGCTATATGATCCTTTTTTTGTGCTCATGATTTCCATGTGAAAGCCGCATAGGTGATAGTGTTTGACATTATTGCGTTTCTAAGCAGTTGGCTATCTTTTGTCTATTTTTGAGGCGCTGTTGCGGTTTGGATTCTTCATCAAATCCTCATAAAATCATGGCAATACCTCGCGACATCCATTTCTAGTGGAACAGTCCAACGTCGAGTTTGTTAGCTGTTCGAATTCACAAGTACAATTATTTCGTCATATGCGTGCAATACGCCGATACACACCGAAATCCAAATTTAACAGGAGTAGCAAAAAAAACAGTCTCATTTTCGCAAAGCTGCACTTAACCAAGCCATTTTGTTTGGAAGAAAGCTCTTTTCTTGGATGAGTTAGAAATTGTAACAGAGATTAGTCCGTTGAGTTTGAACTTAATCATCTTCAGAGAAACAAGAGATTTATCGGTTTTGTCATTGACATTACTCGGTGCAAAAGTTGGNATTCCTCTAAATGTTGCCCTCCGTCTCTGTGTTGATCGCTTGACGGTTGAAGCGGATCAGTTCCTAAATCGTGAGAATATAAACATCGGCCCAAATTGAAAACCTGTTTTGTGTAAGCTGATGGTCTTAAAAGACCATTCATGCGTGTACATTATTGTCTTGCAGCCATTCAAAAACAGGCCTAAGTCGTTCTTTGGCTAAAGCGAGTTATTAAATTGACGTGAAAGCTTGATTTGTGTACTGTTCATTTGGTTTAAACCTGTGACGTAGCTTTATTCTGGCCCGAGACACCCGTGTATTTGTTTCAAGAGGCTGTGGGAACCCCATGCAAGGGAAAATGACAATGAGAATATCGCGGTCGAAGAACAAAATCCATTGTTATATTATGTACTTAATCTAATATGCCTTTCAAAAACTCCAATGTATTCACAAATACTGATCATTTGCCCATAAAATCAATGTTTTTGTGTATAGAAATATTTTTATCCTCGATTTCCGCAGCAAACACAGATTTGATACTGAATGGCCTTAATGACCTGTCATGTATCCCATTTTCTAGTTAAGCGACGTAGGCCTCAATTTGGCCGGGCACAAGATAGTTTGTTTACATTTTTCAGCGTTATTTAGCGCATGCATGAATGACGCTAATATACCCAAGAAGTTCGCAACCATTTTATAACCAGGATGTGCCCGTGAGAATCATAATAGGACTTTATTTAAAGTGCACTGATTATTGTCGCAAAAATTTATAGTCTAGGACTCAGCTTTGAATCATTAGAGAGCTCATATTTCAACCATGGTACTGGCTTTGCAACGTTAGTTAATTTTATACCAAAGTGAGCTAGTCTACTGGTTCTTGCGTCAAGACAGAAAATCTAGAGAAGGCCACACAAAGATATCTACGAGACATGGTTGATAATCGCATATGATATTATCCTGAGATAAACCACTCTTGAAGGGAAGAAAAATATGCACCATTCAGAGTTTTGGTATGCAGTTGGTCACAGCTCCTGAAATGTTGTGATATCAGGCCATGACGTCATTGTCCATATTGTATGTATTGTAGATAAAAAATGTTCATAATGTCAAGTAAGTTATCTTCCCAAATGAATTTCATAGTATTTGGGGGGAAAAAAATGCTAGTCTATTCGTTTATTATTATTGTCAGGGTCACACGTCCCGGATGCGAATGTGTTATCTACCGTACAATTGTGACAGGGACGGTTAAAAATAACAGTTATGATGTTACTCATTATTCGCCACGTAGTGTAGTTTAGTTCGCTAGCACCGTGAACTTCAACATTTTGATAGCTTGGTGATAGAACCTAGGCTTGAGAGCCAAGGCTTCGGTGTTCGATCCTCACTGCAGGAATTTATATTTTTTTAAAAAAAGTTTTAATGATTGTGGAATGTTAGGGAAGTGTCTGTCCATAATCTTTTCAGTGTCGTTCACACGTTTTCTCTTATTCCGACTTCATTAGAAGGAAAGATTTCCTAATGGAGGCATAAAAAACGCAAGCATACCGCTTCAGGTCAGGGAAGTTGCATTGCTGGGGGAGCGAAACAGAGCATCATGAAGTGTTATTGGGCTCTGGGTCTTATCTTTTAAGGTGTAAACATTTCAGCAGTCACCCAGGTAGAACACCGTTAATAAACAGCCGTGTCAGATTTATTAACCTTTCCCCCTCTCTTATGACGTAAATTCGTGTACTTCCAACTTTGGTGACCCTCGACTAACCCGCAGCCATCTTGACTCGTATCACCTCCGTTTTAGTGATTAAAATGTAAACACTACAACAATTCACACACTTTGATGGCGACGTTTTCAGTGTGTGTGTGTGTGTGTGTGTGTGTGTGTGTGTGTGGTGTGTGTGTGTGTGTGTGTGTGTGTGTGTGTGTGTGTGTGTGTGTGTGGAGGAGGAGGGGTTGAGTGGGGAGGGGCAAAATAACACTGTTGTGCTGTGGGGTGTTCAAACAACTGAACGGAAGTGTTAAACGATGCGTTTTTGTCTAACGGGGTTGTTTAGCTTAGGAAAGCTTTATTTCAAAATACAGCTGATATTTTTGCCAACTGCGTCTAGCCCCTTAAATAACATGGCCCTTATAAGATAGCTACTAAGCTGACCCCCTCCCCTAAATTCGTTTTCTGAACATACTGGGCACGTCTGGTCTAAGACAAAAATTATTATGACATCGGTATTGTAATACCACTGATAGACGTCACACACATACTTTCTTAATATCGAGTCATCGTCCAGCCAGTCAGCTCTGAACTGCTTTAGAAGTACAAAACACTGAAAGAAAAGATGAAACAGAGGAAGAGTTTCATTTCTCTCAGGAATCAATCTCGCTGAAACACACATCCATCTGGGTTTTTTTTTGTTTTATTTTGGCGTGGCGCTGTTGAGCTAATTTTTTTATCAAAAGAATGTAGAAGTTGGCGGAATGAAGATTAGGAGGTTAATGAATGATCGATCAGTTGAGAGGAACGGAGCATTAAATACACCATCTCTCTCTCACGTCCTCCCCCCTTCACCTCCCACCCCCTTTTCTCTTATTCCTTTTCCCTCCTCCTCGCAAAACACACAGGCCTTTTCCCCCCAAGACTGCGTGCCCCCGATAAAGTGTAGAAGTGCTCTAATAATTAGCAACCGCAATCAGCATTGGAGACAATAGAGAAATCATGACTTGACTATGGTCTGGCTTTAAGATAGTTCTCGCCGAGAAATAGCATGTAAGCGAGAGGTTAAGACCAGGAAAATGCTTGTGCGCATGGTGGGCACTGGGCTTAATGCGACCGTTTAAAGTTATTAATATGAAAACATAATATCTCTAGTATTAGTAAAGATCTCTGTGTAAATTATCAATATTAAACTATCTTTGGTATAACAAGCCATATAGTATATTATGTTAAAACTGTAGTCTTCTGTTGCTTAGCAGGGTTTACCTTACACAGGTTGTCTGCTTTTTAAAGGTTGGGATTTTTTATTTTAGAGTTCCGGAGATGGGATTATGCGGTGACTTTTAGGTATTTAATAAAACACTCCTTTAATCGATTAGCCTCTTTGCGATTAAAGGAAAAGTGCCATTTAATCGGATTGCAATTTAGTACAAGGCCGTACTTCACAAATCAAGCTGAAGGTATCATTCTTTGTTCAGAATTTTATTCGGTTCTGATGACAGTATCCGGCTTCTTGTGCCAGTGCAAAAAAGTTACGCTTGTAACAATGTCAATAGAGAGGCCTATCATCGTGTTAATGAAAAGGCTGCAACAAACGAATCCTGTTTTTGTCATATCTTTCTTATAAAATACGACGTTTTATGCCAGCAGGCGCGAAATATGGAACAACACTGACTCTAGATGCAGACCAAACTAGCATCAACTGGTATAACTGCAGTGGGACACCAAGCGAGTTTCATAAACCTTGTTTCAAATGTAACAAATGAAGTAACTGAATATTTCAGTCATCGAGCTTCGCTAAAATGACGCAGTGTTTCAAGAAATCGATTCTCATCATCAGTGTCGTTACTACGCCACACGATACGGCATGAAACGTCGTATGGGAAAGAACAACATGGCTTCCTCTCTCACTTGGACGCCTGTACACGAGATTTTAATTCAGATTTCAAACTTGTGGCCCTGTTCTTGGCGTGATAGCGATCACTGGGAGATGTATCTCCATAAAAATAAACAGCGAGCTAATCAGCCATAGTCACCTTGTGATGACTTCATTGGGGTGTCGATGTTGACTGCAAAGTCATACTCAGTTGGGTTCTTTCATGTTGCACTGCGGCGCGGTGACTGTTTGACGGTGACAAGCCGGTAGCTCGACCAATAAAATGGTGTGTGAGGAATAAAGTGTAATTTTTTTTTTCAAGTTAGCAAACACTGTTTTCGGCAAAGGAAGTGATTCTTACGGTTGCCGAAGCAAAACTATAGAGACCTGTTTGAAAATGTAAAATAAAAAATATTTGGTTAGTAGGGATATTGCTTTATTGTCAAACAATGTTATACACTATCTCATTTATAATACAAACACTTAGAACAATGATAATATACATTAAATAGTTTCCCCCAATATCACAAGACCTCTCCGAGTAAGTCTGGTCCGTGGGTCCGGATCCATTAGTGTAATCAAATGCTGTTTGCAGTGAGGATCATTTCTTTAAACTTTCTACAATTTTAGTTTAAATGAAGAGGGTGTCAAAATGATGACTATCTTTTGAAGACAACAGGTCGGCAAAAATACTCCCGTTTACGCCGTTGAGAATGGTCGTTTCACAAAGTCACTGACACATTTCATGTCTTTCGTTGTTTTCTTTCAGATTACGGAATTATCTTTATGCGATCTGTGTTTTAAAGGACAGCGTTTATACCTAGTTACGATTCACTCAAATAGTTTGGATTTTGGGCTCTCTCAAACTTACGCTCACATTATTACAGTTAAGGATTGAAAAGCTTCCTTCCATACAGTAGGACTTTTCAGACTTAAATTCCACCTGACAAGTATCAGAAGCGCACACTACTTTAGATTGTACCCTGTAGAATCTAATCCCCTTCCTCCACCCTCTCCCTCTCCCTCCCTCCTTCACCCAATTCGAATCTCATTACGAGCATGGAAAAAAAAATGCAGGTTAAAGAAATTGCGATTATCCAGGGGCAATTATGTAGGTAACACACTAGTCTGGACTGCAAAAGTGCGGATGCTGACATTGATGGTAAGCTGGGATTAAGTGGAATCCACTGTGAACTCTTATTCTCTGATCACCCTGCTATACAACAGCATTGATGACGCCTATGCAAGGCATAGCCCCAGTCCGTTCGCACCATGCATGCGCATCATTTATTCATGTGCAGCGCACCTCCCTCGGGACAGATCCGCAAGCTAAGCGGAACGCTCCGGTCCGCAGCAATCGATATCTTGTATCCCGAAATCATAAGCGTGAGGCTATTGTCCTTGCTCTAAAGTGTTTTACATTATAAGGCTGGAATATAAAAACGGAGGACCCGACGTCATTTGCGCAAATGACTCCGATTAAACACACTCCGCTTTACTGCATCTGTAACTGTTTCAAATTAAAGAAACGTATAAAGGCCACGACACAACTCAACACCAGGAGGATAAAAAAAAATAGCGTTAATATTTCATGCTCGTGTGTGGAGATGTATGAAAATGTACTTGCGTTCCAAGAAAGCGTCTCATTAGCTTATGAAATGGGATTTTCCAGTATAGTGCACGGCTCATTGCTACGAGTTTAATGCGCAGCCGTATAGTTACAATAGGATATAGTTACAATGACAAGTAACAGTACCCATTCTTTAAACGGGCTCGCGATGCCTGAGTATCGAATTCCTGATGCGTGGCATAGGCCCACTGACGACAGGAAACAAAGCGTGGTGCGATCTTTGACCGTTAACTCTGACGAGGGGAAACAATCCATCTCTCGTTTCAGTAAGTTCAAATAAAGAGCTGGCGTATACAAGAATCTTTACAAAAAATAATTGTTTTTTTAAAAAATCAAATACAAAGCCTTTGTAAATAGATCAACAAAGACTGTCATGCAACTTGGCATGTCAGATTTCATGGTGTAGGTGTTGTTGTAATGAAATGCATATAGGCGTTACAGCTTCATTATAGTATTTCATGTTTGTGTGTGGCGTTGTAATGAACTACAGTGATGTTTGTAACACGATCCTTTTCTGAGAGCCATTTCTGGAGCCAAGATATCGAGAACAAAATAAAGATATCCCATTACGTGAAAAATGAACACAAAACTTCATTTACTGTTCTTAAGAACAGATCGTGAAAGATACAGAAATTCGTTTTTTTCTATCAGCCGTACGGTTTTCCTGTTGCAGCAACCTCTCTTGAGTTGTTCAGTTTCCAGTACAGTCCATATNTTATATATATATATATATATATATATATCGTTATATTTTGCACTCTGGTATGTGTCAACGGTTGTGTGGATATGTGTGAAGGTGTGGTTGCATGTGTGGTCAGGTAATGTGTATGACCTGAAATGAAATGTATTGTTGAATTTGAAATGTAATTTATTGTTGAATGTGTATCAACTGTGGACGGAATTTCCCTCGTGGATATTAAAGTTTATCTTATCTTATCTGATCTTATCTCATCTCATCTCATCTTATCTTATCTTATTTTATTTTATCTTATCTTATCTTATCTAGTCAACAAGTGTAAGTTTTATCACGATTGCTGATTTTCACCTGCACGGTGTTTTAATGACTCACTACCTGCCAGGGCAAGTACGTAATATGTTCTTTATACGAGTAGGAATGTAAAAACTGCTGAAAGATAACATTGCATGTCACAATTTCAAAGTGGGAGCGAATGATATTGTTTGTTCAACGCCCTCATTAACATGCCACTCCTTCTGTTCGCCTGACTGTGAACAGTGTGAAAGTCATAGCTGTTCAGCAGCACGATAGAACAAAGAAGTAGAAGTGGCTCTTTGAAGATTGAATATCAATGAGAAAAAAAGGAAAGATAAAAAAAGAAGAGATGATTTTGTTTCTCTATTTTCTCCTTCTGTCCCACTCCTTCAAATCAGCATGCCGTTTTCCAATAAGGGATTTCAGTATTTTGACAAGCATTAACCGCCAAATCTTAACTGCAGAGCTTACGTAAATACTGCAGTGCATCATATTCCACATTTAGCCATTCCAATCAAGAGTTTGTATTTATTTCACTGGTGCGACTGATTCAAAGCGCAGGTTGTTTATTTATTTATTTCTCCGTGGGGATCTTCATAGTAGTAACAACTATAATTATATTGAGTAATCTTGATAATCGAAAAGTTGGCCATGTTGTTTCAAGAGATTAAGCCAAACCGCAGGAACGAAACGTCGCCAAGCTGTGTGGTCCAACCGTTACAGGAAAATACCAGAATATTTTGAGTTCTAGAGAATCTTTAACACTTCCAGGCAGCCATTATTGGCCACTTTTGGAGGCTTTTGTGGAGCGTAAAGTTATCCACATCCTCTGTATTATCTTATAAAAGATGGGGCATAAAATTGCCAATAAATGCCGTGCTGGGAGTTTCGATAAATCTCTAGACTAGACCTACGTGAAAAGTGTGGGTTCTTTTCTTACCGCGAAAGCTTTCCGTCCATCGAGTGAAAAAGTGCTGCTTGTTTATTTGTGTTTGCTCATGTGAAACAAAACCAATGGGATCAATGTACTGCTATGAAGGAAACATGGAGAATTCATAAAGCATCAGTTTTCTTCAATTCCATACTCTGGAGACATTTTAATATGAAGTACAAGAATGCAGAGAAATATCCAGGAATGACTGGAGAAGATTAATGGCCTGATATTTTAAGCGCAGGCTTAGCAGAAAAACACACTTAAGAAACTTCCCAGGCTTACCTTGAATAAATAACTCATTCGACTCCATTAAATCGCAGTCCCTCGAAATCGCAACTTTCGCGTAACCGCAACACTTTTCTTCGTCTCAGAAAACAGAATATCATTTCCAATATGAATAACTGGATAATGGCAACTTTTTATATCGTATTCTCTAGAGGAGCTGCAATGAGGCTGAATTTAAAATTATGGCTGTGAAAATGAAATGCGCATTTTTCTGGTCACTAATATTAGTCCCGTGAGTTTTCTGGAAATAAACGTATGTTACCGCACTCAGATGTATTTCGAATAATTCTTTTCCCTTGCTGACTGCTGTTTACAGGAGATTTTAAGGTTTGAAATTATCATAACTGGACCAAAGGCTGAGGAAGATAAAGGTAATTGCATACTTGTTTACAGAAGAGTGCCCACTCATCACACCGAACAGCAACGAAAGAGCGCACAACAAAGGCGACAATATCAGCAACAACAACTCGCAACAACAAACAGTCGCGTAATACATATATGTGAATAATATAATATAATATAATTTTGTAAAAGTTGTGGTATTGAAAACGTCAGTGTAAATACGAAGACATACGAATACGACTTTTATTTACTCCGTAGAGAATTTGAGTTACGATGTTATACAATGTTACATATCTCATTGATATTACACGATATAGAGACATAAAACAATACACATTACATGTATTCACATAATATTACAAATGAAATACATTTATTAACAAAGTCATTGCTGGTCGCAAGCGGCCAGTNGCCCTGGTCCCCCCAGCTCCAAAGCCAGGTACTCATTTCCCCCCGAGTCGAATGAGAAAATGGAAGTGAAGTGTCTCTTCCAAGGACACTATAACGTAATCGCTCGGCCAGCGAGTCAAACACACAAACCTTAGACTTGACAGTCTTCAGTTTCTGAGTACGACTCACAAACCGCACAGCCACGCTGCCTCCCGCCCGGTAATGGTAAGAGTAATAACTGCAGTAGTAGTGATGGTCATAGTCGTCCTCGTTGTAGCAGTAATAGTAGTAGTAGTAGTAGTAGTAGTAGTAGTAGCAGCAGCAACAGCAGCAGCAGCAGCAGTAGTAGTAGTATTAGCAGCAGTAGTGCATCAGGATGAGCAACAGCCACAGTTGTGGCGGTAGTAGCTGTGATGGCGGTGGATGTGATAGTTGTAATAGTAGTAGTGGTAATAATAGTAGTTGTTATTGTTGTAATAGCAGTAGTGGTAGACTGTTATTAGATGTGGTAGTTGTATTTGTTGTTGTGATAGTGATAGGCTTACAAAAAATATTTTCTGTCTTACAATAATCTAGTGTTATCTCAGGGATGAATCTTCGCAACCCCACGTGCACAGTTCAAAAAGAAAGTTCAGCAGCACAGTTTTTGTCTTAGCTTCGTCCTTGGGTCACACGAGATAATAAAATAAATAATATAAGACGATAATATAAATACAATTCTAGATTCAGTTTCATATTTCGTCTTTTCAAGCATGAGCTAGAAAAAAAAGTGCGTGTATTCTGTGCTCCGTTAATTTCCCATCAGAAAGCAGAGGCCCAACCCTTCCAAAAAAAAAAACAACAACAAAACTCCAAGAGTTTGGATTCACCCTATTAGCAGCCAAAGATGATTAAAAGGGCGCTTTTATCCTCTTCAGAAGGATTATCGTGAGAGCTTCTCCAAAGAAATATTTCATTTATTATTATCGCATGAGAATCAGTGGCTTTGATGAGCTTCTCAGCCCAGCCGTGCGCAGGGGACGAAATTGAATCGAGATAATTGTGGTTAGTGATAGTTCGATACCTGAATTTTCATGTATCGCGAGCTCTGAGTACTGAAAGTATAGATTTTATTTCCATAATGATACTTAGTACCGTGTAGGCTTAGGCCTTTCGATGCTTCCAATAATTTAGATACTTTTTGGTTCTTCCGATACTTTTGATACCACTGATAATTTCGATATTGAACTGAATTCATAATTATCGAAAATATCTTTACGCAGAAACGATACTGCCCACGTGTAGCTTTGATGCTGGGTTTGGCCGATGGAGATTAATGAAACTCCTTCCACAGGCAACCTCGTTGCGGAAGTTTGTCATCTGACACAAACCGAATGAGAAAAACTGTTCTGTGGGTACAGAAAATGAATATACCAGACCCAAGGATCGACCCGCCATCGAAGTGCGGAAACACGGTCTTGGCTCATGCACGTTGAGTCGAATCACAAACTTTTGCGACATATCGCCTGCGTGCAAGTCTCATCTAGGTCCATTTCTGTAACACCTTGCAACAAAGTTCAATGGAGACAATTATCGGCCAAGACTGCAATGAATTTAGCTGTGCGATGTAGTTCACCTCACCCGGGTCCGAAAGTCTGTGCCAGTTGGAATCTTTGAGCCAGTGGGTTAACGAACTTGCTTCAAAAGAATTGCTGTACCAAGTGCAGTTTAGTAAAAGCTAGACCTTTTTGTTTTCTTCTTCTTCTTCCTCTGTAAAATTTGGATTTTGGCGTTTAACGTGATATGGCGCTCAAGTGTCGATTCGGACCATAGCAAGTATTGCATGGACACAGCCATCATACCTTTCAATAATTTTCCAAGAAAGTTTGTCTGAGTTCTTCCTATGAGTATGACCAACCCCCAACTGATTAACGAATTTTTCAGATATTAGAGAGCTGCTATTTCCAAATTTGGATCTCTTACGGATTGCATTGACAAAGGTCTGCATTATGTGCATAATATGGCATTTCCAAATTTTAAGATCACATTTCATGTCACGAAGAATTCGGGAAATTTACATTCGAGTCTACTTGGTAATGTGCAGTGTAATGGTAACGCCGGGAAATGTCATAATATGCACACGTCTACTTTAGTCTTTAGGTTCGTGAGAAATCTGAACTTGTAAGTTAAAGTTCACATACATCAGCGAAGATATCTGAAGGCTTCACAACTGTTATGCCGTTTTCTCTCTCTTGGATGCAATAGCGGTAGAGGACTAAAGGTAAAGGAAGAGAGGAAAATACTAAACACCGTTTGAAAATTACAAACCGTTCAAAACCATCAACGACGACCTCGAGACTCTGTCATGTTTTGTTGAATACAAAATCTGCTCGTTCCTCTCATCACCTTTGGTCTAGTAGTGTGATCCGTCTTTGTCCTCAATACCCGGGCCACCCCTGCTGTTCAGCTTCCCAAATACGCTTTGTGAAAAGCTTCTGAAGGGGCCATACTTCCCTTTTGACCCAGCATTTTTGCAGACAACACTAGAACGTTACAGCAACAAGGAAATGTTTGCCCTCAGTGATTGGCGGTAGAAGCCACGTTAAGGAGATCGATCAAAGATCGTTTATCGCGACCGATACCCTGAGTTCAAACATTGACACTGGAAATCATTACTGTTGAATGCGAGAAGCCTCGGGCGACCCTGCATTAACTCCTGTATGACGCCGCGGGTGGGCGTGTTGCTTGGTGTGATAGGGAAGGCAAATAATTTCGTAATAAGTTCACGGCCAGCTCTGACTAAGGCGGCTTGCCCTAGGTATCACAATGTACTGCATTCAAGGGCTACCGTATTCAAACACCTGTTTTAAAACCACCGTCATACATTCAACATTCATTTAATTTTGCTCATCTATTCATTCGGTCGCATTCTTCACTTATTAATTTGTCTGTCCACCTGCCTTACTTAAATCTTAATAATATATTCTGATAATTATTATGGTACAGGATTAAAAGGGGCACATTGCTTGGAATGCCTTCGGTTCACAAATAGAC
>JAWQUT010000087.1:277080-296214 GCA_033807755.1 Ellobium chinense | reverse complement strand
CCCCCCCCCCCCCCACACACACACACACACACACAACACACTATTTCTTTCTGAAAAAAAAAAGGCAATTGTTAAACACTGTATTTAATGCTCATCTCTTCCTTCACGACCTCCTCCTCCTCCTCCTCCTCCTCGTCAGAAAGAGAGGCAAGCTAGTAGTCGTTATGCAAAGAGAATTATCCATAATATTATGCAATAACTTTCGTTGGCTCTAAATGTTATGCTTGGTTGTGTCAGAAGTGACATGGAGAACAGCTCACTTAATAGTACAACAAAACCAGCATCGCTTGCACAAGTTTGAAAGTGTCGTTTGGAACAGATTCTAACAACACTGCCAAATAATTCTCAGTATCAGATCCCGAATTTCACAATTCCTTACTTTGGCCCTGAGCTGGAAGTCGAGCCAACCAAACTTTCAGTAATTGAAGGAAGCATAGTATGATATATATTAATCTACCTTGAAACGCTTGAAACACAAATGAATGAATACTATTCTGTTCCAGTCTGGGACCAACCTTTCCAGTATGTTTGATCTAAGCTGGTCAGTGCAGCCACCTTTTATTTGAGAATTCTACTCTTACTAGACTCCGCCAATCAACTAACAACATAAAAACACGAGGATGACAACATCGCATCTTTTGCAGACACAGACAAACAACAAGCAAGATTACCTGGCGTGATTTGAGCTAAGGATGTCTGGTATGAACAGAACGGACCCAGGAGTGTTGCAAAGTAATCTCTTATCTTGATTTGAAGGCCCTGTAGAACGAAACAATGTCAGTCATTGAATAATGTACATGCCTGTGATTTGACTGGATGGTCATTACACATTGTTGGGATTTATAACAAGTTAGATCATGCAACACAACTGAAATTTGCACACTATAGCACTTGACTATAGCATCCAGACAATATTATTCTGATTGCTGTAGTTCGGTTAACAGTGTGGGCTACAGTGGAAGAGTGTCGGGAAACGTAGAACATGAAAACCAGATCATCTTACCAGAAACACTTGACACTGAGCAAGACTTCAAATCGTCTGGATAAGATGTTTCACTGCACACACTTTTCTGTCCCATTTTAAGACGATAAGAAAAATTCGGATGGCCCGCGTGTAATCAAACTGCGTCATAAATTGTGTCTTAATTAAATTTCATATGAGGTTCTCAGTGAAATATGTAGACTAGAAAAAGGGCTGCAGTAATTGTTCCATTGATTTTATCTGTCGCACTCCAGAATTTACATTGCTCATATTAATTGTTATTCACGAAACAAACTATAACACATGTAGGCCAACAAACAGGTCAAGCTGTTACAGGGTCCACCAATTATAAATCCTGGGTACAGTTCTACAGACTCTTGTTTAGCAAAATATCCAAATGTTCAGTCATATTTAAGGTGATCTGAACTGGCCAGAGCTCCTTCTTGTAGCTCTCCAGGTGTGGACATTCTTCCAGGGTAAGATAAAAGGTTTTGTAGAGGCGGGCCATTAGACAACAGAGCCCAGGTTGGAGCTGGAAGTTTTTCTTTGTCCATCGGTGGATAATTTATATCTTACGGGTTTATTATTTGTTAGGAATGGTAAAACAACAATTATAATGTCTTCCGCCCGGCCTAAACTCTTTGTGTTGCTTTTGAATCTACTCACTGGTTAATGATGACCTACATTACCAGTGTTCTCTGGACAATCTCAAATATGCTCCATGTTCCTACAGGAAAAAAAAATACATTACTCGTTAAAGGCTGAACAGTCTTAAAAAGACATGGAATGATTAGCCTAAACATACAGTTTTCAAGAACAGTCTACAAAATAAAGCATGAAGAGAGTTGGATAGGCTTAGGAAATATGCAGGACATCTTCTTATTTCCTTAATATGAAGTCATGTGAGGAAGTTGACGTGATAGCACGCTGTTTCTTCTTGGCTGCTGGGCGCTAGAGAGCACACATACACGTCTTCAGTCTTACTCTTAGGTGAGTTAGGAGGAGTTCTGAAGAGTGCTGCAGCAATGTTGTGGGAATAAATAGACCTATACGTAAACTGAATTTTAACTCTTTTTTTTTGTTACAACCAATGACATATCGACATGCATCCAGTGTTTATAAAACTGTACTTTTAAAGTACGCCCTTCCGTTCTCTAGCCTGCCTGCAGAAAGAACTGATCCACGCAGAAGTTTCAAGTGTTTCTTTTCTCAGGAAAAATTCTCTTGCCAGTCTGGCACTCGCCCTCGTATCGTCACGAACTCTGAAACGAGAGTTCTTTTCACTGATTAAAAAAGAGAAAAGAAAAAGTATTGTTAAAATAGATCGATTACTTCAGGTCACGTATTTTTTAAACGCTCTAATCAGTACAGCATTTACAGTTCCAATGCGAACATGACAACTTGGCATTAACTGTTTAGGCCCTGTCGTTACGAATGAAAGCCAAGGTGTTTGGTGAATATTGATATATATGAGCATTTCAAGATATGCAGAGAGTCACAGGATGTTTAAAGGGGGAATTAAAGAAAACTTCCGAAATTGCATATTTTATGCACACTGCTTCTTCTGACGTTTACAAAGCATAGGAAGATAAAAATAACGAGTTCTACTCATCTGTGGAGAGAGGTAAATTGTGCAAAATACACATGAAAAAACTACGCGGACAACACACTAAACATGAATGACAAACGGCTCATCCACTCTAAACATCTGGAATGATTAAATTTTATGAGGATCCACTTCTCTTTTACTGTAGATTAATGTGCATTTATGTCTTGCGCACTGTCTTTTTTTCTAATACTTTACATTTTGCATGCAACATAACACATCAGAGTACTGAACGGTGCGTTTTTTGTTCTCTGTGATGAATGCTATGTTAGGAATACTTCATCTCACACGACAATCGTTACTTCACCAGCAGATCTCACATTATGTATGTTAAACGCTACAGAAGAATATTCAATACTTGTGTCCCATGAATAAGGTAAATCGAATCAGCGGAAAGGTATGTTTTTCAAACTAATCTAATAAGAAAATTAAAATGCTCCTCGCATACACTCGCAGACTTTCTTAAATTCAAACACTGCAGTTACGAAACGATGATAATATGCTTATCATCTGGCTTCTTGGCAACCAGAGATCCCTGAAAAATTACATACACATTCATTCATTCACTTCTTGTTTATAGTACGTGCGACCCTTTCACATGCACTACATCACATACGCCCTTTAATCTTGAAGTACATCGCCACATTCAGATATGTTTTCGTCTCTCCTCCGGGAATGCCAGTGGGATTATAGATTTAGGAGTCTAAATAGTGTTTGTAGCTTACGAAACTACGCAAAATGATCGCAGTGTAGAAATATGCCACTGAGATCAATTTTCTGTCAAGAAACGAAGGATTTGAAAGTTTTGTGTTGTGAACGTGTCCTTGGTGTTGCTGTCTTTCTCATTTTTGTGGTTATGATGTTAGAGAGAGACAGTGATGCCATCAGAGAAAAGAGAGGGTATTTTTGAAATGTCAGATCAGCAAAGAAGCAAAGAAATTAAATTATCATTTTAAGATGATTTTAGATTTTTAGATGATTAAAGAAGGGCACTTCGTGTGTCAAAAATAAGAGGAGGAAAACATGGTTAAAGAAACTTAGAAAAGAAAAATGTCAGGAAATACGGAACTAAACAAACCCATAAAAATATTGGTAATAGAACGGAACGCCCTAACTCGATCTAGAGGACAAGATGAAAACGTTAAAAATTTATGGAAGCCACCAAGGTCCAGCACATTCAGATGGTTTATGTGTCCAAGATGGAGATCTGGTCATGCAAATTTCGGAACAGACTTGACCAGTTCTAAGGTTATTCATGGTCATAGACATATTTCAACATTTATTACACCTTCTTTCAGCAACATTGAGTTCATTTTACATCAGAATATGTTCTTAGTTCTCGTAATTCTTTCTCTAGACTAAAAATCCTAAAATTGCCCATGTATGAACATGCGTAGAGGTATCTTAGAGACTGAAAGCTAGTGTCAGACAACAGGTAAATATTGTAAACAACAGTTATTCTAATATCATCACCCTTAATGGAGAACCATGCACCATTCAGCACTTCGGTGTGCAATTTTGTATAGAAAATTCAATTCACATGTAATTGTGATTTGCACATCATGTTTTCTGTACTTCAACCTTTGAAAAAGGAATGCAGATGCCAATGTGTTTATCGACAGTTGGCTATATAATATTTTACACCCCTCGTTAACTAAGCCAGGGGTCACATGCCAAAATCCTTTCCACACACATTTTGAACTCTTCCTCCAAATTTTGGCACATAGAAAAATGCCTCATGAATAATTACAGTTTGTGGACTTTGGCAGTGAATCAGGCTATCTGACAGTTTAAGCCTTTTCACACAATAAATAGGGTAACCTAACTTACCTTACCCTACTAGCAGCACCCACACAGTTTATGCTTGAGTAGCTGAACTTCATCTATTCTGAATCTCCAAAAGTATTTACACCTACCTAAGCATTTAAAACGCAAATCCAACCCCTTTTCTCCCTTCCTAAGGCCAATTTTCGGATTTTATAGGTTCCATTTAAGATTGCACATTCTTACGTCAGGTACTTCTGGCATCTTCTTACCTAAACAGTAAGAGTGATTCTGCCATCTCGTAGACTGATACATTCACACCTCCTTAGATAAAGACCAAAAAAGAGAAAGTAGAGGTTACACTTAAAACTGGGATGAAAAGGAAAAAAGAAAAACCACTATCAAAATACGGAGGTGTAGATGACGTCAGAGAGGCCATGAGTAGCCATGGTTACGGTGCCATTATCCGCAGCAGCACCGACAACTGGAGGTGTCATAGTTTTAACACTGTCGTCCTGGCTAGGTCTTGTTTGACATCCACATCATTAAAGCTCCCATTCCTTTTGCACGCGTAGATCTGCCGTCTAATGAATGGTGTTTGACAAAGCATGGTGAGAAAGATGGACTAGCTAATAACCTATGTTTGTCTGGCTTTCTTTGTTCATGCTGGTCTAATGGCTTCTAAACACGGTTATCGTTCGTGGTAACGAATAGAGTCGAGGTTCATACTTTTAGTATATTATTAAAGGTATAGACTTCTGTTATAATTTTGTTTAGAATAGGTTTCATTAATATACTAGGAAAAAACCAGGGTAAAACCAAACACGACCTAGGCATTGTCCAGTTTGAAATGAGGCAAACAAACTTCACGTGTACCTCACCAGTGAGCTAAGTCTCAGTATAAATACGACTCATACCTACTGACTACGCCATTCTTCAAGCGGTCGACTTCTTTTGTCTCACTCACTGCTGACCTGTTTGGGATGGAAAATACGCTAGGCGTCTGGAAATTTTGTTTTCGATTGTTTAATTTTTTTTCCGCCAATGCGCTAAATGTATGACAGCTATGCCTCAGCCTTTTAAAGTGTTAGGAACCCAAAAGGTTGAAACTCTTAGTAGATAGGGGTATCGTCGTCTGAAGATCTTCATTTGTTTCTGTTCCTCTCAGAATAAAAGAGTTCCTTATCGAATTATGAGCTCCATTTATGTGGAATAGCCCCATTCACAACATGAGTGAAATGTTTGATTTCTGTGGGTGTAACCCATTTCTCATTAGCTTCAAATTTATCCCACATCAAAGAGAATCTGAATAGAGGCCCACAGTATGACTGGGGATTCCAGCCTAAATAAATGTTCCCCAGACAGTCTCTCTAATTATTAATAACTCTCACAGCTCATAGTGACGGGCATACAGTTCATACGAACCCATTTCCGTGGGCACAGCATGATGACTGACTGTCAAACAATACTAATGCCCTTTTTGTCTCCCTGACAAAGCTGATGGGGTATAGTGACGTCAGATCAGCCCCCGTTCGTTACATACTGATGAAAGCCACCTCATTGTTGGCAAGCCACTCGGAAAGGGCAAATTGACGTCAATCGCCCTCGCTTTCGCTTCCCCGCAGTTGTATTTAAAAAAAAAAAAGAAAAAAAAAGAAAATGTTTCATCAAAACATTGTCTTTAAAAGACACTGCTTAAGGGGTACATGCAACTAAAAGTAGATGCGTAACTTGTGAATTAGGCCTGTATCCGATCTGTCTCTTTGTACTAATAAACCATACCGAACACATCAGAAAGTGCTGCGTATTTCCGTGGCGGCCGCAAAACAGTCGCAGTATCGTCATTATGTCATTATCGGTATAATTGTCATCATCATCATCATCATCATCACCATTTGTTTCACACAAAATAAAATATAATAGCCGCCACCAGTGTAGTACTATGCAATTTTATTTAAAATACAAAAAGAAGCATACAATAAGAAAATGTCAGATTTTCGGAATTGAAAATTCCTTCATCAGGAATAATAATAATAATGATAAGGAAGAAGAAGACATCACCATCATCATCATCATCAACATTCTCATTATTATAATCTGTATGATAAATGTATAAAGCGACCATTAGGTGGCTAACCTGAAACACTGTAAGAGTTGTTCCAGTGGATTGACCGCGTGATGTGTCTGTTTTTTAAGTAGCACACTGCAATCTCAAACCAGCGAGCAAGTTGAAAGCTAAAGGGGATCAGACAAAATATCCAGCCTCTATAAAGCGACCATCTGTATAAAGCGGTCAAGCGGTTACCTTTTAGTGTTCTTGGGAAAGACACTCCAGTCCTATTTCCCCACTCGATTTAGGTGTGAATGTGGACTTGGCTGTGGAACTGGGTTGGGGCAGGGCGCTGCACTGTGGCGACTAGCAATGCCGTATCATGAATTCGATTTGTAATCTTGTATATCAATATGTCTAAAGTGTAATGTTTACATGTATTATGTATAAGATGTATAACATGGTCTGGTATTGTGACACAATTTCCGTATGGGCTAAATTAAAGTTCTGATCTCATTTTCATTTCAATTTCCACTTTTCTAATGGGCATTTTGTGGCCGTCATATACAAATTCCGCTGACCTGAATAATCTTTCATTTTTAAACTCTACTACTATTGAGTTGAATAAACTACAATTTCTGAAACAAATGGCAACATTCCAGTAATAGCAGCCAAGTTTTGTCCAATTAGGACTTGGGAACATTAACCGATGGACAACAACGACCATCTACTTCTCATAATATCCCAATACTTAAGTAGCTCACAAGTGACTTATTTTGCTGCCATTAGTCCGGTATTTGACCAGCAAATGATGAAATTGAAACACACAAGTGGGCTTAGAAATATCAACAAAGTCGGTCAATGGCAACTTCTGGTCTCAATTTGTTTTGTTGGTTTTTTTTTTTTGCTCAGAATTTAGACTAGAATCGGTCCTAATGATAGTATCGGATTTGATGTAGACTTGGNNNNGTGGGGGGGGGGTTGAAAACTCTATGTAGGATGTAACAATATGTTATGAGAAAAAAAAAGATATTTATATTATACAGTGAAAAAGCTAAGGTGAGGCGTTCACATAACAAATCCACCTACACTCATAAAGTCTGACATGTCACGGTTTTCGTCAATGCTGAATTGCGTGGGGTCTTGGTTTTTGTGTGAGAGACTATATCATCTTTAAAACATATTTTTTCTTGTAAGCCTTAATGAACCGCTAGATGTGGTTTTGGATTTGCTAAAATAAATTTGCTTTGTTTCTATTCGAGTTCACGAGTGAAAGGTCGCACCGTCTTCAAAGAGGCCGAAGCCCCGTATCAGACATTCGCTTTTCAGGAGAAAAAAAAAAGTCCTTTCGAAGAACGAAGAAAAGGTGTTATTACTAGTGTCAAGGACTATACACAGTTCTTTTAGAATGCCTTTATCTGAAATACGCCAATAAACGTCAGAAAAATAAACAAAGTCAGTCTAGTGGCTTTCAACGATAACTCTTTGTTGTTAGTAGAGCATCTTTCGTGTGGCAAGGAGACACACCGTCAAAAGTTAGATTTTTTGAAACAGCTGATTGCAACTGAAGAGTTTGAGGTCCAAAAATGTTTATGGAGACTCAAGAGAGAAATAATTTACATATTTACAGTGTTTTTATCTGTTCTTAAATTACCTAACTTTCTGAGAACGTAAAATTTCAAGGTTGGGTATATTTCGAGTGAATAAATAACCAACAACTCATGTTTTCAATGGAGATGAGCTTACCAACTTTTGGATAGAAGGTCCTGAATTTGAAAAATAATTTTTAAAAAAACCAAAAAAACAACGACAAAAACTCATAAACCCAAGTCTATTTTGTAGGGTTTATTCAAAGCTACATCGTCCTACAGGTCGTATCAAATCATACTTCAATAAATCAGAACTTTCAAGTGTCTGTTACCCATGATATAACGCCTCTGCCTGCCCCAGACAACCTACAGGGTTACAGTATGCAAAGTCAGAATCGTACATCAACAAACAAACAAACAAACAAACACAATATAAAAAAAAGCTCCATTTTTCCATACGAGATACTTTCAATAGTAGACTACAAAACCCCATGGTGTTTACTTTTCACGAAACTCGAACTGAAGCGCGTGCGTTTTTTTTCCCCCCAAAAAAAGTTTACCTACATTGGCTGCTTTTAATAAAAAAAGGAAATAAATGTAGGGGCAATCCATTCTAAACGATTTGTATTGATTTGTTTTAAAATGTCATGACTCTTGAAAATAATCCAGCCTTTTAGCTAAACTGTGTTTTGAATGAATTAGCAGAGAAACGCAGTTCTACACGACTAATTCATTTTTCACTGAATGTGAATAGAATGTAAAAACAAAATGCTATTCAGTTCAGTGTCTGCCTGCCTGCCTGCCTGCCTGCCTGCCTGCCTGCCTGCCTGCCTGCCTGCCTGCCTGATTGTCAGTCTGTTTGTCTGTCTGTCTGTCTGTCTGTCTGTTCCACATAATATTCATAAGAGAGAGCTCTCTCTACGAATATTCGTTCTTTTTCCTGGTCATTAATTTAATTTTATACATCAGCCGGAGCCACCCACATGTAGATCTATTTGCAGTCATGTTTGTATAAAACAAATTATCCATTCATATTTACTTGCATCTAGACTGCGCTGCCTCTCTTATAAGAATGCCTGTGTTCACAGGGCCAGGCCAGGTATGATCAAATGCTTCATAAATCAAGAAAAAGCCAACATACCAATCTAATTTTCCTTAAAGACAGTCCCATTTAAAAGAATCGCCAAGTTTGAGGAATTGAGTCATGTAAAGCCACTTTGAAAAATCTAGGCGATGACGTATTTCATGCTCATGTCTGGCAAATAGATTAGCCAAGTCAGAAAACTTAAAATGGATGTGGGAAAATCCATTTTCTATGAATCAGTAGACGAAGGAAGAATTATCTACAGCGAATTTGTGACTTATACAGCAAGTCTGAGCGAAATCTATAAAGAAATAAAAACGCATGGAATGTAACAACAACAAGAACAACAGCAACAACAACGACAACAATAACAACAACAACAACAACCTCTCTTGTTTTTTTAGACTATAGGCAAAGCTGGTGATTTCATGTCAGTGTTATTTCTGTTGTTGAACTGTTCTTGATGGCGACTCAATTACGACTCTTTTGCATTCTAATTGTATTTTTTTGCAGGAACAAAAATCGGTAGCCTAATACTAGAATATAATTAAACAGGTTCGGAAAATAAAATTTAAAAAATATTACATTTTAACCGGCATTATAATCAAATTTTTGCTCAAACGTGTGAGAGACACCCTGCTGGTCTATGATAGAAGTTATCTGCCCCTGCCCGAGTCAGTCATGTGATAAAGCCGAAGTGCACGACCGACAAAACAATGTGGCCGTCCGTATTGCGAGACAAGAGAGACGCCCTTTATCTCTTTATCTCTGCTTCCCAGAATTCCATGTTTGTAAACGAAACCCATTTTGAGAGGCAGTTTCCATTAATGACTTTGAGCCCAGTTGTTTTGCTCCAGTGGCGGCTCTGTGACGTAACTCATACTTGACAGAATGTGTTTCCACAGTTTGCTGCAACAGTCACTTAACTCACGTATCCCTAAACGGCACATACGTAGGTATTGTAGCGGAGAGTTGGTTTGAAAGACTGGCTTTATCCTAAGCAAACTAAGCTATCACCGTATTTCTTTGTCTCTCTATCTCAATCTCGCATTCCTTTTCTTTCTTTCTTTGCATCTCTCTCTCTCTCTCTCTCGCTCTCTCTCTCGCTCTCGCCCACTTCCTGCCTCTTCACACCGTATATTCCTCTTTTGTATCCTGTCATTCCAGATCCCATCTCCCTCTTGATTGTTGGACCGCATCATACCGGGTACACTGGAGTCGTCTTGATAGCAGCCGCTTAATGGCAACATCCCTGTATCCCTGTATATATCAGATAACAACATTCTGTAATGATTTCAGTATAAAAGTCACTGGATAATTGCAGTTTCTTTTACTCCCAGTTCTATGCCCTCAAGGAGTTGTGATAACGATATCAGTGTCGGGAATAATAGCAGTAACTGCTCCAGTAGCAACAGCCAGCAGCACCAGCAACAACAACAACAGCAACCACAACACATGAGCGGTGACTCAAGAAATAGTGACATGCTCGTACTTTAACTTTTTGCTACCCTTTTCTTGGTTAACCATTGGGCTGCCGAGTCATTTGTTGTTATGTTATCAATGTAGGATTTAGATAGATAAAGACTAAATACAGTATATACAGTTAACTGCACTCACTGAAAATGAATGGTTGCATAAGTTTAGAAAAAAAACAACCAAACGAGATGATATAATCTCTCAGTTGTCAGCTGTGGATGGACCTAAGATTAGGGAAGTACCCAGTGACTTTGGTGTTTTCGCTTCAGTATCCAGAATTAACTCTTTAGTGTACAAAACTCTTTAGAAGGCCGTAGTTAACAGATGCACTATTCCCGATCTCTGCGCTGTCAGCTGTGGGCGGACTTTCGACTACTACGTGGAATTACCATGACTTTCTGATCCGGGTGTTTGCGCTTTTTAAAACTTCATTTGAGTGTAGCCACTTGCATACTGAATACTGCAAACAATATCCTTTGTCGAGTGCTTGTGACATGCACAGTAATCAAAGTTGCTGCCTATGACTGGGGTTTCATGTCTGAGGTTGAATGCACTAAGACTGACACACAAAGGCCCGTGTGGAGGGTAAGTCCGACAACACTCCATGAAACCATTCAGGTAAATGGCATTTATATTTAACAAAGTACATGGGGTAAATTTCCGATTTGTGGGAACCATTCTTGGACGTACAGACTCCAAATGCACTAATAGAGAACTTTGGGAATAATGGCTCTGAGGTCACGTGATTTCCGAACTTTTGGACAAGATGGTGATAGATAGCCTCCTACAAAAACAAGTAAGATACCGTTGTTAAGTGAATTTCATAATCGGAAAGGGACATGATCCTAGGTCCATGAGTTAAGAGAGATGCTATAATTGTTCAAATGTTTGAATTGCGCCGGCATATTCTAGGGTGATTGTAAAGCCTCACTTTGTAGGGCGTACATATGTGTGCAGAGTGTCCGAGTGATGTATTGCTAAATGTTGTGCGAAGAAATAGAGTAAATGCGAATGAGGCAAACCTTGCCTATGCTCATTACCTAGTTGTTATGTATGTGACTTTTGTATATAGATTTTTATCATCTGTATCGTGTGCTATCCCGTTGTCAGTGTTTTTACCTTGTTGTTTGCCCACGTACCACAGCTGTGGTCTGGATGTCAGGTGAATAAACTTGTTAAACTTTTGTATATATTGTGAATGAAGCCGACATTTTGCCATACTTAAAGTAAAGAAAATAAAGTAGAACTTTGAAAGCTACTGAAAGGATAGGTTGAAGTGGTATATTCATACAACTCAAAGTTTTTCTTGGCTTTTTTTTTTTTTTTCGAAACATGAAATAGTTTTCAGCCAAGTATCCGTGGATGTCGCTGCGTCAGGATGTTGTTGTCAGTCTAGCTTTGACCATCGCGTCAGGTCTGTAGTTAAACAAAAGAAATCGATGACAAATGGATACGCCATTCTGAGTACGATTCTTGTTTTGTTTTGCCTCAAACCGGCTCTTCCATGGGACAGGCCATGGCCCGTAATGTTGGTTTTGACTGAGGATCGATTATTTGTAACAATGAAATCGCTCCAGCATTAAAGGGGAAAAACCGAAAGCACTGGCGGAAACTCCATTACACGCACTACTAGAGTGTCAACAGACACCCACATCACCCAGATGAACAGAAGAACTTTTACAATTCCTAATGACAGGACTTTGACCCTCGGTGCAGTCGATCGAGTTCGCTATATCGCAGCCCGGATAATTGAAACATACGCTTAATCATAATCCCGGATAATCGAAAATAAAATTCTGCTTAATTGCAACATTTTTTTTTTAACAAATTAAAAGAGTATATTCCTATTTTGAATTCACTGGATAATAGTAATTCCTTTTAAGCGCAACTTTGGTCATGCTCCCGAGGAGCGAAACTTACTGTAACACGTATCGCGCGCAAATCTAAACCCATGTATATTTCGTCAGTAATTATCGTAATAGTCGTGTCATTTTTCAACCCGCCTGTCTGAAATTGTGGACCGTCAGTGATTCATCTTGAAATTTTTGAACTTTACATTTTGCCAAAGTCTGTTGGAGGTCTTTCTCTTTTGGAAAGTTTAAGAAAAATAAGAATGGATAGAGGTACTGTAGTTTGGCTGGCCAGCCAGATTACCCAGTGGAAAGTATTTTGGCTGGATAGCCAGACAGTAAGATTTTCTCTTGTGACAAAACCCAGCAACATTCTTTTCATCCATGTAAAATTTAAAAAGGATTAGAAATTGTTTATAGGCTGGTGTAAGTGAAGCTTGAGGCTTCCTTCAGATTTTGAGTCCATGTGATAATCAACCAAGCAAGAGGGCAGGGTTGTCGGTATCAATGAATTTTGTTTATAACGTCAGGATGAAAAACCCAGTAGCCGTATAGGGGAGATAGCGCGGAAAAAAANATGATATCAAAATTTCCCTCCTGGAGCCCTTATTACTGGAAGCAGGACATGCCAAAAGAGGGAAAAGGGGAGATGAAATATACCCCCTAAGTTGTGAAAGTACAAGTAGGACCACAAAGTGAAAGTACAAGTAGGACCACAAAGTGAAAGTACAAGTAGGACCACAAAGTGAAAGTACAATTACAGGCCTGTAACCTAAATATTCCTATCCAGCCAGAATACTCTATAAGGTATGTTACAGCTGCCCATACCAACTCCGAAAAACCTATGATTGTAGCATGTATGTTGGCCGGAAGGCGATGGTGTAGTATTGTGGATTCTCACGTCAACTTTAGCTTTAAAAAAAAACAACAAAAAAGCATCTCGAGTGTTATAAAAGTTCATAGTTGCGGTTAAAGGCTTTTGCGAGAGTTGATGCTGCCCTAACCCTCCATTTGGTTGACATAAATGCCCATCAGGCCTAAGGTATAAAGAATACTTCAAGGGCCACGTGGGGTATAAAAGGAGAGAAGAGGCATGATAAGAAACTTCGTTGAACATGAATTCAGTCACACGGTTCATATCGTGCAGTGCACTATTTTCCGGAAGAAAAAAAATTCATACAGCATGAGAACCTTGCAGATCGCGAGTATACTATCCTTCCGAATAGTGAGGAAAATTGATATAAAATCATCTAGTACCTGAAAGACGAAAGCGTATCCATCTCAGTTGAGCTATACTAGCGTCCACGGCTGTTTGCAGGTTGGGCTTGCCTTCCGACAGTAATACGCGAATTGTGTATATACAGAGATCATATTGTTTCTACGTCCTCATTGTCCTATCATCTCTTATCCTCTGAGGCTGTTAAATCTGTTCTGACTATATACCAGCTCACGGTCCATATAAATAAATGACCAGCTGATCTTCCATCAAATCAAGCGACAAAATTTTTGTTATGAAAGATTTTATTTAAAAAGCCCGTCTTTATTTAACGTGAATGAAAGATTATGTTTCCAATGCCATAAGATATTATGAATTTCATTTATGATAATACATACACTGACAAAAACACAAGTAATACGTCATGATACTTCAACATTATCACAAGCCCACAAACCAGAGCTGTAACTTAATCCTACTTGTGGTATTTCGCAATGCGAATCTAAAATTAACTCTAGTGCTGTCTGCGAAAGTCGCCCACAAGTTGTTGTCATTCCAAACAGGGAAAATGCAAGCAATATCCTCTTTGCAGGACACCCAAACAATCTCCTTCCTCAGCATAATAAGCTGACACTGTAAACAAAAATCTGGGACATGCTAGGATAATTTGCATAATCTTTCTGTTGGCATTGATGGAGAATTTAAGAGTCTTTCGACATGATGTTCGCTTTGAGGATTAACATAACATAATTATGTTACAACAACAACAACAACAACAACAACAACAACAGCAGCAGCAGCAGCAGCAACAACAACAACAACAACAACAACAACAACAACAACAACAACAACAACAAGAGTTGGGCAAAAGTGCAGTAGTGTAAGATTAATTTCTCAGCGTGAAGAGGGTATTTAGGTTAAAAAAAAAACTACTCGATACACTTATGCCTTTAAGTTCGTACATACATTTCAATGGAGCTCAACTTGCACATAATATCATCTCGTCGTTCCCATTTGCAGTGCTCTATCACAGTCTATAAAGCCTTTGATAATTCGTCCTTTAGCAAATGATGACACGATCTGTTTCATGAAAACTGTTGTGATTAAGTCGGAAGAACGTCTAAGCGCATTGCGGTCAAGCGAAATTGTATTAATAAAGAGACTGCAGTCTTGAGAGTGCAACACACTATTCCTCTTCCAGCGATACAGCTACTGCACAGAGCACTCGGCACGCTGCCATTGCGGGGGTAAAAAACACGGTATTTCCCAGAGAAGTAGCACCATTTCTGGACCAAGAGGAAGCGAAAGAGAAATGTCATTCTGAGTGTCTTGACATTAATATCTCAACACTGCCTTGCAATTAGGTTAAGCGGCAGTGCTAGTTCTCAACTGTGCAGAATGTATTGACTTGGTAGTTGTGGGTAGGTTACTAGGGTAGATCTAGACTAACTCTGTCATGACTTTTAAAGCAGACGTCGAAGTCATGGCAATGCACATGAAAGGATCACGATGTCCTTTATGGGCAAGTCCAGCTGAATGTCACATCATTTACATACATTGCTGAAAAATTTTTAATTTTACAAAGAAGAGGTTCAATCCATATTCAAACGATTAATTAAACATTTGTTAGAAACAGCCAAAACTAATTGCTGTAAAGTCAACGTGTTTTCAGAAATTTGCTTAATTGATGTGGCATTCAGGTGGAATTGCCCTTTATACGTAATTCTGATTCCTCTCTAGGTAGATCTAGTGGAAGAGTATGAAGGATCATTCCAAAATAATGATCATGATCCACCTAATCATTTCCAAAAGCTTCAACACGTCGGTATTCCCGCATTGTTAGTATGAAATAAAAGCATTCAGGATGATCCTGTCGTTTTAGGGAAATAAAATAAATAAATAAACCCCTTGGAATTCGCAAAACCAGGTCAGATTCACCTTTTAGTATATATTATCTACGGAGCATAATGTGCCCCATCTTATCCCTCCTAGACGTGTTATTTTCCTGTGATTTCAATAGATTAAGAGATAAGTAAACGTGTGCATCCATGTCTAATTGATACAGAGAGGCATAGTGCGACAGATGTGTGTGGCGGGGAGGGGGGTATTGTCGAATACAGCCTTTTTTTCGTAAAATGGCAGAATCATTTTGGTGAAGAACACTGTGATTTTCATGATGAAATTTTGTTTAAAAAAAAAATAACAACAACAAAATCTAAAAATGACTTTTCTATTAAACCGACGACATTTACGCGGCAAGATGAAATTAGTGTGTACGGAAGCACGGAACTACTTACACAGCCCATTCTCCTCCCCGTCCTTCCAATAGCTGACATTTTCATTGCTCCAAAAATAACCCGAAAATAACAACGTTGTGTTAGTCCTTGCAGTACTTCACGGCAGTGCCTCATAATAATGGATGATGATACTTGTGGCTTTCTTAAGAGCCATCATTATGTGACACCGTTGGTTAGGGTGAGACGCTGGCGTGGGGTGGGGAGGAGGGAGAGGTAGAGTAGGTAACTGAGCGGTTGATAACTTATTCTGTTCATGATCACGATCTAATGATTGGAGAGCCTTTATCTCAAAGCTCGGATGTCTTGCTGACCGTCGATGCAAAGTTTGCATGCGCATTGTCGTATTTCCTGATATTACGATCATACTACACGTTGTGATCTGTGGCCGTATGCATCATCCATACGTTAATTAACGTATCGCGTTAACTGCGGTGAACACTATTAATGTTTTGGGAGTTTCCCGTGGTTACCACCGTGCGTTAACTAAGCATTATGCATACGGCCACTGATTCTGGTTCATAGGGAGCTATACGATCGTAACACTGGGAAGTTCCCTTTGTCTTTACCTGCCTCTACCACAATGCTCCAATAGAGATTCGAACTAAAAAAAAAATATATCTATTGTTGTTAAGTCTGAGAATGCGGATTAAGCTCTTGGTTGAACGGCATAGGAGGATAGGAAGGGTGAAGGGGAATAGCAGGGAGACTATGCGCGCATCCTCATGTTTTTAAACGGTTGCTCTTTTCCCCTCCCTACCACTTTCTTTCCGGGGGTCAAGAAAGCATTAGAGGTGCTTCACAAAGGTGAGATGATTCTTACTAATCAGTTGCTCACCCCTTATCTTTTTATCTTTTCCGTGTGCTTCCTTACTGTGAACCCTCTCCCTATTCCATTACACGTACTAGTTCAAAACATGATTTCAAAACGTCCGACATGTCTCCGCTTAAAATAGATCAGCTGCTAACAGTGTGAAAGCTAATTGAGGCAAACATTTTAGTTGACCACGTGTTTTTGTGCTGATCAGGAGGCGAGCTTGGCATTCAAGGTGAGAGAAAGTAAGCTCAGCTGACTGGTAAGGTCACAGATTTTGTTCATGAAATCTATTGCGATAATTATTGGGTTACCGCCCTTTCGGCATTTTGGATACCGGTATTTTCATGTTACCAGCGAGCGCCAAGATTATCAGAATAATCGCTGGATAATCAGTTTACATGAAGAGCTGGTGAAAATGAACTGGTTTTCAGAGAGGGTTATGATTTTCTAAATGCTAACTGATATATTTATAAAAAAGCGTGCGACTGGTTTTGGCTATAATTGAATAGAGGATGAAAAAATATCTAAATTTACGTGAAGGTTAGTTCCATAATTTGGAGAGTAAAAACCCTCTTAAGCTCCCCACGCTAAAATAATTCTTACATTCTCCGCGCAATAATACAACAGTCAACAACTTGACTTTTCTTTGTCCATACTTCAAGAACTGGAAAGATGAAGGGAAAGGGGGGCAGAGGAAGACAAAACAACAAAATGTGTAACAGTCTGACGAGGTGGTTAGGAATGGACAAGACTAATCGGGTGATACAGGTGGCCTAGGAACGACTGGTAAAGAAGAGAATATTCGCTTAGGCCGTGCCGATTGGCACCTGATGAATGAATGAATGAATGAATGAATGAATGAATGAATGAATGAATGAATGAATGAATGAATGAATGAATTAACTTTTACTACTGGCTGAACGACCATACGTACCACGTGCTAACGTGTAAAATAAAAGAACACACACAAAAAATCGTTATGTGTGTATATGCCTTCAAACAATAGGCCTACGGTATGGGAACATAATTTCAGTAATACCTAATACTTCATTCAGTATCTGTGCCTACCAGAATTGTTGATACCGAAAACTCCGTTTACTCTAAATTCGGTTGATTGCACATTTATGATTGTAATCGCGACATTTTCAAATACCAATTTATAATAATAAAATTGGAAAATAAACAGCACCTCTTAATCACAACTTTTTTCCCATGCTCAGGCTGATTTGGTTTTACTCGGGATTCGACTGGATTAAAATATCACATTTCGCTTCTGTATGTCTGTGGCATTAAGCGTGCAGCATAGCAGTCTTTATCAAAGGCTTACCCCGCCACCCTCCTGTCCGCCCACCTAGTTGTAGAATGGTAATTCACAAAGTTGTTATTGAGGCAAAATAAGCAAGTTATCATTGTTATTATTATCATCATAAACATCATCATCTCCACACATAGTTTCACCTCTTTGTACACTCCGCTGTGACTTGAAACCTACGATACTGCAAGTACGCATAACCTTTAACGTCGGAAAACAACACTTGTCGAACATCAATGTAATAATGTCATAGGCAGCTATAGAAAGGTTTTACTGTGACTAGCCGCAGGTTGATTCCTGAACTTTCAAGTATCGTTTATACTCAGATCTCATGCTTCGTTTTCGATTCTACTTCGGTACTGATACTCAGTACAAAGGCAGATATGAGAATACTTTGACGCTGTATATCTGGTAGCATACTGTTACTGTAGGTGAGAGATACTGCTTTGCATAAAGTTTCGATACTAGGTCACTTTAGCCGGATCAAGTACTGAAACGACGGCAAAACGATAACGGTTACACCAAAAGTGCCACTAAAAAGAAAGGAAACAAGAAGCCTCGTTTACTTTCCTCTCTTTAGGCCTCGCTGCCCAAACTGAAATTTTGTTCAAATCGAACACAACACTTTGGTCCCGTGGACTTCGTTTTAACATTGTACACTGTATTAGATTACCTCGAGAAGTTCACTGATGAAGCACAGTATGCGAGAGGATAAACAGTCAACGAGTGCGAAGGATTTTATGATGCCACTCTTGCTCAAAGCTATTGGTCATTTTAGGTAATTCTATTATTGAAGTGTTTCAAAATGTACTGGCAACAATATCGAAAGAATCAAGCGGACTTGCACTATTTGGAATATGATCGGAGTGGTATCGAACCTCCTGAGCTTTGAAAGATATCTCCACTAAGAGCTGCAGTTATGATGCTGTTCATCAAAGATATGTGTGCGTGTAATGAAAGTGATTTATGAGAAAAATGGACGGAGAGTGTGTGCAATGAATATTACATCATCTTTTTTTCACACACACACACACACACACACACACACACACACACACGCACGCACGCACGCACGCACGCACGCACGCACGCAC
>JAWQUT010000087.1:250238-277038 GCA_033807755.1 Ellobium chinense | reverse complement strand
CACACACACACACACACACACACACACACACACACACACACACACACGGCAGTGTTATGTATGGTGTAACACATTCATTTTTTCATTTGTTGGTCTGTAAAAGCCCTTTGAACCTTTCTTTCAGGGAGTAAGGTGCTATAGATATGGACATAACATTTGTTACGATTATCATTACTATAACCGATGTTAAAAGCGCAGAGTATCGAAAGTACCGATATTCACGAACCAGCTTGTCTGTCAATACTGAGTAAGAAAAAAGCGAGATCACAATGTCACGACATACAATGGGAGTATTGCAACACACACCCTGTGTCTCGTGCATTGATCGATGAACAAGCGAACAATTACAGGGACGCTAAGGGATACATTAAATTCTAAATTTCAAAGTTTAATATTAACCTGCAAAGTCTTGACTCTCTCTCAAAATATGTCAATTTCAACAGATTATGGCTGCATTTTTAGATCTGAAAAAAAAAAAAACAGCACAAAAAGAAACCGAAGACAGAAAGAAAGAGAATGGTTGTGAAACATGTTATGGCTAGAGATAGAGTGTTATCGAAGAGCAATGTGTGTTGTTGTTCGTGCACGACTTCTTAGGTCGGATGTTTGTGACAACAGATGGAGAAATGATGGGAACATGGACATTTACAATGACTAGATCTCTTCAGATCTTTCGATATTGTGGATCTTCGTTTGGATCTGTGGAGTTCTTCTTGTGTACCTTGAACTCTTATTTAAAAGCAAACATTAGAAAATGCAACATTGTAACATTATAACTGTTAACCTCCTAGTTTTCGGCCTGTCTGCTAGATCTAGATTAGGTTCCTAGAGTCTTCGATTGGATTTGCAGACAGAAGTTATCACCTCCGTCACTGCAAATGTATTTGTTTGTACTGCCAGTGTTAGCTTTTACCTAAAGTCAAAAGTTCATCTAGTTTGGCGATAATTTCAAAACAAAAGTCAGAAGTTCACAAGAACAACAACAGTTACTTCAGTCAACTTTACCAGGCTGTAGACGTGATGTCTCCCAGGGAAATGCAAAAGAATCGACGTCTTCAGTCAAACCACAGCAAAATTACTTAATTGCTGGCTAATGTGCTCAAATCAGCCTGTCGGTTTGAAAGGTTGTGACAGAAAAGGTCTTTGTTGTGCAAACATAACCTTAGGACATACAGATTAGGCGTGGTTCTTGCCACCCAGCGACATTTAGAAATGATGTAAAAAATACACTACAATTTGATTCGAAAGTAAATGTAAAAAAAATGGAGTCATTATCGATATAAACTAAATTTGTAATTTGACTTGAGAGTAAACGAAACGAGACAAAAAAAAAATGGTCGGTATGATGCCTTTAAATGTTCAAGTTATGAAAAAGAATTTAAAAATGCGGCAGATGCAGAAGCAGATGGAGAACCAGATGAACTTGCACCAGCAACAACATCTGCTGCCTCGGCCACGCCACCATCATTACGAATACAGACAGCAAATCTCGCCGCCGATATTTGCCTCTTGTGGGCGAAAGTTCCCTTACCTGTAAGTCATGTATGTCTTTTTTATCGTTGTTCAAACCTGTTAATCGTTCTTATCTCTCGTCTGTTTCGACATACATTTTACGATGTAATCAAATTTAGAATGTTTGACGTTATCGGCAGAAAATTGACAATTTGAAAAGCAGAACAAAAGCCGCCACAGAAATATTTCATGGAAGATTGGTGCAATTCTTTTTCACAGAACTGGAAAAAAAAAAGAAAAGAATATAGAATATATATACAGTAAATACCTGATAACACAAATTTCAGAGGACCACAGAAATGTGTTCGTGTTATCAAGAATTTGTGTAAAGAAGAGTACATTGGAAATAAGGGAGATGGCCCATTTGATACCACGCGCCAATGGATAAACCTGTCCGGGCTGTTACGTTACAGAAGACTCGGTGACAGGGGAGGGGCACATGTCCGCCTAAGCGGTCGGGGGAGGCAAAGCTGGTCGCACTGGCAATGCAAACGAAAAAGGAGAATTCAAGCAAAAACAACGGGAGGGCCCAAAAGTTGTTCGCGTTATCGAGGTCCTTTAGAATTTTAGTTCGTGTAAACGGAATTTGGAATGCATAGATTATAGAGCGAACAAAAACGGGAGCTTTTCTTTTTGTGCGTGTAAACAGAAATTTCTCGTTAAACAGGTTTATGGTAAGTGAAGTCTACTGTATAATATCATGATTTAGATTATTGATAACTGAATTATATTCACAGTGGTTAAAACTTTACTACACAGTTATGATTGTAGTAGTCGAAGCAAACAGATAGACTAACTTCATGTTGTTCATGAACAGGCAAATGAGTTCAATCTCTTAACCACCTGCCAAGAGAGAGTTTAATACATGAAATATTTAAAGTGGCAAAAAACTTGTTCTGATCAGAAACATTTACTTCTCTCTCCGTTCATAAACCTACAAGCAGAGTGATGACTTTACGACGATTTCTAAAAAAATGCTGTAGCGAGGGAAATAAAGAAAAACAACAGCCAGTTGTTAATGAGGTTCAAGGAGAAGATATATAATAAGATTGCACAATGTCACAGAAATATCAGTATTCATTTGTCAAAAATTCTACATAATACTCACCACATATCATGCGATACAGAATAACTTTTACGTCTGTGCATAAAAGCGTCGTTTTGTCAAAATAAGTACTAACGTATTTGTATACTTATTTCGCCATAAGTACACTAAAAACTACTACAACAAAACCCACAAACAAACAAAAGATAGAAAAGCTGCAGAATCATCCAGTCTCTTTGACCGAGATAATTACTGTATACTGTTTATCTCAGTACATTTATTGCATTAAAGAAGAAAAAAAAATCAGCTTCTGGTTTATATGGATGGCAACATACTTCCGTTCCATGTCATTCACGGCAGACATACTAATCTATAATATGTGAAAACACAGTCTGCTTTCACGGATGAAACACATATGATCTATCTCAGGGAATTTTTAAAAATTTTATCATTAGTCGTGCTTTAAAAAAATATGCGTCTATGAAGTAGAGTAAAATTTCTGCATTCTGCAAAATATCCGCAATTCTATAAATTTAGCCATTTCGGATTTGTTTCTTTTTTTGTAGTAACGTCACTGCTGTTTGTCCAGAATAATAATAATAATGATAATAATAATAATTAAAACAACAACAACAACAACAACAACAACAACAACAACAACAACAAGGCTTATTAGTATCATATAAAGTCAATTCCGGGTCAGCGACTTCACATTATTGGCTAGACTAGATCGTTCAAGAACTTCTCAGACAGTTAAGAAGGTTTGAGTACAGCTGCCGAAAGCAGACGCTGAACATCAGCATTTTAACAACATCTTTGACTGCCTATAGTCAAGTATCCGTTAAACGAAAGAACCCAGGAAAATGTGAATGAAAGGCACTTACAACACCATCTTAGTGGGGAATCGAACGCACGACCTTAAAAGTTTGAATTCAGAGCTGTAACCATTCGGCCAAGCTGCCTTACATGTACTTCTAGTTCAGTGAGGGTAACGACCAAATCAGTGTTGGCATATTTTGATGAGGATGCCCTTATTACTGTCAACTTTTCTTACTGAATCCAGGCTAAAGGGCGTGATTGTTCTAATTGTCTCAATATATAGACGTCGTGCTACTTTTTTAATTCCCAACAGAGCCGTAAATACCTTGTCCACCCTCACCCCTCCCCCACAAAAAAAAACAACAACAAAACAACTATTCTTTGGAGACTTCCCCCGTCTTCTCTTCTCTTCTCTTCTCTTCTCTTCTCTTCTCTTCTCTTCTCTTCTCTTCTCCCTATCCCATTTCTCCCCTCCTCTCCTTTCTGCTCTTTCAAATGTTCTTTCACGTTCTCTTCTCTTTTCTCTGTCATTCATTTGTGGTCCCTTGATCATTTCCTGCCTCACGCTCCCAACCCCCTCCCCCCTCCCCCAAGCAACATGATTCCGATTGCAGCGTATAAAAGTTGTCACAACAACAATATTGTTATCACGTGCCAGGTATGACATACACTCACCGCTAATTATCACATAATATAATAATAATATATTAAAACAAAGGTGTGCCTAATCGTAGTTCTAATGAATCCCCGCCACCGAAAGGTGAGAGAAGCAAAACAGTATCATTATACGATTACTTTTATTATTGTTATTATTGTGAACAAGCCACGTATTGTGTGCAGGACATTTTGTCTAATGCAGCTTCATTTTTTAAAGGATAAATTCATACACAGCCAGTCAGGAGAAAAGATTCTTATGTCAGGACTGGTCGATCAAAGTGTTTCACCTTGTGTCAGCTCTTTTATAACATGGACCCGTCTATAGCGGGGTGGGAAGGTGAACACGTCATAAGCTCGGTATTTACCATCTCAAAGGCCCACCTGAGGTATAAAAGGAGAGGAGTGGCATGATAGGACATTTCACTGATTTGAATTCAATTCGCACGGTTCACATTGGAGCTTTACTTTTCAAATTTCATGAGTAATAGCAATGCTAGTTTAGTGTTCCTCCGACCATCAGGGTAAAGAAATTTGATATAAGAATATCTAGTATTTGAAATAATAATATAAAAGCATATCCATCGAATCGAGGCTGAGTTCACGACCTTTTGTAGGCGGATATAATCATCAGATGGCGCATGTTCGACGTCTCGCCACTTTATTTTACATGTCTGTCTATCTGTCTGTCTGTCTGTCTGTCTGCTCCACCAGAAAAAGGCGTCTCCGAAACTCAAGAGGCGTATCTATCTAAGCGAGACCTGCTGCGCTTTTCCTGTCTCGTTATAAACGAATTTCCGGCTACGCTTACCGCTTCGCCCACTTCACAGCCCTTTGATGTTTATTGTTGTCGATGAAGGAGAATAATTTCCATACAATGGGCTACGATAAGAAAGATAAGATAATGTACTATATTGCTTCTGTCTAACTGGCATGGGCAAGTTCGACCCCAAAAATTCATGTTCGTCGAATCCAAGAGACAAGATTCGGATTCGAGGCAGCCAGTGTTTCCAATCTGAGCCTGCCGAAAGCTGAAATCCGTAATTCGTGTTCGAACACACTAAGACTTAAATCTGAGAAGCATTTTCTTACAGTTCACTGGCTGTACCTATGACGTGAATTCGAAAATTGAGATTCAGATTCGACGAATCTGGGAGCTCGACGAAACTAGAGTGCGGATCTGCAGATCTCGAAAATGTGTGCCCTTCTCTACATTAGGCTCTCAACATCACCACTACCTTCGCCTTCGTCCGTCCCCAAGGCGATTTCCATTTATTATCATTTTCTTCTGTTGTCTTGTCTTTTGTGTGGCGAGGCCACTTAATGATCAGATGGCTTAACTATCGCGACCGGAAATTAAGAACACACGTTCGTGTCTCTTTGAGAAGAAGAGATCAAAGCCACAGGACTCGTGGATGGGGTGAAATTAGAAGTGAAATGAAATAGTTTTTATTTTCATCTTGGCTGGATCTTGATTGATCATCGACACAACAGACAGTGAAAGATGAAAGCTCTGTTTTCACCTTTGACAGATGGTACTGAGCTTTTTGACAGGCTTTGCTGAGATCATACGTGCTATTAAGCGTTGTGCGTAACTAAATCTACACTTAGGTGGGAGTGGAGGGACGCGTGGTGGTAAGAGGTGGGAAGAGTGGCAAGGGGTCTATGGTAATCAAATAAACATTAACTATTACAGGCTGTTCTATTTCGATTTCTGTTGGCCCTCGTTATCCTGTTCACGTACTTTTCTGTGGGATTTGAAAAAAAAATCATTTGTCAATACTGAAGAAGTGTTTGTACACGAATCGTTGATTGTATTTTTCAAAAATTTTTATGTACAGTCTGGGCAAGATTATACTTAGTTTCACAGATTGACTACAATTGGGAATGTTCTTGGCAGTACCAAGACCCTTGTTAAATTTTGAAGGCAACAGTTGGATCATTTTGTTCTGTATCAGGGTCAGACCTGTTGTCACTTCGTCCCAGTTCAGAACCTGGCGGCATTTGTTGTCAAAAGAGTAAATAAAAGTGATACAGAAGAATTTTAACGCCCCTTTCGCATAAAATGGAGTACAGGTAACCTAGGCTAGAACTGAGAAAAAGTCCATATTTAATTGAAAGGTCAAAACGAACTGCAAAAAAATCACTAAACTTGAGCCTACATGATTTCGGAGCTGACAGCCAACCAACCAACCAAACAAATAAACATCGTTTTTCTTATAGTGGTATATATTCAAACCTGTAGAAAACTGACCACGTTCCGTTCTTTTTAAAAGCACCTGTTTGACAGGAGGTCGCTTTGCCCAGGTTGATTTCTGAGGATAGAAATATGGCAAAAGTGAGAGTCTTTCTGGTGTGGCTCCCAAATTATTAAAGTACATTGCCAGAAGGCTTTAGAGCTGTCGTATAGCACATTATTTTAATGTCAAACATGATAGAAGACTCCTCTAGCTCTGTGGTATTGAATAGCCGTTACGTGGTTGCAGATGAAATAGGCGGTCACTTAAGACAGTGTTATAGCTGGGGCCTCAGAAAGAGTGGTCACAATCCCTTTAAACAGATATCGCCATACATAGGTTAAATATATTATATAGGATATGAACTGTCTCGGCGTCCCAGAGACCCGATCGCCTTAGCAGGTAGTTCCGATAGACAGCTGGTTGTCATACCAAGTCCGACTACAGATATCATGAGTAGATGATATGATTACGTGTGTCTTTATAGATGAGGTTAGGCACAGTATGCTCTGGATGTATGGCTGTGCTGTCCGGTACGGTCTGAGCATGATAAAAAAAACAAACTGGTTACACTTCTTAAATTTCATATGTGGCACATACGGGTTAACGACCTAAAGTTCAAATAGCCGCGGGGAAATTCAACACCAAATACATAATATGCGTAAAACGCAGCATAGAATTAGACGTCGATTTGCTTAAATTATGTATACTATTATGTATACCTTGCAGCACACTGTAACGAAGGATCGCTGTTACTTCATATTGAGGTATGCGGTCAGAGAGGAGGGTAACATTTAGATATTGGTAAGATAGTTTTCGTTCTGAAGCCATTTTTTTAAGACAATGAAATTATATGAGAGCCGAAAAACGTAAGGTAATATTTCCTGATTTAAGCAAAATAGCAGCGTGATAGCGTCACCAAATCTCATTAACAAGAAAAAAAATCAAAGAAGAGCAAGAGGAAGATGAAGATGAAAAGAGAAAGAAAACGAGGAAGAAGAAGAGGAAGAAAGGCCTCCCTCTCCTGTATGAGGCTGACCAGACCGATCTCATAATTCACTCTCTCTCTCAATCTATCTCTCTCTCTCTCTCTCTCTCTCTCTCTCTCTCTCTCTCTCTCTCTCTCTCTCTCTTGCTGGTTGGCTTGTTCTCACCCTCTCGTTTTCTCTCTCTTCTTTCCTTCTGTCTCGTCCTCAGTCTTAAAACATCTTGACGCCACATCCTAAACACCGTTTAATGTGTTTGCAGACCTCAGAAAGCCAGCAAACAATTTTAGCCACCATAGCTCAATAGAGAGAGTGATTTTGCCATTAAGCGTTCAATAGCATTTACCTGAACCACACTGAAGTAGGCTGATCTCACCTAGCAGCATCTTTCGGACTGCAGATCAATGAGCAAAGGTGTGCAGACTTCTTTCCTTCTCCCTGTCTTTCCCTCTATTTCTTTTTAATCTTTGCTACTCACTTTCTGTCTGTTGTGTCTGTAATGTTTATGTTGCATGAAGCATAATAAGGTGGGTTGTATTTTTTTCGTTGAAATCTCTGTATTTTGTATAAAAACAGAGCGACATGTGAACAGGAAGAAGGAAAGATAGAAAGAAAAAGAAAGAAAGAGAGAAAGAAAGAAAGAAACAGAGAAAGAAACAAAGAGGAAGATGGACAGAGAGAGAAAGAAAGAGCGAGAGAGAGAGAGAGAGAGAGAGAGAGAAAGAGAGAGAGAGCGAGAGAGAGAGAAAGACGTACAGATACACTATATGGACTGGCGGAAGAACGGACACACGTATAGACAGGCAGACAGGTTGGGAAGATGGGAGTGACACGAACATAGGCAAGCAGGCAAACAAATGACCAGATTACAGGATAGATAAAAAACGTAGTTGACATACGGACAAACAGACAAGCAGGCAGGCAGATAAGCAGACAGACAGACGCTGACAGTAACCACTAGAAATAAAATGGTGAAGATGCAAACGGAGTTCTGCTTTGACCGCTTGCATGTCAAACTCAATTCAGATTGAAATGAAAGCGATCATTTTACTTCAATGAAGCCTTCCACTAGTGATATGGCGGTTTAAGAACCTGTCAACGATGGTAGATAAGATTAATAAGAAGTTTCAGTGCTGTTTGGTGTAGTCTGTATCTGCAATTCATTTTTCTCTCGTCACTTTGTTCATGACCAGATTCTCAAGCACTGTGCATACCTGGAGTTTTATTTTAAAAGACCGTATGTCCCAACATTTTGATGTGGAGATACGACCCACTTTAAAAACAAATGATCGTATAACCAACAGAGCTTTATTACAAAAAAACCCGTATCAACCAAAGTCACAGTTTTATAGGAGAAACAAAAGAACTTCCGGGTTGCGTCTGCCAGTGTCAGTTAATTGATGCCACATATCGGTCGGCTATCTCGGAAACTGTGTCAGTCATTGAAGAATTACTTTATTGGAGAAAATATGGAGAATAGTATGGTCTATTAAAATAAATAACCATGATGGTAGTTACAATATTGAAGTTTCTGAGCCCACCTGAAATTACCTGGTCATCACACCTGGACCAGCCACTCAATGAGGGGACCTAAGGCGAACCTACTTAACCCATTTTGCTACGAAACCGCAGATGGCAATATTAGTTTCTTTCTTTCTTTCTTTCTTTCTTTCTTTCTTTCTTTCTTTCTTTCTTTCTTTCTTTCTTTCTTTCTTTCTTTCTTTCTTTCTTTCTTTCTTTCTTTCAAGCATGATAATGAACTTACAATGCACTTTACAGTATTTCTACTATGTAGTTCACAGAAAGAGTTTATCAATTTCCTTGTCAGAAATCCGTAAGTGCATTCATACAGGTGCAAACTTGTTTGATAGGATGTGTGCATAAGTGTGTGTGTGTGTGTGTGTGTGTGTGTGTGTGTGTGTGTGTGTGTGTGTGTGTGAATGTGTTTTGAAAAACAAAGCCACAGTCGAATCCGCTTAATCACATATAGACTGAGCCTGCATGAATACAGTTGCAAATAACCGAATTTCTTTCACTTCTGATGAATTCAGGGTGAAGTTAAAAGTGGGACTAGCAGTATGGGTATGGTTAACGATAGCGAAGGGTTGGGGGAAGAGAGAGGGGAGAGGAGTGAAAGTGTATTATGGGTGAATCTTACCAAGACAGCCACGCATACTCAAAGGAAAGTGCTGCGCTCAGAAAATATCAGAATGACATTACATTCTGAACCATCCGGCTGATTGCTGCAATCAAGTGAGGTGAAACAATGGGGGAATGGGACAGTTTGCCACTTTATGATATTCATCATCCAATTGCTTTTTACTATCCATTTCTTTGTTTGCGGTATTGACTTGAGGCACGTGGTCTTAGCAGGGTTATTTTTAGATGTGAAGACCGCCATTAATGGCTACAATGTAGATTGCGCCCCCTGGGTAACTGTATGGAAGAGTGTGGCAGTACCTGATATCGATACAACGGCACAATTTTACTAATTTGTCACAGTTAGAACGATAAACTACTGTGATAAAAGAATGGCAATTCTAGCTTAATATCATGTCAGTTATGCCAACTTCTAAGAAATAAAAAAAAGAAGCTTACAGCAAGGAATTTAGGTTTATATCTAAAGAAAAAAAAATAGCCCGTGTTAGACAGAACTAAAAATTATTGCTGTAAAAAAGCTTTTCAGACATTTCCAAAACTGATGTGGCATTCTGTTGGGATTGTCCTTATACAGTAACACATTAAAACGACAACCTTTAAACATCATTTCAGATAACATGTTAATATTCACGATCAGGGAAAAAGCTCATTAACTTACTAGTCTACATACGAATGGGGATTTGCAAAGCAAAGCTAAGGCTACACATCATAATACATTCATGCAGCATGATTAGTTTTTGTCTTGACTTACTTAAAAACAGAAGACAAATCACTGTGTGTCACTGGAATATAGTATTCAAACAGAGGGCTTTAACCGTTAATGTAGATTTTAGTTTAATTTTTTATAGTAACGAGTTGAGGTAGGGGGAGGTGAGAAGTCTAGAATTTGGTTATTGGGTGAGGGAGGTAGGAAATATGATGTGAGAGAGAGACTGATGAGAAAATTAATAACATAATTTGTGTTTAGTTCTCAAAGGTCTGGATGTCCGCTGGATGAGATATTAGTCTAGTACGAGAGTGAAAATCGAGTGCACGAGGAACATGTATCTTTGCAGTGTACTGTGTTCATGGAATATTATATTGTGAAATGATGAGTGTTGCCTGTGGTCTATTAAAAGTTTTGAACTTGAACATATCGAGACAGAGTGCGACGACTTTTAATGAAGATTTTCGTTTCCATTTTTAAAAAAAAATAGAAATCTCGCAAGGGAACTGGTGAACATACAAAGCATTAAAATACTGTAAAAATTTCGGAGAGATATAGACTATGTGTGAGACACGTCTGTGTTGTGAGAACATTTGTTTCAATTTTCTGTCAAAACAGACGTATCCGACTGATTTCACATACCTCAAATGTTGTGAATAACCGAATCATTGCTTTCCTGAAAATTGTGGGTTTTTTTGAGAATGTGAAAATTAAAGCAGGACGATAAAGTGAGAAAGTATTTTCGTCAAAATGAACAGGCACGACAATAAACAAAACAAAACAACGAAAAATAAATTAGTTACTAACGATGTCACAGGTGGTACATGTCGCTCTAAACTCTACACTGTGTTTATAAACTATAGACGCTTTGATTCCTCACTGGTATCTTGCAAGCTCATTTTAGAAAACAGAATTGTCTTGCAGCCCATGAAAATGAGGTGCACAGTCGCTTTTTGGCTAAATCAAGTTATTAGAGGGCGTAAAAACTCAATGTGTGTACTTTTACCAGATGAAACAATTTTTGGCCTACCGTTATCCTGGGCCGAGATCTGGATGTTTAGTGTGGAGGAGATTAGGTCTACCCTGTGCAATAGTAAAACAAAACACAAAAAAAAATGAGAGAAAATGCTCAATGAAGAACAGATTTACTCACAATTTATCGAAAAGGTTTCACAAATAAAAAAAAAAAAACCAACCAAAACAACTGGCCACAGCTACTCAACTTTTGCATATAAAGATCATGTTTTGTGTGTGTAGAAAAATGATTTTACTCTCGATTTCCATAGCAGAAAAAACCCCCACAAAACTCTGATATCAGATGGTTCCAGTCATCTTTGGAGTCTGGTATCTGAACACCTAGTCTATCGACATTAGCTTTATTTTGACTGACTACAATACGGACACTGTTACTGTTATATCCTATGAGATGAACACATGTGTCAAGTGTCAGATATCATTCTTACTTGTGTAAATAAATGTTACATATACAATCCTCATGGCAGCTACATTCTTATGAATAAGCTTACATTACTGGAAAGTGATACATGTAATTAAGTGAAATAATTTATTCAGTATACCTGGAATATGGAAATGGTTGGAAATAACTCACACTGAAATAGAGGATCTACGATGGTGCCACGGTACTTTGGATTAACTTTGGCAAGGTGAGTTAAGACGCCGTTTTTCTGTTTATTCTGTGGTCAGTCAATGACAGGATTGATTAACGATATAAGAGGTCATCTGGAACCAGTTGTTCAATTCGGACACTTCCGAACAACCCAAAAAATATTTCCTACCTAGATGAGCAACATAATGGAATATGTATTTCAAAGGTGCAAAACGTCTGTAGAATATTACTTCCGTCGGATGTACATATAATACTGAAATTTAACATATTGCTATCTGCGATATTTAATAATACTATTTGTTTTTTTGTGGTTGCCTTAACTGCATAAGCTTCCTTTCTTTTTCTCCGTGGTTCTTTTAGTCTATCCTCTTTTCCCTCCCAACGTTCTCACTTTGTTGGACTTTCTGGAATTAAGGTATAGAATTAATATTAAATAAACAAACTGAAACAATCATTTGAAGTCATCCAGTAAGTGCCTTGAGGACGCATTTGAGTCACATTCTCCCCAGTTCATCCGTCTGTCAAATGGGTAGTAGGCTATAGGCAATCAGAATGCTGCCAATCTGTATTTTTAAGACATTGGTATGTACATGACTTAGATTCAAGACTTATTTTTGTTATTAATATTATTATCGTCATATTATAAATTGATGTTATAAGCTTATGTATAAAAGAAATTATCCGTTAGAAAGAGGAAAATATCTCCTTTATTTCCTGACATTGGTCGGGCCACTCCTATAGGGCATGATATCAAAACAATGGAGAGTGACTAAGGAAACAGTATGACCCCTTGCAGTGGGCAAAGAGGCACACCAACTATTTGCACCGCTCAGTGAAGTCATCCATTATCTTTCCCAACTTGCTATTCGCCGTGTTTCCGAGAACAGAAAGGATCCTCAGTGTTTCTCCATACGGAGAAGGACCTTTACGGAATCCGCTTAGCTCTCGATAGGGCCCTAGTGTCTGCGCCATGACATGAAGAGGATGATAGGAGAATGGGCGACGAGGAACGCCAGCGGTTATCAAACTGTTCAGATTTGGACTCCTTTTGGTGCTAGCGACGATACGGAGAGGATGATAGATGTATGGGCAACTAGTCTAGGATTGGGTAGCGTTTACCAGACTACTGAATTTTGAACATTGCGTTGTGTCTTTGGAGCGGTACCAGGAACATGGAGAATACGCGGGCATACGCATGCACAAGCACATACACACATACATATATACACATACACAGACACACACACACATACATACACACACACGGNGGGGGGGGGGGGGGGAGAGAGAGAGAGAAAAAGAGAATTGATGGAAATCAGTGCGAGTCACTTTATGCATTCCTAATAGTAATATGGCAGTACCCCGTAAGTAAGCCGATTGCTGCCTCTTCACGCACCCACTTCACATCGGGTTGACGCACCTACTTCACATCGGGTTGACGCACCTACTTCACATCCGGTTGATTCACTGCTGTACAAAGGGAAAGGTCGATGCTTTTGATATTGCATCAAATCATTTGTATTTTGCATCTTGGAATCAGAATCGTCCATACCAAAATTACTAATAAGTCAAAGAAACACAATAAAATGACTCTTTTCGAGGTACTGTTCGGCCCATTTAGGTCAAAATCTGCACCTACACCGGCCTAACCAAAATATAGATGATTCTCACCACTGTCATATCAGATATCACCAAATTAACCCTCAAAATGCTACGCCTACATCTTCGCTTGAGAGCTTGACCGAGTCAGTTGACTTCATTATGGTATCGCCTCGCTGTTTAATTTGCCGGCTTTGATACTATGCTGCCTGGTTCGTCGTGCGCTTTTCTCAGGCCGGACCTGACGGGATAATCCGACGCCCACATCAGCCATAGGTAGTGGTTTTAAAGGGTACAGATTCAGCTCCTCTGTTTCTGAAAGATGGTTTATAGAAGTTATTTGAAATGAAAAAAAACCCCAAGGATTCAGATAATCCTTCTGATTATTGTTACTCATGGGCATCTTCAGTATATGTAGATAAGAGGGTTCACTCCTGTTGAATAGTGAAGCCTAACACTACCTTGAAAGTAAATTTATCAGATGCACGGAGCACACCATCTATGCGCAAAGATGGGGAGAAGGCTAACTTATTGATGTTGGCATATTGTCCCAATATGGTTTCACTCTAAGCGCGCATCAATCGCTCTTTCTAGATAGGCCTACGCGCTGAGCACAGATCACCGCGAGTTTCGCCACAAAACCATTGTGGAGGATGCGAAGTGTCCCCATTAACCCTCGCAAGAAGACATTGGTTACATTATTATATTTTTGCATGATTCTGTATCTTATTTATGAGATTAAAAAGCGGCAAGCATCCGTTAGGTCACACTGTGTAGGTCGGCCAAATGTCCCGGTCAATTCATATGATCCGTTGGCTAATTGGCAAAGAATCCATCTGCGAATCGTTCCGGAACTATTATGGATTGGGCCAGCGGGTAGTCAGGTGAACAGATAAATTCAGGATGGGCAGCCTGTGCACTCACAAGGATTATGTAGGATGAGGTATGCTATGACCTCGCTAGGGAGTCTTGTACATAGTGAGCTCTGTGGTAGTTGACTACGTCTAATGAAATGGCACAGAATTCAGTTATTCTTTTAGGCAATCAGATGCTTCATCTGTATTTGATGGTTTTACTTCGTTGTTAAATAATAATAATAATACTAACAATAATAATACTACTGAAAACAATTCATTTATATAGCGCCAAAATACCCAGTTTGTCGGCTTTGGATGCTTCAGAAAAACAGTTTATTCTCGTTGTCTTACTCAACGCAGCAGTCGCGAACAGGAAGACCAGGTCAACAGCATTTAGACTTTGAGAAGTAATTTGGGAGTCAATCTCACACAATTACAATATTTCTTGAAGATGTCTGACTACGATTGTATTATTTTATGGATGCATATATGTAAACATATTTATTTCCGTTTTTGCTAAAAAAATTTGTTTATCCGTCTATCGATATATTATTCATTCTTTATGTTTCATCTAATGCGTACATTATTACATTTTTCGCAGACTAGGCCTGAGGGGAAAATGAGGCAGAATAAAAAAGAAAGAAAGAAAGAAAGAATGAATTCCTATGGATATACTGTTTGCCAACTTTTTTTTCTCCTTAATAAAACACCTTTGACATCTCAAAGTTACTTGAGAAAAAGAACTTCAAAAGTAGAACGTATTTTAGTGTGTCGTTACAGTACTCCAAATACACCAAGCTCAGTTACTGTATTATTCACGCGCCGTCATCCGGGCATTTCAAACCTCAACTCCAACAATCATTACTTTCGTTTCCTACTATTCCTCTATGAGCAAAATATGACTGGCTCATATGATCTCTTTAAATATCGGCCTTTACTTACTGCTTGATGCACCTTTTGTCTTTGGATGTTAGAACTGATGACGAAGTTAGAACTACTGTTTTGCTTGAACCGGAAATGAGCTTTGTTGGAGTTGACTGATTGAGAATGGTGTATGTTTCATTTACATTTATATTATAACATAACAGATCAATACCTTGTCAACGTCTGCGGATCTTACAACAGTGATGTAGGTGCGTGCTGTATAATGAAGACACATGACTGTATATTTCTTTCGTAATCGGATTGAACGTGTCTTTGATGTGGCGGTTATAACTGAACACAATGTCAAGTTGATGCTACATTGGATAGGTTAGCGTGTAGACGTTAGGAGGAGACATGATCCTCGCCCACAGGATGGAATGTGGTTAACATGGTTCGCAAGCTGTCACAATAGTTGTACTTGAATTTCTATGCAAAAACTGCACACCAAAGTGCTGGTTGGTGCATTTTTTTCTCCCTTAAAACTGATGATCGTAGGACATCTGTCATTTGCAAAACAACACTAGTTGCTGGACATCAAAATTTACCCATCTTTCACAGATATGCAATGCATGACTGTATGTGCGCGTTTATCGGTACATTCCGACTGGCGTTTTTTTACTAATCAGAGTGCATTGCTATTTCAGTTTCCAGTCTGACGTATATCGGTTAGTCTATTTATATCTAAATCTGTGTGTATTTGGACTCTGATTTCTTTCTTTCTGTTTACTGAATTGTATTGCTGTTTGTTCGCTCACATAAACTCGCATCATTTTACCAAGGATCTGTACTGTTGTTTATGTCTGAACTCACATGTATGAATCTTCCTACTCGTGACCTAGTGAATAAACACGGATCTCCCCGATCCTCACTTAACTGAGGTGTAAATTAGGACCTGGCTTTAGAGCTTTGAAAGGGGGNGGAAGGGGTGGCGGGGAGGGGAAGACCTGAACATTCCACCGCGGTGACTAGCAATGCCTTTGTTATGTGTTTCATTTGTAATATTGCGCATTTATATGTATATTGTGAACTGTCCTATATTATGTCACTGGTTACCACTGAGCAGACTCGACAGTCTTGCATTCTGGACAAACCCAAAGGCCTACAGTCCTCTGCAGCAATCGTCTTAAGGTGTTCTATGTCCTACACTGTTCTATGTGTATAAAGAATGAGATTTTAACGTTGTATGACACTACTGAGTAAGTAAAAGGTCTATTTTTTTGTTCCTGCCCTGATATGTAACTGTACATTTATGTGTATCCCACTCAGGGGTATATTTATCTGTCTCTAGCACAGCTATTCCTTCATACATATGTCCACCCAGGCATGTATTGCACCTTCATATCAGCATACAGCAGAAAGGACAAGTTCATTTCTGTACTGCTGATATTGCTAACAGCGATCATAGAGTTACCGGGCTAATGGTACAAATAATTTCTTGGCTAGTCATCTTTCTTTGCTATTCCACACAGATCATTCTCTGTGGCTACGTCCAGGAATGATCATATTATATACAGTCAACTCCGCTTAAAGGCAACTCTTCGAGAGCTGAGGAAAAAATTGCAATTAATAGAAATTGCGATTATCCAGATATAATAGTCACTGGATAATCGCCACTCCCTTTAATCACAACTTTTACTTCTAATAGCGATTACCCAGTGACCTTTACACATAGCATTTGGCATGTAGAAAATTTTTGTGATTTAACAGACGTTGTGATTATCCAGATCGCCAATAAGCGGAGTAGACTGTACTCTCATTGTCACGTATATCTTCTTCCGATCTTTCACCTTCCCACCTAAGTAAGTGTTTATGCACTGATGTTTCTGTATCTTCATTCACACGTCATGTGCCTAATATCAGTACTGTCAATCTGTGTCTCCCCTGGCAGGCTTGTGTCCAAACAGACTGATGAAAAGAGCCTTGTGAAGTATGACGAACTGGACGAGGCGTACACAGAAGCGGACGAGCTGCCCACCAAGACAGAAAAGTCCTTCATACCTAGTAAATCGTATATACCCAAGAACTGTCCGTGTCTCAAGTAAGTGGAGCAGTGTTCTTTAGCTTTTCTCATAACAGCAAACTATTAATTAGAAGACAACAAGTTTAACCATTTTTTTTTCTTAAAAAGCTTTGGTACAAGAAAAGTACAACAGAGCGATGAACATGAGGACAAAAACCCACAAGTACAATTGAAAAGGCTGAAAGAATCATCTTCTTTAGCGGTGACGTTGAGTTAAGCCCATGTCGTGTCCCGTACGACGTCATTCCATTCATGTGTCTAGAAAACTGCGTCACCAACAGCACTACATTCTTATGGTTTCGCATTATTGCCTCGAAGAGAGATTATCCAGTCTGTCCTTTAACTGATGGTGATGCAAGATGTGGTACACTGACTTATGGTGCAGTAATATTCAAGGGCATCTGAGCTGCTTCCCAGTAATTAAAAAAGTGAAGAGCGGATGAAATTATTATGTAGTGATATTTCAAAACAGTGTTTTATTCATATGCTGGTAAATGAACAAAAGGATCCTCATCAGTGTTTTATTGCGGAGCCTGACAGTGGGTGCTTTTGTCTAAATCTAGGATAGGATCAGTCGATCAAACAAAAACACTGGCGAGCATTACACACATTTTGGAAGGAAAAAAAAAAAGGTCAGACTTTTTCTTCAAGAATCCGGATTTCATGCAGTTGACATTTTCCACACATCAGCCGATGGATATTGTTTGTTACATTGCAAAATTCAAAACTCTGAGTGCTATGGTTAGGTCAAAGCTATAAACACCGAAAATCCTTGTTTAACAATAGCTTGCTAGGTATGCATGTGACACACAGTACTCTGTAAAAAGTCAGAAGGAATAAAGGTCATAAGACTTATTATTTTAGGAAAAAATGTCACACAGAAGACAGGTCTCACGAATAATAAGTCACATCTTGTCTACTCTCTATGCAACAAAGATCGTGATCTGTTAGTGTGAGTAGTCTTTAATACTTTTTAATACGGTTATGTCAGTGGTTAAGAAAAACTGTTAGAAATAAAATCTTTATGCGCGCGCATTCGTTAATGTTTGTCGGCACGTGTGTGTGTGTGTGTGTGTGTGTGCTTGAAACTCATTGGTCTGTGTCTCTCCCCCCTCTCTCTCTCTCTCTCTCTCTCTCTCTCTCTCTCTCTCTCTCTCTCTCTCTCATGTACTCATCATAACTATTGGTGGTTATTTTTTTCTTCTGTTCTACCCCATGCATTTTATTTTCATTTCATTTCCATCATTTTGTTTTGTACTTTCAACTCCAGGTGTAATGTGTCCAAGAGATACCAGATCGCCATGCTCAGTTCTGTTGGGTTCCTCCTGTCGTTTGGTATCAGATGTAACATGGGTGTGGCTGTCCTGGACATGACCAAGAACAGTACTATTGACTTGGATGGAGACGGCGTCATTAGTCTCAATGACTCTATACAGGTAAGTGAACTACGGTAGAATATACATGAACCAGGCGGATAACATCAGTTCAAAGATTAGCGATACGCAGTCTGAAAGCTTAAATATGGAACATATCGATTTTCTTTCGATGTCGATGCCCTGTATCCAGTAGGCATTTCGATACTTTCGGTACATTTCGATATTTTTTGTACTTTTGAAACCGTTAGCGGTGTTAGGCCTTGCACTGGCGAGGCTGGCAGCTAAGTTGGACAGAGGACTCCAGTAAAAACAATGAGATCTTAATGTGTGCGCTTTGCGCACGTTAAATACCCCCGTGGGGGATAAATCGCATAAAAATGGGTCTAGCAACCTAGACACTCGCTATCTTTGAATAACTCAGATAAAGTCTCAGAGTGAGCGAAGTGTATGTCACCTTATACATTATTATTTGGTATGTTCTAAGACTTGGGATACGCAAAAGGGGCTAATGGTCGCCTAATACGGGTAGTGGCGTAATGCTGCATAATCAAAACTTTACAAATAAAGCTATGTCGCCTTGGCAGATCATTGCGATATACAGATGGCCGCAAAACCAGTCTCGACTGTACAGGAGAGGATCTTGAGGTCGAACTCCATGACCCCATGAACGTATACTCAGTGTTATCCTTTATTCCTTATTCCGATATTTCTTTACCAGATTTACTCAACAGCTCTCCAACTCGAAATTATGAAATGATTTCCTGAAAATAACATTTTAGTAAATTGCTATTTGTTATTGTAAAATGATGTTAAATGAAACATTGTTTTCAAAAAAGCTAAAGCAATTGGAGTTAATTTTTCACTGGTGTCAGTAGGTCATGTTTAGACAGTCTACTTTCGACCAGGGTATTACCCTCGGTTGGAACCACTACAGCACTCGAACTTACATTTAAACCAACGAGCGTGGTGAAAGGGACACCCACTGCGTGTGTGTGTGTGTGTGTGTGTGTGTGTGTGTGTGTGTGTTGTGTGTGTGTGTGTGTGTGTGTGTGTGTGTGTGTGTGTGTGTGTGTGTGTGTGAGGAGTGAGAATGGAAGTGAATCATGAGGAAGTTGTCATCGTGAAGGAAAAAGTGACAGATTCATACTGTGTTATTTTTATTTGGGGAGGGGGAGAGGATACAGAACCCCACTGTATCCTCGCCACTGAGGACAGGCACATCTTCCATCAGCACCGGTCGATACCATCCACTTTTTTTTGTATCGATGATGTTGTTTCCATGTTTTTCGGCTTTTAGCGCGCGGAGTTTGCTCAGAAATAACCGAGCTCTATTACCGGAGACAAAGGCAAGCCCGGCCGGGGACTAAATTCACAATTGCGCCGACAATGCTTTTCTAGCGCTAAGCAAATAGAATCACGCATTTGCGATGGCGAAACACAACATTCATACGTTCTGCCGGAGAATAGCGTTTCCGTTCCTCGGTGGTAAAAGCGATTGTTTGTTGTACTGGTTGTTTTGTGTGGAGAGTGTCGCTGTGATGGCGGGCGGATAACTGGGGGTTCACGAGTATCTCGATACTCAGATTTCATGCTCTATGAATCCAAGATATCGATTCTGTTTGATTCTGTTACAAATTACACTGATCCACTCGTGTTCAGCAAATCTGGGAAATGTTTCACATTTTCGATTCCTTGTCAGTACATATATCGATCTGATACTAAAGACTAAAAGGAGATCAACATTACTTTTAAATGGATGGAACAGCGTTCCCGAACGGAGGCGGCACTGGATCCAAGATCAAAAGGTCGTGGGTTCGGTTTCCGACCATGGTCATCTTGTAAACTTTTTGGGAAAGCACTATGTTGTCTAATTTTACGTTTTTGCAAATTCTACGGTGTGTAAAATGGGTATCTGGTGAAACTACACACAATTACAAGAATTGTTTGAATGTTAGTGATCAATGACATTGAATGGCAGTGACATTATATGGTCAAGAAGTAGAGAAAGTTACTGACTGACTTGGCCTGCTTGGGGATATGATTGCATGAAATCGAGTGAACAGACTCAGCAGGGATACAAGATTTATAAACGTGATCATAATTTATAAGATGATGGTGATGATGAGATTTTCTGAGAGTATCTATTATTTTTAAAATGATGATGATAATGATGGTGATGATTATCGTCATTAAAGGGGTTCTTACGTTACCAGGGCATCGCAATGTCTTAAGTGCTACAGTACAGTATCTCCTTTCCCGTGGAATACTGTTTCGACCATTACTCACATGTCAGGTTCGAAACCCTCAGAATAGGATCGACATGATGCGAAATGTTAGAGCTAGAAATTTCATACGGTATCGAATGTGATGCATATCGGCAGTATCGATTGGCCTATTCAGAATCTACATTGCCCATTATCAAGTGTCACAAGGTACAAAGTCCACTTTGGCGCTGCGTGTGTCCTTGTGGCTTTTGTGTTTGTCTCTTTCCTTGCTTTGATGGCCAGTGCACTTGAACTTGTGTCAATCATAAAGTTTACTTATAATGAATGTTTTGTTTATATGCATTTCAAGAGCGGATTTAAAGCTCACTAAGCCATGATGTGGAAAGAGGTGCATTCGTCATAATATACTCATCCTCGAAGATGAAAAATGCACCATTCAGCTCTTAGGTGTGCAAGATAAATTCAATGCATTTGTGGTGCTAGGTTGTGCATCATGTTAATCTGCATGACAATGTCTAGTAAGAGTAGTGGGGCCCCTTAAAAACCACTTTCCACACATTTAGCTCTTACATAGCTCGTAGCTCATGACAGTTCTCTGAAATATCATGAAGTATTAATTGGACAGCCAGGAAATGCAGTTTTATAGTACTTAATGCATCGTTGAAAGAAAACTACTCAGATAAATGGGGGGTGGGGCTGGGGGATGGAACACAACAAAACAAAGCGAAACAAAAACTGTGTTAGAAGTCATTAGTTGGAAAATATTCTTATGGCAGTAAGAATGAAGGAAAGAAACAAGCGGAGGGCGGCATAGGAAAACGACGCATAATATACCATTCTCACTTATTATTATACATGCACGGACATCCGGACATTGCGCGGCACACCCACAACAATCATCATGTCAATTTTTGACTACTCCTTTGTCAGAGAACTAGAATTGACTCCTGTTACATCGGGTTTTATTGGCTGATTCATCTTTTCCTTTCGGAAGCGAGATGTGATGATGCAATTACACCACTGTTTTGTGATAATCGGAAGTGAGCTTCATTAAGGCTGACTAATTTATTAAGAATGGTCTATAGACTGACGAAGTGGTTAGGAATGGACAAGAATAGCTAGATGATACAGGCAGTAAAGGACTGCTTCATATTAGTGTCAGGAATCGATACTGACAACTTTCTGAGGTTTTGGTATCGGCGAGTACCGTCTTAAAACTCAGAGTAATTTCACTGTCTTCCTCATAGCCTTATAAGCCTGTATTGTTTGTGTTTTTTCTGACTCATAATTTCTTTTATGCTGCAAAAACATTCGCAGATTTCATCAAGATGACATTATCTTACATGGCCATACCCTGTTTACGTTGTCCTCCAACATACCATAAACATAATTGAGAGCTTGCGCATTACTGACGGTGTCTCTTACATTCGTAAAAGTTATACAAATAATTCTATATGTTGAACGCTAATAAGGGTACATTTAGCATCACGCACTAGTTTTATATTTACGATATTAAGGGATTCCAGCGTTAATGCTTAAGCTGATAGGTTTTAAGGCTTGAAAGGATAATAATATCCTGCTCAATGTTGTATGAGGTGCTGCGAGTTGGTCATGGCGCTGCACCCTGTTCCCCGCTTCCTCGACGACACGTACATTAATATTTATCTGGTTTCCGGTAAAAGAATAGAATGGCTCTTACGCTATACTTTAATTAAGTTGTAATTCTGCACTACTTCACAAGAACACACATAAATTTTTCCATTTCTTTTAATGGCGTAATGATTATTCTGTTTGGCTCTTTGCATCATTTCCCACCTTAATAGATAAATGTACTAATTTAATGACCAATGACACATTTGGACGCAGTCATATATTTTACACAGAGAAAATATAATCGGTACCGGTATCATTAAACAGAAAAATAATCATCATCACATCAGTATCTAAATTATAGTATCGGCCTAACACTACCGACTGGCACGGAGAAGAATGATCGCCCACGCTGTGCAGCACTTAACGAATGATTGAGTAGCACTGATTAAAATAAACAGTAGCGATTTAAGTCTAATTTCGTCCCGTTGCGTCACGATTGGTTGCTATCATGGATGGCCTCGGCACTGCTCTGTCATGCACCAACAAAATACCGTATAATCTTAATATGACCAAATAAAGAGTATACGTTGTTTCATCCATGTACAGCAGAGCTGCAATACCGTTGAAAGATCTAGAACCAGACGTTTGCGCTAACACCCCCACGAGTGTCATTGCAAAATTGATTGTGTAATGTGTTTTGTTATCTTATCAGATCAACGTTTACGTAAAAGTCGATAGCGATATTTTGTTTTAATAAGCTGCTGCATCTGATGCTTTTGTTTTTAGTTCGAACATTTTGTCATTGTAACAGATTATTGTTGCTCTGGTTGAGTGAGTCCAATAATAACATTCGAGAAATCCTAAATCACGTTGTAGTACATGCTCGGAGGCACAAAAACAATAAAAATCCTGGTTATAGATTACTATCCTGACGATTTTCGAGAGAATAGCTTACATAACTGTGTACCCAAGTTTCATACAAAGTGTGAAATAATAATTATATTGGAGAATCTGAAATTCTTTTCAATTACTGACACGTAATATTAGAAAACTACTTTTTAAAATGTTATCTCAAACAAATTTTAAATGATTTTAAAGTCAGCTGTGTCTCTTAGTAAACAGTCTAGAAGTATCAGTGCTTTTTGATGACGTAATTCCTGAAAATAGGCGCCTATTATCGTAACATATACACGGACGAGTAGAATGAGAGGAAGGAGGGGGGCGGGCGGTTAAATGAGAAATAATGTTGCCAATAGATGCATGTCTTTTTCAACACTTCAGTTATGAATTGTTTATTAGGCTTAGTAATCCGTGTTCTTCTTTGAATATCCTAACTGGCAAAGGCCACCACGGACCCCCACTTCTGTCTGTCCGCTGTTCACCTTATGAATTCTCCAGTGGTCTATGCATCCATCGGACTTGCTAGTTCATCCAGAAATTTCTCACTTTGCCCACCTCTACTTAGTTTACCATCAAGATCCAGTTTCTCGGCTATTACCAAGTGCTCGGGCTGTCTTTTTCTTCTTCTTCTTCTTCTTAGTCTTCTCAGTAATTTACATGTACTATAAATTTTTGCGTTAATTAGCAAGACGGAATTTACCGCACAAAAGTCAATGACGATCATGTTGTTTGAACAGTCAGTTTGCTGAAAGGTTTAGGCAGACTGAAAAAAAATCGTATCCCAATATTTTGCTGTCATGATTAAAGTAATCATCTTATTAGAGAGGCCGCAGTAAGCCGATTGGCAAACCTTAGCGGAGTTGCTCAAAAGATGGACTGATCTTGGGGAGATGAAGGATTGAAGGACAGAAAAAAAAAGGGAATGGTGAAATATAGAGCGGAAAGAGGGAAAGAGGGAAGAGATTTAGGAAAAGAGAGAAGGAAGGGGGGGGGCAGAAAGAGAAGGGTGGAAAGGAAGGGAGAGAGAGAGAGAGCAGGGAGGAGAGAGGCGCGCGCAAATGGAAAAAGAGGGATGGGGTTTGGGGGATGGAGAGAGAGAAACAGAAAGAGAGAGAGAGAGAGAGAGAGAGAGAGAAAACAAGAGCGAGACAGAGACAGAGAGAGAAAAGAGAAACAGAGAGAGAGAAATAAAAACGAGAGGGAGACAAAGAGACAGAGAGAGAAACGAGAAGGAAGGAGAGAGATAAACTAGGAGAACGTTAGGCACACAGGGATATGAGAGAGCTTGCTAGCTGAGATATACAGAAGATTCCTGATAATGGTAAGATAATAATGACATAATAATGATATTTATAAGTGTCATAATTATCCAGCCAAGTGTTCGTTCATGCAACTTCGCACTATTATTACTCCAGTAGGCCAGATATCTCAAGCATATTCTCAGATGCTAGAATTTGCGTCGCAGTACAAACATGGAAATACGGAAAAGAATAAAGTATCTAAAAAGTAGAAATACAATATAATTCTATAAGACCATTAAAAAAAAAAAAAAAGAAAATGCCACATGTCAAGGAATCCGCTCGATGTTGTGATTTAAGTTGCCTCTCATCCGAATGTACTATAAACACAGTCTCTCTCTCTCTCTCTCTCTCTCTCTCTCTCTTTCTCTCTCTCTCTTTCTCTCTTTCTCCTCTCTTTCTCTCTCTCTCTCTTTCTCTCTCTCTCTCTCTTTCTCTCTCTCTCTTTCTCCTCTCTTTCTCTCTCTCTTTCTCTCTCTCTCTTTCTCCGCTCACTCTCTTTCTCTCTCTCTCTCTTTCTCTCTCTCTCTTTCTCTCTCTCTCTCTCTTTCTCCTCTCTCTCTCTCTCTCTCTTTCTCTTTCTCTCTATTTCATATCCAAGGAATTCAATATAGTATTAGTATCAGCTGCCAGAGTAAGGCAACGCACACGACCATTAAAGTTACTATCATCAAAAATTAAGTGCAAGAGCTATAGAAATTCGCTAGTGCACTGAATTTTGCGAGAAGCTGTTGTTTTCACTCTTTCTTGAATTGGCATTTTCGATTTTTGACAAAAGACGGTTTTGTTTTTCTTCAGTTGTAATAGGATTTCGACTGCAAACCCTACACAGTACCAGAAGCATATCATAAAAAATAGATTAATCATGTTTTGTTGTTTTTTTTCATTCAACTTTCTAGGAACCTGAATTTAATTGGACTCCTGAAACTGTGGGTGTCGTGGATAGCTCATTCTTCTGGGGTTACATTGTCACACAGATCCCAGGAGGATATCTGGCGTCGAGAATGTCAGCTACCAGGTAAGGGGACATGGATGGATGGATGGATGGATGGATGGATGGATGGACAAACTGGCCGACGGACGGCGGAATAGGTGGGTGGGTGAGTATACGAACAGACAGACGGAAGTCACACCAAGACATCGATTTAACACAATGAGTACTCCAAATATCACAGGTTCTTAGACTAACGTTATTATAATAATGATGTTATACGTAACATCTTTTATTATGCCAGTGTTAAAAAATCTCTCGTTGAGATAGTACTATACACACTGTGTTGTTTCCATGAGCTGGAATGTTACTTCTTAAATATTGTTTGTACGGTGGTAATCAGGCTCCTATATGACAGTGCTATGGGAATTATAGTGTGATGCCAATTGCAATGCAGTGTAACTCTTCTATTGCACAAATATAATGTGAAATGTGACAGCAGGTGAGCGTTCTTTGACCAGAGGCATCAGAACATAAGCACTGCATCATAATCTCATCTTGACAAAATTCGAAGAGCTGTTGAAGGTGTTTATATGTTAGGTTTTTTTTTCAAACAAAATTGAAATGCTGCAATATTTTTCGCCACTATTAATATATTAACGGCTTTTTCATCGGCGAATTTGACAACTGTAAAATCAATCAGTTGGGAAAAGAACTGTTGTCTTCGCTACTCAACAAAAGAATGCCGCCTGGAGAGATTTTAAAATTCCCTGGAGCGGCTGCCACATTAAAAGTGCTACGTTTTGGAAAAGAAAACAGAAAAAAAAGGAGCTCGCTTGAAAGACAGGTCTGCAAATATTTGGCGTCTGCTGAAATGATTAGCGATTGTGGCACAAAATCTTGGCTAGTCGGGGCTCTACGCGGAAGATAAAGACTTCCCCATTAGCGAGGTCCTTTTAATACCCTACTTGAATCCCTGTGTTCATTTGTCTTCCAAACGTTAGGTGTCTGTCCTTTTCATATATGAATGATGCTTTTAACCTCCGCAATTGCCTCCTTTTAAAGATGGTCTGGCAAAAGCTCACGTTCCCGAGATTTAAGCCCTCGCGTTCCTAAATCTTCTTTCGCGCCGCGGAACTCGGAGACTGTTTACCCTTCCTAAATCCCAGATTAATCCGCGCATGCTCCCGATAAAGGCGCAGAGAACAAAGTAGATCCTGGTCACGTGACTTCGCTGATGATTTTGGTAGCTTAATCGATGACAAGCGCCAGTCAAGACGATGGTTTCTTCCATTTTGTCATTTCCTCATGCGTGGGTGCATGTGTAGGAG
>JAWQUT010000087.1:227325-250168 GCA_033807755.1 Ellobium chinense | reverse complement strand
TATTATATTATATTATATTATATTATATTATATTATATTATATTATATTATATTATAGTATGAATGACGACTGTTTTTCGTCTGGGTGAAATCCTTTCGTTTGAGTGAAATCCAGAATGGCATTTTCAACATTTCATATAACTTGGAGAGAGAAAGAGAGAGAGAGAGAGAGAGAGAGAGAGAAAGAGAGATTAAAAGAGGCGGGGGTGTAAAGTATTAATTTCAAAATGTTCCACAAAGTTTGATATCGTAACATGGAAAATGATGGCCAATGATAGTATATAATATATTGCCGGTCTTGGGATACAGCATTGTTTTTCCACAAATAGGCAATAAGACTCTCGTGAAAGATATGACCATATGCTATTTTTTGTTTAGCTCGAAAAGACATTATTTTCCCAGAATATGTTACATCCCCAGGGTTTCTTCTCTTACATAAATTGCAATATATCACCACAAGGGGCTAAAAATTTTGTGCGCGCGCGCGTACACACACACACACACACACACGCGCACACACACACACACACACACACACACACACACACACACACACACACGCACACAGACAGACAGACAGACAGAGAGAAATAATAATCATGAAATCAAACTGTTCAGTTATCCTAATTTGTGGACGTTAATCTACCACATCCAAATGTATTAAATAATGTCATAACATTACTGACCCAGTCTACGTATCTGCATGAGGATCACACAGTTTCCGAGAAAACTAAATACCGAACTTAAACATTCCTAGTGAGTCACGATACACTCATCCACTCATCAAAATTTACGTGACAAGTTGGAAAGTGTGACAGCGTCATAAGTGATCACAGGTTTATACGTGATATAAATTATGATTCTAGAAATCACTTTTGCGGGACATTCTAGCTCGATCTCGGAAACTCCTTACCGTTACATTCACATTGCATCTCATTTTTGAAGTGGGTCAGGTCTGTCTTAGATCTGTCTTCTCTCGGCTAATTGATAACGAAACACATCCTGACCCAACTCGTGGTGAGTTGTTTGACTCACTTCAAAGGTCAGAGTGACATTAAATCTATCCCCTAACCCTGGTCTTCACCGGTGCATAGGTCTCTTGAGGAACAGTTCCGGAACTAAGGATGTAGGGAGTTATAAGGATTAGCATACTAGCAGCTTAAAGTTTATTGTCGTACAAGACATTAAGATAGAGACAAGTCATTTTATATAAGAATGTGTAGCATTTGAAAATATTAATAAGAAAGCAATTCCATCTGAGTCTAGGCAATTTCCATAACCGTTTAAAGTCGGAGCTTGCCTTCCGACTGTAGCGATCGGAAAGCGCAGCTACAACGCTTTGAACCTGTAAGACCAAAATTTAGATCTGGCCTTAAAATTACTTTGCCTGTAGACCGAATAGCCGGCAGCTTATCTAGGAGCCCAGGGGAATTGATATGGTAAGGGGTAAGGATTCAAAACGTTAAATATCCGATGTAACAAAGATATTTTTTCTGGGTCTTAGTCAAAGCAGATATTGGAGTCCTAAACTTAGATTTCTCCACTTGAACCGACATCGTACATTTCCCACACCAGTCTATATTTCTTTCTCCTATAAGGATAAGGGGTAGGGGTATAGCTCTGTTGTACAAATCCCTAAGTCTCAAAAACCCCAATTGCGTCGTATGTGTTGTTGTTATTATTCAAGAAAGAAAGAAAGAAAGAAAGAAAGAAAGAAAGAAAGAACCGGAAGTACAAGACACAAGACATCAGAAAAGACAAGACCAGTAAAGAGAGAGAGAGAAAAAAAGTGGGCCCCGGATTTCACATTTTCTTTGGCTGTAGGCCAGGCGGAGTGTCAGGCTGGACTCTACTGTGTCTCACACACTCCAAGACCATCCAAGACTTTCTGCAGGAACCTCTTGCCATTGTGGAGGCGCCGCTCAGAGAGGAAGTCGTCGCCGAGATAATTGGCTATTAGGAGGGTTTGACGAGCTTAAGCTAAGCACAGCGCCAAACATAGGGGGGCTACCTTAATTGCTCCGGGACGGGAAAAAGATGGCTTTGATTAAAGTTGGGAGGGGAGACACAGGCGAGAAGAGTGAATAGGATTGGGGCTTGGGGGTATAATATTATGATTAAAAAAAGAAGATGTGATGTGATCGGGAGGGGGAGAGAGATAGAGAGAAAGAACGAAAGAGAGAGAAGGAAGGAAGGACATAAAGAGAAAGTGTGAGTTGGTTTCAGAAGTGGGGGGGAAGGGAAAGGTTGGCTTAAGGGTCTTGTGACAAAATAGCTTTTCCCGGTTTTTCCCGCCTAATTCACTATTTTACATCATTTCGTTCTACATGTCAGTACACATCTGCCGATAAAATATTTTTGCGAGCCTATCAGACAATTTAATAGGTCATGAGCCAAAGTCAGTTACAATGGCACAAAACAGCAAACATCTGTTACAGGGAACAGAGGGTAGAATGCATATTCTTTCTTATATCGTGATCACACTTAAATACTTCTCTCCCCTCTTTCCCGTCATTTACCACCAGAAAAGATTGTACCATCCAATCGATTCCAGGGTTATTTTTATCGGGAAAGAGTGAAGTGAGAAACACTAGACAGGAGCATCACTTACCACATCCTTACGATATCACACACGATCCACAAACTGAGAATGCCTTCATTAATGTAATAGAAATTAGCAAATCATTTTGTTGCAACAAAGAGGTAACTTGTTTATACTGAATTAAAAAAAAAAAGCATCATTCAGTTTTCACAATAAACAGTCTGGTTGAAGATCCTCTATTTTTCCACAAAGTATTAAGTATTCTAAGACTGAGTTATTCGGAACCGTCAGGACCAATAATTGTCTTCCAGCCTTTCTTGCTTTTTGACGTCACATGACACGAGTAATGGCGGCGCGCGCAGTGTGAAAATCCCGTCATTCCAGCGGTATTTTGTCGGGAATGTCGGGCGAAAGGAAAAATAAACATGGTTTCACTCTTATGAAAAAAAATAATGTGGACTTATTAGGCTGTAAAGCAAATGCATACTTTCCTTTGAAATTAGGATAGCCTATAGAGTATAAATCAAATCTCATTTTGCCATATTTCTACCAATGTCGCAGTTGCAAAGATACACACTGACCTTTATTCACTCTGTCATAAAACTTGTTCCCGCCGCCTTCTCTCAGACGTGTTAAAAATAACTTATGACGATATTGTTCCCTGACTTCTACACGTAAGCCTTGTAATTACTCATTTGACTCTTACTACATGCTCACATGTAGAGGCCACCGTCCTATTGTCTCCTACTTCGTGGGTGAGGAATTTCCAGTAATTAATATGTACAGTTGGATCTGGACACCAGGGGCGTACATCTCTCACATTTCACTTCATGATCTCCTCGTGCGAGGTATTATTAATAAGTCTACTGTTTCACGTCTTTTGAGTTTTAAAATGACACCTCAAGTATTTCTTGACAACAGAGGGATACTTACTGTACCAAACTGCTTGGTCATTAAGGGTGACTGAAGTTTGGGATGATGGCATGTTGAAAAAAAGATCATTACAGTAATCGGCAAATGAATATTTTAACAATACCAATGAATTTCATTCGCCCAAGTGTGTTAAAGCAAAGTATGAATCAATGAACAAGAAATCACATGAGCATGAAAGAATTAATGAAAAATGTAGATATAGTATATATAATAACAGGTATCTTGTGGGTCATAGCCCTTTGTCCACTCGCAAAGATACAAACATGCATACACAAACACGTACACAACTCTTTGATGACAGTTTGGCAGGGGTTAAGCCCTCAGTTTGTTCAGTGTTAATTCTCATGGAGCTGGATAGTTTTGTAAGTGTTTCGAGATGTAGTGCTTAAAATGTCCATGTGCTGTCCCGTTCTCATACATTTCACATTTAACAATAATATGTAACACTCACTTTTACTAATAATCATTCAGTCCTTACACTCCTTTTCTCTTCTAAATATTTAATAGCTATATACATGTTATTGGACTGTTTGTAACGCAACTTCAATGAATTTAGCCAATTTAACTAAAACATTAACCATTGCTAAACATATGCACATTCGGGCTGGGTGCGGAGCTGTTTAGGTATGAAAATTGTGATGTAGCTGATAGCTTCATTAGCATGTTCACCCACCCCTTTCTAATTAGTGTGTCATGAGTCAAACTATCAAACACATGCATTCTTTCATGTTTCATCAAAATTTTGACACACGGGCACATAAACCAAAACTAGTTAGATTTTGAGCTTTCTAAGAAAGAATAAGATGGCCTCTGATCACTAAGAAAACACAGCTGCCTAACACTCTTAACAACAACCAGAAAGTTTATAAATAAATGGTAAACCGTATAAGAAACTAAAACTACAATGATTTTTTTCAATTATTGAAGGCCTTAATATATGAAATCAAGTCCCCATTTCACCTCCTCATGGCCAGTACTTGATTCTCTAAAATATCTTTTTTGCCAGACGCATTTAGCATCACTATAAGTTCAGATAAATTACAGAGACAACGTAACCATAGTATTTGTCGGACGGTGCTAGAATGCAAAGCCCAAAAAAACTGAGCTTGTCAGCTTAATTGTATTAAAATGAGAACATTGGAAAGAAGGAACAGAGTTGAGACAATCTGACTGCTCTGGCCTGTTGGGGCAATTAATGTTTGAATTTGCATGAGAGGAGTTTGGCTATATAAGACCTGTATAGTTCAAAAGAGAGCTTTTACATTGAAGTCCGCATTTCTTGCAAATCGACATGGCAGAGGTAGACTTGCGTATGATAATTATTATGATTATGTTTCATATTACATACGAGAATCAGATGTGAATTTTACACGTAGTTCGTAAGACACATTATTATAATCGTAAAACCAAGAAATACCTAATATGCGCATGCCTGCCTACGAAGAGATCTGAAACTGAAAACAAAAGGGCTCAAACGGTATTACCATTAACTGTATGGGTGGGTGTGCTGTTAGAGTAGAAGGAAGCGATTTGGTTTTCCGCAAAGGCTGAACTAAGTGATTCGTATGACACTAATGTGACAGTAAGGTTATTACAGTACGTCATTGTTAATATTGGTCAGTATCTCTCATTGTGCTCAGAAAAAGAAGTGGGTTAAATCCTTTGAAACATTGTAATCCTCTCATCGATGAATAAAAGTGGACAAACGCAGTTCTGTTTGGTGTCACTAAACACTGTCAAGATGTCTGTTACTTGGCTTGGCTTCTCTCTACTCTCACGCTCTCTTTCTCTTTCTTTGTCTTTTCAAGACCCTGCATGTCATCAGTGTTACCGTTCGTTCGGTCATTTTCTCTTTTTTTTCTTTCTTCTCGGCCCCCCNCCCCACCCTTCACATTGGCTTATCCAGTAGTTGTAGCGGTGCCCCAGATTCCAAGCTTTACCAGACCACAGCATGACCATAACTAATCGCTCAGGTCCAATTTTTTTTTATTAGTAACTATGGGACCATAGAATGAGTTCTTACATGTAACGATCAAATCCATAAAGATGAAAAAAAGTACAGGCTGCTCTGCACTGCAGTTCTTAAGACCTGATTACTGAAACACATTAAATGTAAAAATATGTAGGAAATAGTGCAGTGCAACATAGTTTTGATACACATTTGAGTTAACTCATTATCAAGTCAGGGTTGACTCTTTTATCTGTTGACCTTTTTCCCCACTTTTTCGTTTTCTTTTGTTCCCCTTAGGAATAAAAGGCAACTGACTTAAGTTTTCCGGGCTGACTTTTCTCCGATAGTCAGGACACAGCCCGGCTCCCCCTTTCCAACCCCACCCTCCCCCATCTTTTTTTTTTCTCACCGCTACTCCATTTCTTCTGCATCCCATCCTCAAGTTGCGGTCTCTAACCACGGCCAGTGTTTCTTACCGCCCACATGACAAACATCCTCCTCGTGTCAGCTGGCTCCCTTATGGGACCGCTCTGGATATCCTCACACAATGTTCTTGTCGCGTTCTGACAGCTTTGGTTAGTCTGTGTGTCATCTGACGTCCATGTGGGATTGCTCGGGGGTCACCTTGGAACAATTCTTGGCCGGGAATTTAATCACTTTGTAGGAGCGTGTGTTAGGGGAGGAAGGNAATTACAATTCTTGTTTTGGGTTTAGTACTCAAAACAGTGGCTGTTGAATGCGTTTATATATGTGGAGGAGGAAGAGGAGGGACTCATTAAACGTTTGTTATTGTTGTTCTTGGTATTGGTAGTGTTTATGTGTGCCTGTGTGTATGTAGAAGAAAAACAACTATAAACAGTGGCTATTATTTGAGAATAAGGGAAGTTGATGGTGGCATTAATTTGGGCGAGGATTGGGGGGAAGACCGGGTGACTCATACGCTTATGACCCCCAACTATGTTAGACAGCTACAGCTTACCGAATAAAGGCCGCGAGNGGGGGGGGAGGGGAGGGAATGGGATTGGGCTGGGGTTTGGCTTAAGCCCTCTTCCTGTATCTGGGCTTCCAATATCAGTAATCGTCCAGTCATCTCATTGCGTGCAGTTGTTTGGCATCGGTAGATACACTGACCCCTTGATCCTGGCGGATTATTGTTTCATTCTTGTTGTTGTTGCCGCAGTAAATTTTCCTCACTAAACGAACGTAACGGTGCAGTTCTCCACTGGTCTCCTGGTCGACTGTCCGAAAAGACAGTTTTGACCACCAGACCCTTTTGAGAAGGCACAGATAGTGCCACTTAATTGCAAATCTTTGGGAGCTCAGAAAATGTTACAAAAAGGATGCGATTATCCAAAGACTTTCACATACGGGCGCAGTAGTCTGTTAAACGTCAACTCTGCTTATTCGTAAATCTTGGGGAGCAGAGAAAATGTTGCCAATAAGAAGTGATCATCCAGAAATCTACGGGCGTAAGAGGTTCCACATAATAAAATACAATACATCTATAAAAAAAAGCTACTTGATAATCGCAACGCCTTTATCGCAACGCTTTTTAATCACACCTTTTCCCATGCTCCCCAGAATTTGCGATTAAGCGGAGTTGACTGTGTCTATGCAAAAAACTACATGTTTCTTTCATATGTGTATGGCTTAAATACAGTGTATCAGGTATTCGAGCTCTCCCATACTTGTCATTGTGTAGAGTCCTCGAATACTCGATATCGATGCATTCCCTCCATTTCTAGTGTGATGAAGAAAGACTAGGGGCAGAGGAGAAAAGAACCAGGAAGTAATATTTGCCATGGCATTGAATTTCATCAGGGGCGGATAATGGAAGTTAATCCCCTTCTCTCAAACATGGTCTTCTAATCTCAGACTCAGCATGCTTTTCAAAAGCTGCATCCCCCTGCCTGCCTCCCGCTCCCCCTTCTGACAAAAACAAAAAAAAAATCCCCAGTTGTAATGATATTCCCCTCCAAAGCCCACCTTCTTCTGTTTTCCAAATTAAAATTTACTCATTGCGTGTAGGGTTGTGGTGTTTTGCCTCCTCCAGCCGCGGCGGTATCATTAGATCTGGCATTGAACCGCTCCAATCTTGCGTGCTTTGAATGATTTCTAATTATCGATCACCAATCCCATCGCTTTTCTCCCCCACGCGCCGCCTGTCCGGTAACTTGGACAAGAGACACCAGACGCAGGCCTGACGAACGACGATACACCATTGATCCAAATTTAATCTCATTTCCTCCTAATTTTTACCGCCACTGATCACTTGCACGAAATGCGATAGCTAGGAAGAAATCAAGGTAAAAAAAAAAAAATTAAATAGAGCCTGGTTTACGAGTCAGTAGTCAAACTCTTTGAGGCGTCTAAATGATGCAGACAGAACAGATTGGTGTCCTGTTTTACTTGTGGAATCTTCCTGATTTGGGAACTTTACTTGTATAACAATCAAAACAAACATGGTATTCTCAAAAATGTATGGTCTAGCTAGCGATTAGCAACGACGGTACTTTGGGATAGTTTGAGATTTTTGGGGGTAAGGGGTAGAGAAGAAAAGCAACCCGTCTTTACATAAGCGCTTCTCTTAATAATAATGATTTTTCCTATCTATCGATAAACACAGCCTCTTTCTTTTGACTGCTTCAAGTCGAAGGGGGCTTATGTTAATTTTGCATACCCCTCCACATAGAAGAGAAACGGCTACGCATCGGAATAGCGAGCTTGTGTAATACGTAACATTGGAGTAGCGAGCATTTCTGACATTGGAATAGCGAGTTGTATTTAGCTCTGTTTTTCTATTACAGGTAAATGTAGTTGGTATCGTCCATAAATACGATACTACGTGGGCAATCGTGACACGTGAGTAGTCTCGTGGAGAGTGAGAGAGAGTGTAATGACTTCGACTCAATAACATGACAGTGCACAACACACATCAATAGGTTTGCGAGTTATTGTAAAGTATAAAAGTCAATCCAACTTTCAATCACTTTCATTCTGAGACCAGAGTCATGAGACATTTACCACTCGTAAAGGAAAGATAGGCATTATAGTAGACGGTCATCGATACAGAGAAGACAAAGACTCTCACCAAACAATCATTTGGAGATTTGGAATGTGAAAGTTAGTATCGATTACTTGTAAACGAAAGTAATCGTGTTGCAACCCAAGAGCCGCTCGCTATTCGGATGTTAGAAAATCTATTGTTCGTTGAACAATAGAAGTAAAATCGCTCGCTATTCGGATGTTCTGCCAGAGAAACATGCGTATTGTATTAGCATTACGGTTCCATCTAAGTGGCGTGAACTGAACCTTATAGTGTCGTTTTACGGAAAACTACCTCACACACCAAAATCACAATTTTACAAGAAACGCATTGCACTTTTCAGTTTAATAGGTGATGCATATATATGGCCGTCTTGGAAACTGTAAAATCTTCGAGAGAATAATCCAGGTAAAAAGGATAGAGAATATCATTCCCTTTACGATAGTACCAAAATATGAATTCGCCTCAATTTTTGGGGTCTTCGGTCTATCTCGTTTAAACGACAGAATTGCCCATCATACAGACACTTTGCCGTCTGAAACCTTCATCTGTGAGTACAGTGTTAGTAAAAAAATGGGAAGGAAAGAGCCTAGACTACATGGATCTAGATCTATCGAGAATCGAAGATAGATTTCTGAGTATGTATCTTTATAGATCTGTACCCTTTGGCGACGCCCAACCTTCCCGACTGGCACGCACGCGCATCCGTTCTTCACACGTAACAACAACAAAGCGTAATAACTTAATGGGAGGATGGTCTGGCACAACAAGGACAACCTACGGGTCCTAGTCATGTCATGGGGCTCGTGTGAGCAAGCCTCGAGCGTGAAAAATTCTCCGTTGGCCTTGTGACGTCACCCGGGGTCAAACAAGGCCCGTCTGGTAGAGAAATGGCACGTCTTTGCGCTTGGTCTTTGTTTTGCGATAGGGGTCACTTATGTCGCGCTGTGTTACCTTGCCAATCTTGCATTTACACAAAAGGAGTGTCGCTGTGACTGGTCTCCGCATTGCAATAGGAGTCACTCATTTCACCTTATATTATTAGCCTGATGCCAATCTTGCATGTACACAAAATAACGTCACCCCATTGGTCTCTGCTGTGCGATAGGGTTCACTCAAAACTATAATATTTTTGGTTAATCTTCCACTTTTCATGAAACCGCATTTTAACAGAAAGCGAAAAGAGAGACCCATATCGCGAGCAGAGGCCTATTGTAACGACATGGCTGTACTCTGGCATTCTTGATTAGTTAACTACAGAGAAGCTCACTTCCGGTTGAACTAAATGTAATTTGATTGCGTCTTCAAATTACGCTTCCGAGCGTACAGGATTCATCAGCCAATAAGAGCTAATGTAACAAACAGATCACTCAGCTCGTCTTATTCCTCTGATAATGGAAACATGAAAAGCGGAAGTACTGATTTGCTGGGGGTGTGGCTAGCGATGCCCGGACCGTGCATGTATAGCAGTTGAGAGTGGTCCGAAGCACCATCTGTACTTGTACCTGAATACTGCCGCTTGGTCCCCATGAGAGAGAGAGAGAGAGAGAGAGAGAGAGAGAGAGAGAGAGAGAGAGAGAGAGAGAGAGAGAGAGTCAGGCAGACTGACCGACCGACAGACGTGAGGTCTGGACTTGTTGATATAAACCTTGTTAAATTTTATCATCATTATTGTCTCTACTTCAGAATCTGCCATACAAAGATACAGTCATTTTCACTTCATCGCTTTCCGGATAATCACAACTTTCGTTTAATCGCAACATTTTTCCACATAACCAACTGCTATAATTTTATATGAACGTCACTGGATATTTAAAGCTCCTTTTAATCCCAACTTTTTTCCACGCTTCCGATGAGCTGTGACTAAGAGGAGTAGAGCGTACTAGATATTATTATGTAATGCAATTTTCTTTGTTTAACTTTCAGGTTGTTCGGAATGGCTATCGGCCTGTCAGCCTGTCTCAACATGTTGTTGCCGGGGGCAGCTGAGGTTCATTATGGCCTGGTCATATCAGTTAGGATAGTGCAGGGATTAGTTGAGGTGAAGACTTTTTATTATCATCTCATCATCAATATCATCATCATCAACAACATCTTATCATCATCATCATCATCATCATCATCATCATCATCATCATCATCATCATCATCGTCGTCGTCGTCGTCATCATCATCATCATCATTAAAACTAATATTTAATATTAATTCTGTCAAGAATTGAACGATAAAAGACTGGTAAATATCTATCAAGAATCTGTTGGAATTAATCTGTTACACATCGAACACGTGATGTCATTATCATCATCATCGTCATTTAAAACTGAGAAAAATTAAAAGGTCAACCTTAATTCAAGGAATTTATTAAAAATCTATTTAAGAAATAAGACCGAAAATTACATTTAAACGTTTCGGCTCTAAGGCCTTTATCAATAGAATGAAACAAGAATTATAACTTTCGCAACCACATTAAGAAGAAAAAGAAAAGATAAGCATGGAAGAGTGAGTTAAAAGTAAGTTATTGATCGATCATCATCATCATTATCATCAACATCATCATACATCACCGTTTTCTTGACATCGTCATGATCATCACTCACTCACGTCATGATTATAACTCATTCCTTCACTCACTCACTCACTCACTCACTCACTCACTCACTCACTTACTCACTCACTCACTCACTCACTCACCCTCCCATCCATCCATACAGGGTGTGACGTATCCAGCCTGTCATGGTATATGGAGACATTGGGCGCCGCCCCTGGAGCGGTCTATGCTGGCCACCATATCTTTTTGTGGTAAGTATTGGTGTTGTTTTATTATCATTCGGCTTTTTTTGTGTTTATTTGTTTGTTTGTTTGTTTCGTTTTGCAATCTCACTACCGTCATTGTCAGTAGGTCATTGAAAGAGGATATTTTCCAGTGCAGGGCAGCAGTTGAAGTAGAAGAATTAAAAGGGTGGTGGTGGTAGTATTAGTAGAAGAAGTAGTAGTAGTAAATAGTAGTGGGAATACTAGTAATAGTAGTAGTGGGAATACTAGTGATAGTAGTAGTAGTAGTGATAATAGTAGTAGTAGTCGTAGTCGTAATAGTTGTAGTGGCAGTAGTAGTACTAGTACCAGTACTATCAATAGTAAAGGAGGAGGGGAAAGGAGGGGTGGGGAGAGCAAGTTTATAAAAAAATTGACCTTTTTTTTGTTTGTTTTTCTATTTTTGTTCTTTAATCGAGATTTTCTCAGAATGATTTCTCTTTTCCTTGCTTGAAGCGACCTATGCCATTCCAGACAACTATATCTCGGGCCAGAATGATATCAGACCAATCATTTTTATTGACCCAATGAAAGGACGCCCATTAACCTTTGTTGTCACACCAGTAAAGTGATTTAGCCAGAAAGCGAGTTAAGCCTCATTTAAACTGGCTACAAGAGAATGTAATATAATATCACCCAAGGCTTACTGTGGTGGTCGAATGAGGCGAACATCCCATAATTTCATCAAGATCATAGCTGAAATAAGGAGGCGATGATTAACAAGGCAACGCATTAACATCACTAAACCCTGGTCCATTCTTTTATTTCAAAATGTTCCTGCACTTGATTCCACCCATTTTACCGAGAAGGTGTCAATTGCTTTGGGAGCGAGTTTCGTAATAAACACAGACATTATGTGCTCTTGTCACGCGGCTTAAAGTAGGGAAACTGCCGAATCCCTCAAAGATACATTTCGTGTTGTCGGAAGTGGTCCCCGAAGTCCGTAGTTTATTGATCACGGGAGCTCTCTCCGCCGGATTTATGGGAAGAGGGGATTGTTCTCAACGTAACACACTTCCCTATTTCCAGGAAACATAATTCCCACTTTCCAGGAAACTTAAACCAGTAAAGCGTTAAATACTATTACGCGAGGATATCAGGGTGGATTTCGCCGCGACTTCATATTCGTTAGTTTATCGGTTTCGGATCGGATTCGCATCCATTATCATTCTTATAACCGTCTGAGCGAGAGGCGGTCTTGAAAATTACAGCTTGCACGTTTCACGCTTGCTTGTTCACTTCCGGCGCGTAATTGAGCGGAATTTTCCGGACAAAACCATGTTATTTGAGTTCCTGATCGCTGCAGAGCATCATAGTCCTCTTCTTAGATAAACCCGGAAATCAGAATACTTGCACAATGGAACCTAGATATTCAGTATTCATTTAATAGGTATATCTTGTTATGAAGTGCGAATTTCATCCTCACGGATTCGTTATTATTCTGTCATTTTACTAATCAAGTTGACCTCTATGTAAAGTAATGATTAGTATACTCAAAAGTAAGGATACTCTTTTCCAAGCACCAAGGGCATATTTTATATCGAGATTCTACTGTAAAACTTCCGTGAGACATGAAAATCATATTATTTCTGATACACGCTTCATACAATTTTTGTGACTGTTGAGATTTGAAACATCATCAGTTATTGACCGAGATATTTCATTTACGTCACGCTCATTCCATATTCGTTGAAGTTATCTTTGGAATGAGTTTGGTTGTTAATTTTACAGTAAACTCCGCTTAAGCGCAATTTTTCGGGAGCATGGGCAATGTTAAGCTTAAAAGGAATTGCGACTATGCAGTGACTTGTACATACAATTTTTTGGGGGGTGGAAGATAATGCGATCACGCGGACGTTGCTTTTATCCGGACTGGCAGTAAGCTGAGTCGACCGGTCTTTGATCTTTCAGTCATCATCTTTACTAGGTAACAGCAACAACAACAACAACAACAACAAATTTGCTGATTCTGTTTTGTTGTTGTACTGCCAGTATTTAAATCTCAGCAGCTTCTGCCTCTTTGTTTAGCCCTGAGCAAAAAAATTATCAAGATTTCATACAGTGACTTAGATTTAGGCAAAATGCGAAATTACGATGGTGATTTCTCTCCAGTTTTATTTTTTAATTTTGAAGAGTAAAACTTCAGTGAAATCATCAGGATCATTTTGACAAGGGGGCGCAACTTAACAGTGATGGCTTGAGCAGCTTCGGCATACTCTGCATATAGTTCACTCCACTTTCCTTAGTTGCAATATGTATAACCCCAACTTCCGCTCAATCACTACATTTTCCGCAAAACAGAATGATACATTATCTCTTTTTAAACGTTACTGGATAATGGCAATTCTTCTTAATTGCACCATTTTCATGCTCCCGAATAGTTGCGATAAAGCGGTGCTGACTGTATTAAGGGAACTACTGAGACCGCTACAAAGCATGTGTAATCTCATGTCCTCTCAAGCCAGGAGCAGGCAATCAAACGAAGTCAAGCCCGCCTTCCAGTGATAGTCGCAGTGAATATTGATGAGCAGGTACCCATGCCAAGAATGATTTTAACAAGTATCGAAGTATTTAAATGCTTTGGATGAAGTATTGATCCCTCAGCGGTTAAACACAAGCTTCCATTACATTTTTTCCAGAAGCCCATGTAAGTTCATTCCACCAGCTTGATATTGTTCTCGGCAAAGTCAAATTTGCTGGAGTGATTTGCAGCTAAATCTAGTCTTAATTACACTGTACTTTCTTTACTTCGTTACAGCACGTTCAGGATGCAAAGACCGAAAGTGTCTATTTAGATCGGATTTTGCCTTTCATAATAAAAAATAACTGGCAAAAAGAATAAAAGATTTTTAATGGGTCTAGTTATCAATATTGGTATAATTTGTTACCATTTGAAAAAGTATCGATATCTGAATGTACGGAGTCGCCCATCACTTCCACTAGTGGCAGTGCTGGGCAACCGCGATACTTCCCCCGATCTCGCTTTCTCATTTCACTCAACTGCTCCAAAATCCGAGGCGCTTCCGGTGGAGGACAAAGCCAAGTCTCACGCATGCGAGCGTGCATACGGGTTCCTAGATTGGGTACACTTTTTTTTAGCGTGTCCTCTCGAGGGGGGCTCAGCCTTAATCTCTCTATCTCTCCATCTTGTGTGCTGTCCTCATCCAAGTCCACTCTTCACTGATAAACTTGTTCAGTCTGTCCATCTCATATCGGTTCACTTTTCTTTGCTATTGCATCTTTCTTTGCATCTTGCTGTTTACATTCTTCTGACGTCTTGGGACCCCACCTCCCCTCCTCACCCTACCCCACCCCACCCAACATGATTGGAATGTTTATAACCTGGATGTCAAAACTCATATTAAAAATATTTTGACGAAACTGTAAATATCCCTATGTATGCGAAGTTGAATAAAGGATTTGTTGTAACGAAAGCTGTCTTCAGCCCATGTAATTGATAAATATTTTTTTACCAAAATCAATTTTGACAAAAAGTAGCTCTGTTATCGGGAAACGGTCTCCCTCAGATGGTTCTTTGGCCCTAATCGTTCATTTGAAATATTCTGTTTTCAGATCCGAAACAACTATAAATACACGTAACTGCATTATCAGATCTTGCTATCGAGTGTAAAGATGCATTGGCCAATAAGAGTCCATGTAACAAAATATATTAGCCAATAGTATATATATATATATGACAATGGAAATTTGTAAAGCAGAAGTAAAGATTGCTGGAGTTGCATCGTGATATGCCCGCCTGTGCATGAATAATAACTGAGAGTGGTCCATTCCGAATGTGATAAACTGCATGTTACCTTTTCTACTTGTACAGGTTCGTATGCTGGTGCTGTCCTGGGCATGCCTTTGAGCGGCATCCTGACAAGATATATTGGATGGCAGTCCGGCTTCTACTGCTTTGGTAAGCCAACATCTACATTACAGGGGGGCCGATTTCCAGCAGACTGCCACGTCAGTTACGCTGATACTTCATAAGCTTTAAGCTTACAGCTGCAGCAGTGAATTTTGATTGTTTCTGATATGGGTTACTGTATTCTTTAGATATATATATACCGAAATTGTTCGCTGTTAAGTCAGAGTTTGTCAGAAATTAGTGTAACTGATGTGGCAGTCAGCTTGAATTGCTTTTTAAAGTACTAAATCTGTAGAAAGAGGGAAAAAGAAGATGTCAGGTCATGCAAACAGTCAACCGCCCCTCCCNGCCCCTCCCGCCCCACCCCCTCCGCACCTGTATTCATATCAACCACATTGTTTTCATTGCTTTTTGATGGCATGGCAGCTGCGTGTTATGTGTTTCACTAAGAAGAATGTTCGCGTGATAGTATGATTATACAATTCCACTTATTTCTCTCTCCTTCCCCTTTTCCCCACCCCGTCCTTTTTTCCCCGACCCAACTTGTGACTTGCGGCCACACCCAGTACTCCACAGGCTGAGGGTCACCACGGAAGTCAATCAGTTCAGGGGAAACAACATGATACTCCAAAAAAGACCCCAAAAAAAGGGAGAGAAAACCCTCCCATAAAGCTCCTGCCACTACCACGAGCCCCAGAGAACAAAATAACCAGGGGCGATAATAAGGGATCAATCTGGATCTTCCCCTGAGTTGACATGTTGGCAATCCCCTAGCATTCCTCTTTATTGTCTCCCTTTTTTCTCTCCCCTTTATTGTTTCCCCTTGTGTGCTTTGGGCCCGATGATGATGAAGATGACAGATCGAATCGGAAGATGTTTCTTGGAGTAGATTCAGGGGGAATTGGTGATCAAGCAGATAGATAGATAGATAGATAGATAGATAGATAGATAGATAGATAGATAGATAGATCTATCTTTGCCCTCCATATGGCGACCACCTCCGAATACGACCGCGACAACTATTTCTCTTATCCGAAATCTCTTTACAAAAATTCAGAGATTTATGACATAGAGAACATTGCGATGAATCCGCAGAATACTGTCAAAATTCGCGCAAGACGTGATGGTATTTGCATTTGTGCCTATTAGGTGTTTGCGAGTGATTGACTCGCGGCTTAGACATTCAAAGAAAGCAATAATAATCTATAATAAATACACCCCCCCCCCCNCATCCTCACATGTATCTCTTAAACGTCCTAGACCATGTGTTCAGCACCAGTCCCAGAGAAAGGGAGGGATGCAAAATATACTCGTTATTGTTGCGTGATTATTGTTAAACATTTGTTAAGGAAAAGTCTCACCGCTCTTTAATTGGATGATGAGATTAAGATTGAACTTTTGCCACTGCAAAGTGCTAGTTACCGACGGTCCCGTTCAGAAAACAGGGATATATAAAGGATGAGAAAAATCACTGCAGACCTATCGGGAGTACCAAACATTACGAGAGGAAATTTGGCCAGAGGCACCTGGAGTCAGCACAACTGTCGAGGGGGAGAGGGTGTCCTCTTGGACCTGCAGTGGACCATCAAGTTTACCAACAGAGCAAACTTTAAGACATGTCAGGAAGCGAAAAAGAAGAAGACACTGCATAAAGTGTTGATTGATAAATTAATATGAGTCTCGTTAACTTCCGTTACGGCTATTCAGTGGTTTTGCAGCCCGCTAATGGGCTATAAAAAGTTTTCTTACCTGCAAGAACATTATATATGCGATGTGTCTTGCAGTTACAAAGATAGCCGCTGACTCGTTTTTGTTCTGCTATAAGAGTGTTCCCCCCCGGAGTGCCTCGGAAGCGTGAAAAAACAAAAAAAGACTTACACCATTTCCGAAGCACAGTGATGGTGTTAGGTCTGTTGGCTCGACAAGTCTAGCAAACCTTCTTTTCTTTCCAGACATTCTTGTCCTTCGCCTTGTTTTTCTCATCCTCTCCCCTCCCCTCTCCAACACACCTCCCCTCCCTTTCCCCCTCCATTCCAAAAAAAAAAAGTTCCACAACGATTTCTTCTCCATGGCCTCGGATATATTATTCTTGCAGCTCAGGAAGTACGATCCCTAGTTAATTAAATAAGCCCCATCCATCTATCGATCTGAGTCCCTATAGTATACACAACTTTCTCATCATACTTCTAACTATAACATTGTTTCCTCCTACCCCACCCTACACGGCTAGTCAGGATGCTTGTCAAATTGTCATTTTCATTATTCGTCATTTTAACGATATTTGAGAGACACCATGTGGCCGTCAGCCAATAGACAGTTTTTATTTTCGAGTTCGGATCTCTGTTGGACCGAAATAGCTGCAGTAGACATGGGCACATACTTGTGTGTGTGTGTATATATATATCGGGGTGCCTGTGCAAGGACTGTATCATTATATGGATTATATTAAAGAGAAAAGATGCTTACGCAGGCACCTCTCGAATATGTATACATATATATATAATTTGCTGACGTTACGATCTTATTGCATATTTACTATTTTCAGGTGAATTTCTCACCTGATTCTAGCTCGTAGCTGGTAACATGCTCTATGATGATAACATCAGGAAATGCCGTAGTATTATGTGCAATGCACATTGTGCATGCGTACCTTAGCTGTAACTGTCCGCAAGCGGTCAGAACTTGAAAATAAAAGCTCTTTACTATTGTTCGGCAGTTAACGGTCTTTGGGAGGTGATACCATCATGCATTGACATACTGCAGTCACAGTGAAGGCACCGCCTGCTCCCATGATCCTCTGGTTCTCTGGTTCCGGTTGTTGTCATTCCTCCGGGGAAATTAGGTCAATTAACTACACCATGCCCGTTGCAGGATCGATCCCGACTTGGCTTCGGTGCAACTGCAAGGTCTAAAGTGCACAGGATCAACTTACTTCATCTAGTGATCATCTCTGTATTATTTATTCTCTGCTACACACATAATACATAATAATTCACCAGCAGTGCTGATAATGCAGATGGAAAGCCTAATTCACTTAATTGCAAATCCTGGGGTAAATAGGAAAAAATTATTATTAAAAGGAGTGGCGATTATTCAGTGACTTATACATTGTAAATTTATACATTTATTGTTATCATGTTCTGATTTAAGCCAGATGTGCGATTTAACGGGGTTGACTGTATCTTAGTATGTAGTGTTTTTCATGAACCAGATAATCTCTGGGTGAATTTGGTCTTGAGGGCTGATAATGGGTGACTGGAAACTGGAATGGTGTTAATGAACACCCTGGATGGAGCTTACTTCCTTCCTTTCGAACCGCGGCTGGAGGCAGAAGTTTACTGTGAGGGAGTCAGGGAGAAAGGGACTGAGGGAGTCAGGCAGTCAGGATCTTAATCATTGTCCGGAGAAGCTAATGGCAGTTTTATGAACAGTCTCTTTCTCCGCAATAATCATGCACATCGTTTCCACATCTGAATGAGAACACGTTCGTTTGTTAATGGTTGTATCACTGTTGTGGTCTGGGTTTATGTTAAATAAACTTGGTAAACTTGGTTAAAAAAAGAACATGATCACAGTAGCGAAGAAAACAAACAAAAAACAATACTAAACTAAAACAAAAACTCAACACCAACAATTGCAACAACAACAACAACAACGGCTACAACAACAACACACATAGACACAAAAACAACTGATAGAAAGAATAGACCAGTTCATGCAAACGACTTGGGAGAAAATTTTTCTGCGGTATTGTAAGCTGCAGAGTCCGAAAATTTTGCATTCACGTTAAAAATGCACACACCATGTATATACAAAATTATACTTTAATATCATACATAGTTCTTGTGAACAAAATTTTACGACATATTCTAAGCAAAAAAAGGTATTTTATGTCCACGTATAAAATTTTGAGACGGCAGCTTGTAATAAGGAAATGTCAGAAAGTAAAATAATTGTCACTCCCTTTGTCATTGTCCATGAAAAAAATGTATCCTGCTGTTTTTCGCATGGCTAACGATGCACGGAAGCGGGTTTAAAGGTGATAAAAAAAACAGGGATGGGCAAGTTTGCCGAAAAATACAGTTTAGATCAAGTTTAGTTCAATAAGGGGAAAAAGCCTTAAGATCACGTTTAGATCAGTTCTATGAAGGTTTTGTAGTTTTCAGATCAGATCAATTCCCTTTGATTTTAAAAATCAGCATTCGGTTCTGGATTTCGAGGCAGATGTAAAGTGAAGAGAGCTTTAGGTAAAAAGAAATAGAGTTCAAATCAAGACCCAAAATAGCTATAGTTCAGATCCAAATCAGTTCTCCAAAATAGCCATGAAGCTCAGATCAAGTTCACTGAATACACAAACTGCATTAATGTGATCTCAGATGTGCCAAACTCTGATAGTGCCTTGTCTGCTCTCTGCCTCGGATCTTCTGCCATTGTGACTGTCTCCTGGTGTTGTGCTTTGCAGGATCGTCGTTATGGTCACTACATTGTTTCTGTGACTGTTTTGTCTCCAGGTGTTCTTGGGGCAGCCTGGTCATTGGCTTGGTGGTTTTTGTCTTATGAAAAACCTGCTACACACCCAACAATATCTGAGGAAGAGAGAGTCTACATAGAAACGAGCATTGGCATTACTCAAAACAAGGTATGATGTCTATCTTCAAGGAGTCTAACTGTCTATGTAGACTAGAGATCTAGAACTGTCTGTACAATGCTGGCTCATATTGTGCGCATGCCGTAACTACGGGAAACATCATGACCCAAGTGAGACTTCACCCATTTTTGAATGAAAGAACCATGTGGTTTATGAGATCAAGATCTGTGTTTACATATTCAAAAAATAAAATGCACCAATATTTTTTCCACCAAAATTGCATTTGCAAAGAGACACACTGACTCGATTTTGCTTTGCCATGAAAACGTTTTTCTCGTGTTCCATCAGAGGTGTGAAAATTAACTTATGACGCCATTATAGTAAAACAGTGATTATAATATGTGTTAATTCCAATCTCATTTCCCAGAACTCGGGGACACCCTGGGTGGCCTTCTTTACGTCCATGCCTGTCTGGGCCATTATGGTGGCTAATTTCTGCCGTTCCTGGACCTTCTATTTGCTCATTATATCTCAGCCAGCCTACTTTGAAGAGGTTTTCCAGTATAAGATTGACGAGGTATGGGATTTGTGTACTGCCATCACTATCATCGCCATCACCACTATCACTATCATAATCCAAAACCATCACTAGTACCACCACCACCGCCACCACCACAATCCAACTCCATCAGCACCAGCATTATAACTGTCACCACCACCATTCAAAACCATCATCATCACCACCATCGCCAGCACCACCAACACCTACATAAGCCAAAACCATCACCACCACCATTACTACCAACAAGAACAACAACAACAATTACTACAAAATTGCCCAAGTTGTAAATATCAGACTACAGTTGTGTGTGATTTGACCGCAGTTCTACATGGAGAATTGTACCCAGAGACACAGATGCAAACAACTCACTTGACTGGCACACCGCCTGTTCATTAAGTGAGTTACAACTGTCATCACCACCACCACCACCACCACCACCACGCTGCCTTCGTTAGCTCAGTCGTTGTCACCAGCATCATCATAACCATCACCTCCACCACCACCACTACTATCATCATCATGATCATCATCATCATCATCGTCAGCCTCATTGTAAAGCAAGCGAAAATGTTAAAACACTACTTCTATCTGACAATTTTAATAAACATTTCATAAACGCTAAAGAGTAAAACAGTCTAAACGTTTCGGCAAAAGCCTTCTTCTGTAGAAATAAAATGAATGAATGAAATCTTAGTGAACGCAGCCACATAAAGTAGGTGAAAAGTTGTGTATAGGTAGTGAACTAGAAATCGGATTCAGGTAAAAGAGCGGAGGTCTTAAAATAGCTAGTAATAATTTGAATTAACGGGAGATCACGAGGAAGGGGTTTTAAAAAAAATGTGCAGGTTCACCAGAGGAAGTAAAGAAAATGATTCATATCACAAGTGGAGGAAGTATTCATCGTCATCATCATCATCACCACCAATATCAATTGAAACTGAGAAAAATTAAAAGCTCAACCTTAATTCAAGGAATTTATTAAAAATATAGTAAAGACTTAAGACCGAACATCACCATCAATATCAAAATCACCATCACCTGCTATCTGCTAAGTCCCTCATAAAACATTTCATGGCATTCTGCCAGAACATAATTCGGAAGCAGGAAAAAAAAATGCACGAAGAGTGATGAATGCATCCTTAATAGTGTTCAGCGCAGAGTTCATGTAATTCTTACGATGGTGAAAGATCCCACAGTTTATAAACATGTTATTGAATGTTTCCGCATATTATGTGGAACTAATTTTCTGGGTCTTTTTCTGCTCTTTCTTTTTCCCTTCCAGAGTGGAATTTTGTCAGCACTGCCACATCTAGTGATGGCCATAATTGTGCCCATTGGTGGACAAATTGCCGATTTCTTGAGGAGACGGATACTTACCACTACAGTTGTAAGGAAGATCTTCAACTGCGGAGGTATGTACAATAATACTACTGATAATAATGTGTTTATAATACAACACATATGCGGAGGTCCATGGAGGCAGTAGGGAGCATTTATGTTCGAATTCGAATCTGTTATGGACCATAGAGGCAGAAATAGGCATGGTAGTTTGCTAGAGCCTCATGTTTGGAAGCAAGAGTGGAATAGGGAGAGATCGAGAACGAAGGGAGAGAGAAAGAGAGGGAGAGAGAGAGAGAAAGAGGATGAGAGAGAGAAAGAAAGAAAGAGAGAGAGAGGAGAGAGAGAAACAGCGTTCTGAATGGTGGAAAAATTGGACATAGGACGGTGGCGTTATGAATTAACTTGGGGCAGAATGGAGAAGATATCTGTGCGCTCTTTTTGTCTTCTTTCTTTCTCTTGTCCTACCAAAGAAAGAAATCCATGTGTCCAAGCACAGATCCCAGATGGCTTCACTATACAATGATTATAGTTTTCGTGACAGTCACGATGCAACCACGGTAAGCCGTGAGAAATTTAAAAAGCCCGGGCTTCCACTCTGGTAGAGAGGCCACCACAACTAATGAACTCAACTGCAGTGGAAAGGAAGCAATAGAGAGTTCTTAATTATTCAATTTTAATGAAGCTCACTTCCGGTTTAAACAAACTAGTCTTGTGATTGCGCCATCGAATTTCGTTTCTGAATATACAAGATGCAACAGCCAATAAAAGCGAATGTAACAGACCACATCAACCATTTACATTCCTCTGAGTTGTAAAAGTAGAAAGCGGAAGTAATGATGGTTGGAGTTGTAGCTTGCCGTGCCTGGGAATAACAAGTATGCATAATAACTTGGAATTTTCCATAGCGGTAGAGAGAACGGAATTTTATATCCTCACCATAAGCTTACAGTAACTAAGGACGCCAAGATGCAAACTATAGCATAGAGAATAAGAGGATAAAAGAAAGGAAGCAAAAAACAAAAAAAAAGGAAGCAAAATTCAACGACCATTTGGGTGAGATAAGACGAGAGAGAAATTTAACGGTCGTTTCGATCTGGTATAATCAAATATCCTATCCCCCTTGTCTTAATCGTATTTCCTGTTAGCGGTGACTGTGAGATAGGGACCGTGAACTAAAGAGGGTGAAATGAGGCTGGGT
>JAWQUT010000087.1:201283-227241 GCA_033807755.1 Ellobium chinense | reverse complement strand
GGGGGGGGGAGGTATGAATTGTGGTGCGCAATACCGGTCTCTAGTAACTTACATTCGATTCCTATCAATTTCAATGTCCGTTTTCAAACTTTGGCTCTGGATTTTCGATATCATTTCGACACTTCAGTGTATGTAAGCAGCAATAGGTCGTCTCATTCAAACTGCCAAAGGAACCACGAGTATCGAAATGCCTACCCTCTAATGAGTGAAACAATCGATATAAGATCAGTAATGTCGATATAGTATAAAGATGGAGTATCGCAATGTCTAAAAATTCAGGTATCGGCCCGCCACTAAAGACGAGCTGATGACACTGGACTGCTAAAAGGACAGTGGCTACTGTCAACCGACAGTTCCCCCCTTCCTCTTACACACTCCCCCTTCCCACCCCCTACCCCGTGATGCTAGAGGGACACTCGACTTCGCAGCCATCTTCGATCGGATCGCGATCCAATTTCATTCGGTTCCTCTCTAATCCAATTTCGCCCCTCTGTCCACGGGTTTAGCTTGTATTTCAACTTTCAATCCGCTTTGCCCTAATTTCATTACGTTATCAAGGGCGGGATGGTTTCTAGGAAAAACAAAGGATGGGCCAGAATTAAGGCACCCCCTAAATGAAATCATGCACGATGTAATCTGGATGGGTGGATTAAGTACTTTTTTTTTCTCTGTTTTCTTCATTTTTTGGGATGGGGGAAAGGGGGTTGAGAAATGCTGAGAAGAGCGTTCGTTCAGACAACAGACCAGATCCAATCAAGGTGTCACCGTAATGAAAATTCGTATCGTGGTCTTGGGGATCCATCGTGAGGAAGAAAATTTGGGCGGAGGAATGCAGTTTTGACTGAGCACTAGTTGGATTACTGCCGTATTGTGGCTCTTCTCCATGTCAATCAAGGCTGCCATCTTTGTTGACCCCGGATGTTAGCGGAGAGACCTCGTCATCTCGGGAAATAGCGAGAGCGAACGAGATTTCATTTTCTTCTGCCGTATGTTTTTTTTTCTTTTTCCTAACCTCTCTCCTTTCATTCTTGTTTACGATGTCGCGTGAACATCTCCATCTGTCTGTCTCTATCTAACAGTCTAGTCTGTCATGTTTGTCTGTCTGTCTGTGTCAGCCTCTCTCCCTCCCCTGTCTCTCTCTCTGTCGCTGCCTCGCTCGCGCGCGCACACACACACACACACACACACACACACACACACACACACACACACACAGAGTTTTTTTTTTCTATTGCTAGGCGATCTAGTATGTTTATTTTGATTTGATATCTTACCACTTGTGCAATTCTAATTTGTTAGCCTCTTTGCCTGAAAACAGGTCCGTATTTTCTGTTTCCACACGTTGCTCCTTCCAATAATAATTGTATTGAGAAAGCCAAACGTGCGTCTGTTTCTGTCTCCCTCTCCCTTTCCCTCTCCTCTTTCTCTCTCCCTCTTCATTTCCTGTCTCAGTGTCACTTAGTTTGTCTGCTTTTTATCTGTCCGCTTGTTTTTTCTGTTTTTCTTCTAACCGTCTCCTCTCCGTTTGCTTCAGGTTTATGTCTTAACTGCTTAATCATGTGCATCACTAGAGTCTGTCGTCTCTCTCTGTCTCCTATATGTATGTATGTATGTATGTATGTATGTATGTATGTATGTATGTATGTATGTATGTATGTATGTATGTATGTATGTATGTATGTATGTCCATTCGTCTGTTTGTTTGCCTGTCCACCCTGCCTGCCTGCCTGTCTTCCTGCTCGTCCAACAGGTGACCTTACTCACGCCTCTGTCTTGACTGTCTCCGCGGCTATTCATCCTTGCTCCGTCTCTCACCCACGATCCGTTTGCCCCCTTAAAACCATCTGGCTTTCACCGAGCAGTTTAAGGCGCTGGCCGTCGATACCTCTTAAGATGGACGCCCTCAAAATCCCGCCCCTTTTATCCTAGCGCGTGCTTTCAATTCATTAACGTCTGGCAATACTTTTGTCGTTCTTTTACCACACTTTTCACGGAATTTGCACAGAATTACGTCGTCTCTTTACTCGTTGCTGAGGCAAAAATACTTTGCTTCCGTCTGACTCTCTCTAATGTACCTTTCGAATTCTGTAGTCCTCTTGAAAACAATCTTTAGTTTCATATCAGGTGACTCATAACTCTGACTGACTGATTGACTGGCTGGCTGGCTGGCTGGTGACTGACTAATTAACTAACTGACTGACTGACTGACTGACTGACGGTTTAGTGCTATTAATATGGTCATCGTCCTCTATCCCCGCCAGCCAGTCGCTAATACATTGATTAATTCATAACCTTAACGTCTGTCTCTTGAATTGCTATAGAAAGTTGCGAGATGCGGTTTTGTTACAGCAGTATGGTTAAGATGAGAAATTTCATATAGAATGATTGTCCAAGTTAAGTCACGGAGGTTAATCTCTCCTGAAGTGTATGTCTGAGGTGAGTTTAAAATTCAAGGCACAGTTTGATATTATTATATTTTGACTTTTTTAAAGTTATTATAATGCGTGAAATCTCGGCGGCCAGTTAGATTACTTGTTCATTGACTAAACGCATTTACGTTCTATTTTGAATTTCATTGTTTCGCGGAAGTAGAATTCTGAAAGAAAAAAATCCCCAAAATAAAGCGAGGTACCAACAAATAAAATTCATTTTCATTACATAGACCACAATTATCTAGGCATCGCAAGCCAAATTCCCAGCAATTCCTACTTTCGCTTTCCACTCTTCCACTACTAGAGAAATATGACTGGCTACGATGGTCTGTTACACTGGCTTTTAATTGGCTGATTTACTTTCTGAAGCTATATTTGATAATGCAGTCACACTATCATTTGTGCTTACACTGGAAATTCACTTTATTGGAGTTGACTACTTAAGAAAGGTCTTTTTTGTCAGTCAGACATGTTTTCTTATTATAGAATAGACCATTCTTTGTTTGACGGCCTGACAGATGTTGCGCTTTTCATTTAAGGTGTAGTCAAAGTATGTATTTCCGCTTCCTGTCACTGCGATGCGCATGGACCGAAATGCTTTTCCGTCTAACCCGCCAGTTTGCCGCCAAATAGTCACCGGACGGCGACATTCTCCCAGTACACAAAAGTGTATTGACCTAGCCCTCCCGGACCGGTCATTTAATATCGGCTCTGGACAATGATTGACACCCGTGATCGCCGCTCAAGTCTGGCATGGTCCACAAGGCACCATGGGCGGCACCAACAAACTGTTTTTAGTGTTTCTCTCGTGTGGCATGGTAAAAAGGCATATACGCCTTTGCTATTTTGGGAGAAGGGGTTCCAGTGAAAAGAGGAATCTCGTTGTTATTTCTTGACGTTATTACATTGATAGGGGGTTGAGAAAGGGGGGGGNGGGGGGGGGGGCGAGGCGAATAAAAGTGAAGGGCACAGGAATGGTAGAGGGTTAAGTCTGCGAGATGCTATTAGTGCTTAGGAGTTACTTAATGGGTCAAGGATTGACAAAAGGAGACAATAGAGAGGCCATATAATTAGCTCCAAGTTAATAAGTTATCGGATCCTGATCATCAACGGTTGACCTGAAACGTGCACTGAAAATATCTTAATATAATGAATTAAGTTGTGATGAGGCCGAACGAAGAAAGAAAGAAAGAATATCAGAAGGTAAAAAAGAAAGAAAGAAATGAGATCAGTATTCATCTTGGTCTAGGTCTATGAAAACGCTGTCAGAAAGAATGTCTTTCTTCTTTACTTATTCTATCGGGCTCATTAAGGATTTTTAAAATTCGTCGTGGTAGAATAGTGAAGTGGCATTCCAAATTCAGAACGCTTGTCAATTTTCCATGCTTAGTCTTATTCTCACTCATTTAGACAAGAAGGGCAATCTTATTTCATCAAATTTCACACATGCAATAGGACAATAATACTCATCCTTTAAAATCTTGGTTGTGTTTTTACACGCTGCTTGAATTTTTCTTTAAATCAGATTTTGTTCAAATTCCATTCATAAATTTAACGTAGATGGTTTTTTGTTTTGATCATCAGTGGTATGTCTTCTGTATCAGGGCTTATAGAAAATGGATTTTCCAACATCCGATTGATCTGTTCAATTTTGACGTCACTGCTTTAGTATCGATTTTGCTGTCTGCAGCCAGGTAGGCTTTATAAATGTCAAATTCCTCAAATTTGGCGGTTTTTCATAGGAAAGTGGTGTCAAGAATAATTAGTTCACGTTTTTTTTTTGTTTTGTTGTACGCTTAACTGTGGTGTTTACTTCCAAAGCTGCGTTTATACGCAATCATTACTATAAGAGGAGCAGTGTAAATGCATGTACATGTGACTTGGTCATTAATTTTAACAAAATTTAAAATGCTCACAAATTTCCAGGTGGGTAGACTAATGGCGTAAATAAAAACAAACATAGTGTTGTCACCACGTAATTCTTTCACACAAACTCACATCCAGGCACAGACGTGCACAATATGGAATAAGCAAGCACTGAGAAAAGGGAGGTGAACGGACAGGCAGGGCAAGGGGAGATAAGGATCTGCCAAAAGATGGATTAGGGCTGTCAGCCAACTATTTGCTGTCACTTGTGGGTGAGGCGGTGTAAAAGATATACACGTGACGTGATAATGAATATGAATAATAAATAGTAATGAGATTGTTATTATTCTCTTAGCCAGGCCAGTGACCCTTCACGGGATTACATATCTAGGAATATTACAGTATATCCGGAACAGAGCTATTGCTCTAGGGGATAATATTATAAATGCCGCCAAATAACCAGCAGTCCAGGTCGTTTTAAAACCACTTCCATGATATTCATTACTCAGGGAAATTATTGTTTGGTTGATTAAAAGATCCCAACTAGGGCCCTTTTNGGAGAGGACTAAAATTGCGATTGATAACCAACCAACCAACCAACCAACCAACCAACCAACCAACCAACCTTGATGCAATACTTTCTGTCATTGTTCAGTTGCTGATCACTTGTGTTTGAACATTTAAAATTTGTACGAAAAATGGGAATGAAAGTTTGCTTTCCCATGGCAATTACAGCATGACCTTGGAAGAAGTTTAACGTGTGACCTTCGTCTCCAGAATCCAAGGCCGTAACCAGCCTGCCATGCTGGTTCTCCCAATTTAGAGAAAATAAAAACACGGGCAACTAATCAGATTCTACCACGCTAAGATAAAAGCAAGCAACGTCAACTTATAGAAGAATAGATATGACTATCTACAACAACAACAACAACAACAACAACAACAACAACAACAACAACAACAAGAAAAGTGTGTTCTTCTTCACCTACTTCTGTTATTTTATTAAGAGATAGGCTTTGTGAAAAGACATCGGACTTCGGATGGCACAGACTCATGGAAATAAGAGAATATGGCCATTGTATCTGAGGTCTCGTTAAAAACGAGGTCAGTTTGTATGAGATAAATAAAATCTATTCTGAAGTAACAGGAAACATCGATGTCAGTGTTATCTAACTTGTTTGTACTTGAAAGGAAAAGAAACACTTATGACATTTTTTTTTAAAAATGAGCTCCCATTGCATCCAAAGCTGTTATAAATGACGTCTATTGTATTAGATATTCTAGCTCATTGAAAACTGCCTGCATTCGACATCGACATCATTGATTTTCCTCCCCGTCCCCCTCAACTGCCCTCATAAGCCCCACGCCCTTCCTCTGTGCCCCAGAAGAGGTGACGGACATTACGGAGTCCATGACAACACGGGGACCGTGTCTAGGTGACGCTCGGACATTGCATTAGACACGGTATGGTGTCCGGGATCGACCGGCCGACCAGCGGTAGTCAATGTCCGGGGGAGAGTGACACGGAACGCTTGAGGTCAATGGACCTGGTCGACAGCTTCATATTACGGTCAGCTCCACATAACGGCAACTCTTCGCGAGCATGGGAAAAAAAAAACGTTGCGACTAAAAGGAATCGCGGTTATCCAGTGGCACATATAATTTAGAAATACATATGCAGTATTTTATATAATATTTTCGTATGGGAAAACATAGTTATTAACCGGAAGTTGCGGTTAGGTGGAGTCGGCTATATATCTTGGGCGTTGACGTATAATATCGTTTTTTCGCAAAAAAAAAATGAGATTCGGAGAAATAGGCAGACGCCATACAATCTTTAAATTAGCAAGAGGAGAGCTTTCAGATTGCGAGGACATGTATTTTGGGTAATTATGACGAGACCTGAGTTGTCATAAAAAATAAATTTACGCCCTTATAATTTTTTTTAGCTGGACATGGAATCTGATAATGGCTTTAAATTTATTTGATTTGAAATGTTAAAGGAATAGATATCAATATTAGTATTGATCTATATATTATTTAGGGAAAGCGATGTTTTATGTCCTCAAAGATCATGTGAACTCCAGCGTAGCATAGAGAAGGACAAAAGGACGTGGAGAGATGCACGGCAGAAGGGAACACTTCCTCCCAACCCTCTACCCCTCCCCTACAGAAAGACTATGCCTTGAGGTGCTCCATCTCTTCTCTCCCTCCTCCCAGAAAATACGCCTCTAGTTCCCTTTCCCCTCCCTCTCCAGGGTGAACACTACCAGAACATAATTATCTTACCATTTCATCTGCAAACAACAACAACAACAACAACAACAACAACAACAACAGCAACAACAACAACAACAACAAAACACACATGCACACCGCAAACATGGGGTTACCTTCTGCCAGTGACTACACATTTCTCTATCCAATGTCTACATAAAGTGTGTGAAACAGAACTGTTGCATCACACCAGTGATAGGTGTTTTAAATGCTTTCGATGGCGTTGAACTAAAGGCGAATTCTGATTCTCGATCATAGTCGTGTCCAAGGGACCTTGGAAAAAATTTCAGCTACATTTTCCTCTGTCCACTCGTCTGTAAAATGTGTAGCTGGCTGTAGACAGTGATAGATATTATCCGAATGCCACTAATCAGCGTCTGTAAATAACAACGGCCTGTTATACTTCACAGGGAGCTGAGAAAGTCCTTGAATGATCAGGCTTCCTGAGATAACAATAGTGTGAAGTAGCGTGAGAAGAGTTATGCTTGCATACGAGACTTATAAATTGCAAAGCTGTTGTTACCTTAATCAGCTTTTTTTTCCATTATTACTATTACTTCTACTTCAGGTTTTGGCATGGAGGCGGTGTTCTTGCTTGGTGTGAGCTTCACAAGACAGACGGCGCCAGCTGTGGTGTGTCTTACCTTGGCCGTTGGTTTCAGCGGCTTCGCTATTTCTGGTGAGTTACCTACCTACCTACCTACCTACCTTCTCACCTATATGCATGCCTGTCTGCCTACTTACTTACCTACCGAATCACTTACTGTCTGTCTGTCTGTCTGTCTGTCTGTCTGGCTGGCTGGCTGGCTGGCTGGCTGGCTGGCTAGCTGGCTGGCTGGCTGGCTGACCGGCTGTCTGTCTGTCTGTCTGACTGGCTGTAAAAAAGTACCAGTCCCTTCACTTACAGTTTGTAGCCATTTTTCTTTCCGAGATTGATTGCCAGTTCCTGCAAACAGCTGACCGGCGATATCGTCGTACTAGTCATGTTGGCAATGCCCGTTCTTACAATAAAGTGCACAAATGCAATGTGTATGACGGACATACACACCGAAATGCGCATGAGGTGACATTTCAGAAGGCCATTAAACTTACCAGCGGTATTGAACAATAAAAAAAGAGAAAAAAAAGCAGTGAAACTGTAACTAATCACATTCTTGTTCATACTGAACGGCGTTAGAGAACATTCACGTGCAAAATGCACACTGTCAGTATCCCATCCCTCCCAGCACGATTATCACATTTTCATCTTCATAATCATCATCATACTCATCACTATTACCAACACCAACATCAGTGTCGGTCAGTCTGGTTCTCTCTTCCCATTGGCGTTAGTGGTCTTTTATCGCTATTGATCTGACCCTGAAGTATACCATGATCATCTGTGACTAGTATATTAATATGTCTGCACAAGATTTAGTCAAGACCTAAAAGCTAACAGTTCATTCACCCTGAAAATTTGATGGCTCTTCAACCAAGCTATGGAAAAGTGAAGATAGACAAACGCCGATGTCATTGTCTATCTAGAATACTCAACCTCGAGGAAAATGCTGAAATGTCAAATATCTCGAGTGTGTGTGGTGTGGGCGTGACGTGCTTGTCCTCGAGACACAACACAAAATATCTCCCTAGCGGTGCTATAATATAATTAGCTACATACATATAGATCTAGTCTTATTTCATTGAAGTCGGGCAGCAGAGCTAAGTCTTTGTTTGGCTGAGTTTATGCATTTTGCATCGCCAGAGCTGGATGAATGTGGTACAGGATCATCGGAAAACAAATACTGCAAGGCATCTTTAAGACGGATAAAAAAAAAACAACCCACGAGGCAGAGCCCAAAAGTCCATAAAAGGCGCGAGCCCCATGGGGTCACTAAGTGACGTGTTCTGCTGAGCCTGAAGAGAGTTGTCTCAGCTATCCCAATGTTTAAAGCAGGCATGATCTGTCTCTATATACCTAAGCTATCCCAATTTAAAGCAGGCATGATCTGTCTCTATATACCTNATCTGTCTCTATATACATAAATAACAGAGCAGAATATAAAGCTTGGCTGTCTGCAGTATGAACTTGAAGAAAGAAAACTGGTTACACTATGGAAACTCTGGAACCCTCGTAATAGCTACATTCTTAGCGTCCATTTCCCTGGAGACGGTATGCGGGGTTATCTCCCCACGGGCATGAAACAGTTTTATTCATTTCTTAACTGACAAATAGGGACAAGACGAATTCTTAATTTCTTATTTAACGTGCTCTACTTTGTTCGATCAATACCAGTCAACCACCAGTGGAATATTAGAATGTCTCTGCAATCCTTTCGTCTTCCCTTCGTCAATACATATATATGGCTTGCATTCTTAAGATATGTTTAGGTTACAGACTTTGTAATTTATGTTACCATTTCTATGAGCTGCCATGTGAACTCAAGGTTTTAACCCGCATTCAGCCCATTATAAATTGAGCTTAAAACCGTAGCATCACACCGAAATTTTGAGTCAAGCTGCCTTTTGTAAACACAGTCTCCTGTTTTCATTACAATAACACTGGTTGTGGNGGGGGGGGGCACTAGTTTGCCTTTGCCCAAAGAAAGAATATGCCCACGAAAACACAGGTCCAGCAAAATGTAATATTATTGACCAGTTTTCCCAATTTATCAAAATAAAATTCGCCTCATGAGACCAAAATTTTGCGAGTGTAGGACATGTAAAAGGGAGGGAAAGAGGGTGGCAAAATGTATCCCCTCAGTTATGATACTAATATCGAAGGTAGAATTGCAAAGCATGTAATCTTACTTAATCCAGTACTGTTTTAGTCTCACTGATGTCTCATGCGCATTCTTGGCGTACAAGAAAAACAACAACCTTGATTCAGTAATGACCCAAAAATTTTCTGGACCTGAAAAAGCATAAAGACCTACTGGTTGTGTCCAATTGATTGCTTGCAACAGCACTGTTAAATTTTTGCAAATGACCAGCTACGCCTTTGGCACCAGAGATGTTGCAAAGAAACTTTATCGACATAATTTTACAGCGATATTTTAATAGAGATGTTCAGTATTCTGCTTTTGTATTACAATATTCTGAATGCGTACATGCCTTCATTAATCTACATTCTCGTCATTTCTTTTCTCTTGTTCAAATTTCTCTATTGGATTGCATGCTCAGCATGAGTTCTGCGCATTATTCCATGCACGCCTCTAAAACGCCACGGTTCTTCTTCTTTATTTTTATTCTTTTCCCTCCGTTTTTGAAGAGCCTGACTCCCTTCCAAAACTTGCCTGTTTCCCTTGTCGACTTCCTCTTATTATCATTTCGCATTTGTTTTTATCCCCTCCCTCCACTTTCATGGCCGAGCTCGGTGCTACAAGATGGCCGCGGAGTGGGACCCGAGCGCAGTCTCAATCCATTAACTTTATCTGTTTGGTCTGTTCCTTGGAGACCTCGCGCCAAATGCAATGGCTAGGAGCTGTCAATGGAGTCGTCCCCCTTGTCGCCCTTTGTGATCAAAGCCATTTTCTCCAGCTCTCTGCTCTGAGCGTCCTGTGTTTCCATCATCCAACAGTAATCAAATCTATTATTTTCCCACCGAACCTCTTCTTCTGTTTCCATTGGCGTACCGTTCAGTGGTGACGGGAAATATCGTATTGCACAATGACTTTAAGAGAATTATACCAGCTCATGTACGTCAACATGGAAAGTATGTCCCCCAACCCCTTCCCCACCTCCATTCCTCCCGAACCACCTGTTCCCTTCTTCTGTGCTCGCTCTGCACCGCGTGCCTATTTTAATTTATTCTATCTCACAGACCAAGTTTCTATTATTTTTTAAATTTTCCAGTCTGGTGACCTTTCATTGTAGTGTAAAGTTAAACAGAAATAAAATCTGTTACATTGAACCGTGTTTTTACATAGACTCTCATTCTTGGGACCAAGGCAGCTACTAAGGGTGTATTATCAGAAGTTTCGTGTCTTCTGAATACCGTTTCATATTATCCGGAGTTTTGTTTTTTTTTATAGGGAGGAAGCATTGCGACTTTTGAGTGAGAGTGCGCTAACATGAGGACAGTTTTAAGCTTCGGTAAATGTATCAAAATGTTCCACAATAATTTCCCCACGCTCGCTCTTTCGTTTTCACTGCATATGTCACCCTATCTCTAAATTCTCGTCATTTTCTTCCTCGTGTGCAAATTTCTCTATCGGATTACTTTCTCAGTGTGAGCTGTGTGCATTATTCTATGCACGTTTCTAAAGCACCACTCCAGTCACCAACCTTTCTCTAACGTAATGTTTCTTGTCTTAACCTACCTCACTTACTTGTGCATTCTAGATACTTTTCTTTTCAGTGCAAAGTTAATACAATTATCAAATCCATTACTCCTCTGTCCTCGTTCTTCTGTTGCCATTGTGCACATGTATATGTTTTCCAGCTCCTGCTCCACCGTCACCTTTTATCCCCGTCCTTGATCCAATAGTGTTCTCCGATCCTAATTTTTTCCATCCCTCATAATGTCCTCTGTTTTTCAACCGAACCCAGTGTAAATCCAGCTTCGCTGTGGTTGTGGTGCTAGTAAGGGGAGGCCTTATCAGAACGCTGGCATTTAAATATTTCTGACTCCTAATGCCTATTACGATTGCCAGTTTGGATCAACAACATTTGCCCTCTCCTCTAACCAATAACTTCGGGATCAAGTTTTTATATATGGAAATTGATATAACATGAATTTCCCGCCCCCCCNCCCCCTTCCTCCATTAGGCCTATATTCTCCTATACTAGTCTGAGCACCCGCATAGTTATGTGAAACAAACGACCAAACCACATTTGCAGCCATTTACACTGTTCCTCATTTGGTCATTTTATGTTTACGCTCAAATACCTCATTGTATGTAAACATCGCATGAAAGTTAGGAGGAAAAAAAGAACAACTTCAAACGTTGTCTTCTGATGCCAGCACCTGTAAAAATTCTTAACTTGGCTGCAGTCAGCACAACTGGTAATGATGTCATGAGCATGGACGCCAATTTCCAAAATTGAAAAATATCATTTAGATGGAGGAAAATCCATTTTCCCTAATTTCGGAGACAGAAGGTACATTGATGCTGACCTAACAAGGACACCCTAGAATTACTGTGACTCAGACAGAAAACGTGAGCGAAAGCTGTAAATAAAAAACGCTGACATGGCATATCTGTACAAGAACAACAACAAGAGTAACAACAACAACAACAGTAACAACAACAACAAAACCAATCCTCATTTTTCAATTATGAGTATTATTATGGTTCTATAGGACAAGCGGCCCGGACAATGACCTATTATCGCCCAATTAGGACTACGAACCCTTTTGACGCTGGCAAGGGGAGATTAACTCTTCAGAACCCTCATATCCCATCTCACTCGCTGAATGGTTATCGAAGTTACGAAGAAAGCCCTAATTGGTAACTGCACGCAGATCACGTGATTTATCTGGAAACGGGATACTGTTATATTCCAGGAAACTGCGCTTGTCGCGTGACATATTATTGTACAATAGGCCCATAGTGCTTCCTTCCTTTGTGACCATAAGGACATATGTATATCCGGTCGATAGAAGCTCCATTCAGCCAGAAAAGCGCTCCAAAACATTCTTGTCCCCAGCAAACTTCTTTCTGCTTACTCGTTCATCTTCAGTTCGTTTGGTAGCTGATTAAGGCGATTAATGGAAGAAGCGATAGAACCCGTAGAACAGATCCTTCCTTTGGCTAGAGGTGGGCAATATCGTTTCTGAGTATCGATAAATTCGATACTTTGAATTTCGATTCCGTTTCGAAAGTGTTGCAAATATCGAACATATTGAAAGTTTTCATAATACAGAAAGCGGCAGAAGTATCTGAAGTACGTGTCCAACCGGTGCTAAATATCAGAACCGAAATAGTATTGATACTTTCGGTACTTAAAGCTCGAAGGCTAAGCATCACGATACTAAAATAAAATCAGTTATCAGCCACCAGTAGCTCTTGCCCATCACTCCCCGGATGACAGCCCCCGGGGACCCTCTCAAATACTCGGAAGATGTCAGTGCTCTCCCCTGCCTATTCTGTTATGAGAGTTATGCCATCCTGTGCAAGACCCGCTACTCGCTGTATTACTGCACTCCACCGGGTTATTTTGGGGAGTAGAGTAGTAGGATTTCCACGAAATTGAATTCGTTCCAGGGCAATGGCCAGTGATTTTGAGTTGTTTTTAGAATTATTTTTGTTAGATATTCGAGTTCGTGAATAAATCTGGATTGGCAGATAAGTGATTCGGGGACTAGAGCTTTTAGAGCATACGAGTTTCACTTTGTAGTACTTGAAATGCTGTATATTTTATACAGCTATATATAGACGTGTTGAAAGTTTAGCTGGCTCTATCTGATGGGATGTGGGAGGCTGGGGGAGAGGGGAAAATAAGAATGAAAGACCAAATTATGGTATTTTAAATATCATGCAGGTTGACTGAAATCCAGTCAAGATATAACTAAGTAACTAACTAAGTAACTAACTAACTAACTAACTAACTAACTAACTAACTAACTAACTAACTAACTACATATCTTGAGACAGCAGCACAAACCCCTTTTGGCCGGAGTAACATGTTTGGGGGCCCTAAGACACAAAATACCATAGGCAGCAGAGTCTGTGTGATTAATAAAACGACACTGGATCTTTAAATTCTGAAACTCTAATTATTTGACTTGTCTCTTTGATTCAATAAATTATCTTCTCTAAATAGCACTAACAAGAACTTTTACAGCCACAAAGTCTTCTTTATTAGTTTGCAACAATAAATGAGCTTAAAAGAAATTGCGGTTTAAAGCATAGATTTTTCGTTTCATCATCGAGCTGCGAGACGATACATACGAACATATCAACTGGTTTTCCTATCGGCAGTTGTTTCGCACAGAAGAGCACATCTACACTAAAATCTCTACCCCAGACTTAAGATTTAGTTTCCAAAAATCCAAACTAATCCGCGATCAGGTTTATAAGCATAGAGGCCATTTTAAATAATCTATACACAGCATAGATTTTATACTGTCTTGCTATCGACCATGATATCCCTTTTCTTCACCAGTTAGGAACGTGGACTATCTATGCTATTGAAAGGAGTGGGATATTTAGGTCATCTACAGTGATGGTTTTGGGATAATTGCCGCATTAATTTGCTACTCCCAAATGCTTCCTCATTCCCAGGAATCGCGTCAATTCAGGAAGCTCACTTCCGGTTGAAGCAGTATAATAATGTGATTACGCCGTCGATCTCACTTCTGAAAGTAAAAGATGCATCAGTCAGCCAATAAAAACCAATATAACAGATCATATCAACTGATCATATTCTCCAAAGAGTGGAAAAGTAGAAAGCGGAAGTAATGATTGCTAGAGTTGTGGCTTGCGATGCCCGGATGACCATGCATGCACAATAACTGAGAGCTCCTTCCCCTACCCACTTCTTTAATCCCGAGGCAAGCTGTCATAAGATATTCGCTTACTGTATATTTTAAATAAAAAAGTAATGAATGTACTGTATATGTAATGCACTTTATATTGCAACGTCAGAGGGCATCGGGTACACGGGAATATGAACGGCTGTCTCTAGTAGACTACGGTGCTCCGCTTGGTAGCAGTTCCCGATCCTGAAACAAGCTAAGAATGGGATGCATGGGCAAATATTTATGCTGAAGTGGTTCTGTAATCAGATAATATCGAGACAACCTCGCTTCCCGATGTCCTCAAAGGTAGGATGGGACTTCCGCCTAAGGGGCGACCAGAACGGATGGGGAACTTCTTTCAAGCCTGGGTATTCATCCGCCAGGCAATGATGAAACTAATCCGCTTATGGGCTCAAAATGATGGAGAATATCTCCAATTTGATTGGTTGAGAGTAGCTAATGAGTTTTACAGCCGACAGTCTTGATTGGCCCTAATACCCATTTTGCTTTGCATCACGCCTTCGCTAGAGTGCTTCGCAGTAAAGGGGGAATTCTGGCACTACATGGAGCTAATGCCATCAGTAATAGTCTAGCTCACTAGTAGCACAAGCAGTAGAAGATTGCTGTAATGGGCTATGATGTTCTGGGCTAAACTTAGGGATTTTTGCCAGTTGTTAACAGTATCCCGTGTATCGAACTCCCTGCTTTTTGCTTGGTTCGATGGTGTGGTTGGAGTCACTGGGTGCTTTTGTATAGAGATGGGGAAGGGACAGGAGATGGGGAGGAAATAGTGAAAATGACAGACAGACGGATGGACAGAATCCAGACAAAGAGGCGTGCAGGCAGGAAGGAGGGCAGGGAGACAAACATGCAGAAAGTCAGGGACTGACAGGAAGGAGGGCACACTGACAGATTGAAAAGCTTGCAGGCATGTAGGCAGGCAGCGGGACGACAGACTCACAGACAGACGGACAGAAAGTAAGACAAACAAACACACAGACAAAGGCCAGACCGACAGAGTAATAAGCTGATTGACAGACATAATGAAGAGAGTGGAAAAGCACAGAGAAAGCTGGATAAGAATATGGTAATAATTCAAGTTCAAGTTGAGTTCATTAGGCATTATGCCAGTTCACAAATTTGCCAACAATTACAATAAACAATAATACTCTCCTTTTTACATAGTCTCATGATCTCAGTCATACACTTGCTATCGCTCATTTGCACGTGACTTACTTGCGGGTCTTGCGTTCTCGTCTTTCTTTCTCCCTCTCAGTCGCTCCGTCTCTCTTTCGCTCACACAACCACCTCCTTACTAAAAAGAAGGTCATCACACACACACACACACACACACACACACACACACACACACACACACACACACACACACACACACACACACACACACATATTTGCCAAGGAGCAAGGTTCACGGGTCAGAGGGGAGCTTGGGTTCCAGCCTCAGTATACCAATAATGGTACATAATTATAGGCTGTGCTCCCATGCCTTGAGCGGAGCCCCCCCCCCCCCCCNCCCCTCCTTCCGGGAAGCGCGCGCACTCACATACCCACATATATCACGTTTCTGTAAGTGGCAATTTCATTATTCACTTAAAATAATTCATATCAACTTCATTTCAGTCCTCAGTACAATCACACTTTCTTGCCATAACACAGGCCAGTAATGGGATTATAAACTTCTATTATAAGCATAAATAAATCTCCGCTCAAGGCACACTCTCTTATTGCTACTTCATAACAGACCAGATCATTCAGTAGTTCCTGGTGCTACCATTTCACAATTCTTTTGGTGCGAGAGAAAGTCAAAATCAAAAAAAGGACATTTGGGAATCATGGCCGCTTTAATGTGTCAGGAATGAAAAGACCGAAACACTTGATGGACAAAACCTTCTGTTGCCCCGCTCTTCGAGTAAGAGAGTTTCTTATTTGTAAATAATAATGATAATAAATAATTATACATTTAATAATAAGGCTCACCAAATTTACAAAGTGCCAAAATACCCTCTGTAGGCCATGGCGCTTTACAATAGCCATTCATTCTCTCGTAACACAGCAAAGAAGAAACAGGAGGACATCTCAAACTCATTTGGATAGTTTACTTTTTGATAAGTCGATTTGCAGTTTTGTCATTCATACATAATCTTTTCAGATTGGTTTGAAAGCTGTATAAGCTGATGTGCTTGCATCTAGTCCCTCTGGTAGAATTTTCCACACAAATGGAAAAAAAAGTCGGTTTCAATTAATCAGAAAGTGCGATGATTTAGGCCTTGTTATTAAGCGGAATCGAGTGTATATAATATCATGAGGCATGTTTCACGAGCACACCATGATAATGTGCAGATCTAGTCAGGCAGGTAAGTTAGACTGTATAACATGGGTTCCCATCCTTTATTGTTTTGGCCAACCCCGTGACTCCAGCAAGCAATGCTGCGGAAACCTGTCTTGAAAACTAAACTCACCCGTTCGAAGTTTCAGGTAACCTAATATCAATCAGTAATATATTTTGTTTTTGTGAATATCCTGAACTTTTAACGTACACGATTGGAATAGACTGTTTTCACTCAGTTTGCTGGAACCTTGACCTTTTAAAGTGTGACAAATCAATCACCACATTACCGCTTTATACAACATTACGTGTTTTGTTTCGTTAATAATATGATCAGGGAAGACAATTAACTTTTGTGTTTTTTAGTTCTAGTCGCAGTTGCGGAAAAGGCATTATCCAATGAGATTTAATGTCAAGGCCGTTTATTGGCTTCCCGAGCATGCAAACCATATTGTTCTGGTAAAGAGTGTCGTCCGTGTTGACACATATCTTCGTATTCCATAAAATATAAGGTCGAATGCACATTCTGGTATCAGATTGTACAGAACGTAAATATCCAGATTCATGTGCAAACTATAAACAACAAAGAATCACGTTGCATTGCTATGCCGAAGTAGTCTAGGTCTCTCCATATCAGTACAAAAACTGCAAACGATTACGTATTTCTTCGAAATTCGCCGTGCGAAATATGACGTTATACGTTAATCCAGGCAATGTCGAACCCCTAAGGAGCATACATACCCCCCCATAGGGTGGGCTGAGAACCCCTGCCTTAGGGAATGAGTGATTAACTAGTGATCCAGCCACGATTGAAAATCGAAACGGAAACGGTAATTAACTGTTCTGCTCTGCTTCACCTCATTGTGGCCAAACCCATTAACGTTTCCACCATCGATCTTGACATTACAAATTTTATTTCCATGACTTCCCTGAGGACTTGCAATTGTATTCACCGTTTTACGGAATGAAAGAAAAAGAAGTGAATACGACCAAGATTGATGCATCGGTGAAAATCTCCTTGGCTTGAAGAAAAAAAAACAAAAAACTTCATTGTTCAGGCTGTCGACGCCCGCCAGCAGAAATCGTGGTAAAGCTCTCTCGACAATAGCTAATACAATTCTGACGTTTCCATGATAGATACAAGCCCGTTCGATGCGATTCGTCGCATTAACATTTCCCATTAAGTTTCCAATCTGTTTTCTAAATGAGTTAAATCAGTGCAAATTACTAACATCGTTAATGAGAGTCCCACCCCTGTGAGGACCGATAGGAAGAGCTATGATCTAATCTTGCAAAATGACAACACAGAATATGTCAATATGACATAATATTAACAAATAAAGAATGGTGACTTCGAAATCATAGTAACGTAATAAGATGGCGCAAACAATTCATCAAATGAAAATGTCGCGTCAGCAAATAATTTATTTTGCTGGGAAGATGGAATATTTAATAAGCATTTTTTCCCCATAGTTACGAATTTTTAGGTTTTGGCGATTTTTAAAAAAAAATTATGTTTCCCAGAATCGATCGATCCTAGAGAAAAATGAAAAAAAAAAAAACCAACCAAAACAACAAAACAAAACTTGAACTTATTCTCCTCTCTCTCTGTCTTTGTCTGTCTGTCTGTCTATCTCTCTGTCTCTGTCTCTCTCTCTCTGTCTCTCTCTCTCTCTCTCTCTCTCTCNCTCTCTTTGTCTGTCTGTCTCTCTCTCTCTCTCTCTCTCTCTCTCTCTCTCTCTCTCTCTCTCTCTCTCTCTCTCTCTCTCTCTCTCTCAACAGTACTGCTGCCGTTTCACGGATTAAGGTCGTTTGCGCCGAGAGTCACAATTTTTACAGGAGCTACAAAGAACGTTCGCACTGCATCTTCTTAACTAATTCATTAATAATTCATATTATGGTTATCTATCTGAGAAAGTAAAAAAGCTGAGAGAAAATAAAAGTGAAAATAATCTAAATGGAAAGAGTGTTAAATTATGCTCCATACAGTTTCAGTTTGTATATTACAAAGGTGTCAAAAAGTGAATTTGATCTAATTTTGGCGTATAGATTCTTATCTCTAAAAAGGCAGACTGTAATCTGTGCCTACAAATTTCATTGCTCAGCCATGGCAATCCCCTTGGTAGAATGGGGATTTAGTCTTGTTTTGCATATTACAAAGGAAATCCCTAACAAAGTCGTAACTCCAAAATCTGATATTTATTTCCATATGATGTGAGCCATCTGCATGTAGTATAATATAAACTGTGCTGTAAATTTAGCATGAAAAAAAATGCTTGGTGTGTATAACGTGATGTGCTTTGCAAGTCACCTAAAACTAAGTTGTTATTAACTGAGATACCTTGCGGAAGTTTTGATCTCCCATAGATCCGAAACGCAAAAAGACTGCTTTCTCAGGAGCAGAGGTCTAAATTCGGAATCCGCGCATTCTGGTGTCAATGCACACCACAACATTTTATTAGAAAAAAAAAAGACAAGACAGTCTCGCCATAAGAGAAAACCATGGATTCCATTTCGCGCGGTGTAAAACATTTCATTTCACAGAAGGCGAGTTGCAGTTAGAAGGAGCCTCTGTGTTTTTAAATTATTCAGCAATGTGAAGGACGGCTTTTTGCAGACTGAATCTTTGGATGCTCCATCTCCTTAGATGCACACTGACAAAAGGATGCACCTGTAATCGTTAGAAAAATATGTTTCAACTATGTATTTTTAAGAAGTCGCATTAATTTCAATACACATGTGCACAAAGAGTTTTTGTTGTCCTATTCTCTGTTCCATATACCATGCCGGGGCGACTGGCATCAAACACGCCACTGTAGGAGTGAAACATATTCCCTTCTTAATAAAAAAAAATGAAAGTGAAAACAGAAGAGAACTTTTATTGATCTCATTGAGGTGCCATCGTATCATATTAATATAAAAACATGAAACAGTGGACATCACACATGTAACAAACTGTTACAATTAATGAAATCCCTAGCAAAGTCATAGTTGGTCGCCTGCCTCTAAAGCCAGGTACTCATTTACGCCTGAGTCGAGTGGGAGTGAGATGTCCTTCCCAGGGACACCACAACGCAAACCGCCAGCCCCAAGAGTCGTACACACAAATCTCAGTCTTGGCAGTCATCGGTTCTGGAGTACGACTGACATGACCATTCAGCCTCGCCAGTAGCTGCGACTGTTACAAAAAGAAAATGAAACAAGCACGCTGACTGACAGAACCACAACTGAGGCCTCTCTTCTTTGTAACTTTCTTGTAGCCTGATGCCAGTCTTTAAAGCAGAACAACCAGTTTTAAGAATCTGTATGCACATGCAAAGTCGGCATCAGGCTAACAGAAAGCTAAATGAGTAACAGTTAACGCCAACAAAGTCCTTTACGTTACTCCTAATTTTCTTTGATGATAATGCCCATAACTTTCTGTCTACTTTATGTTTCCAGGCTTCAACGTGAATCACCTGGACATTGCCCCAAGGTACGCCAGTATTCTCATGGGTCTTTCCAACTCTGTCGGGACACTGGCCGGCATGTTGTGTCCTATCGTCGTTCAAAGTATTACCAAGGATGCCAGAGACAATGTTGATGTGGTGAGTATAATAACATAATAATAATAATCCTTATACAGTCAACTCCCTTTAATCGCAGCTTCTTAGGAACAGAGACCTAGTTGCGATTAAAAGGAGTTGCGATTATCCAATGCCTTGACTTTCGTATAGACATACCTGTATCGCATTTTGCTATGAAGAAAATCGTATATTGACTGGAAGTTGCGATTATCCAGACTGCCATGAAGCAGAGTATACAGAGCATGAAAATCAGGGTGGCCAAGATAAATTAACTGAATTGTCAAGTAAAAAAAAAACTTCAATAATTCACTTTTTATACATCTGGAATGAAAGACTCATTATTGGATATAAAAATATTGTCTACACATTATTGGAAATAAAAATATAGTCTGCCAGTGCAGCACTATACAGTATCTAGATGCTATTATTGTGTCACAGCTGAAAGAAGGGTTTGCCCCTTTCACAAATTCAAGTAAATAGTTAATGTTTGAACAACCCTTCTTTTGTGTTGTGAGACTCAGGAAATTTTTGGTCAGTTTACGAAAATGATTTGGATAGCACCTAGTCGTTAAGTTTGAATCAGTCACACTAAACGGGTTTTCCCGTTTTACCAGATCACCTGATTCTGGGTTAATTTGTATGCAGCCAACAGCCAGCGTTGTGTATAGTCGGTCACAGTCACATTAGTTATCGCTCCCAGGACACGCACTATAACTAGATTACAACAACTGAACAGTCTGAAATAGTTATGTCAGCAGGCAGAGAGAGAGAGAGAGAGAGAGAGAGAGACAGAGAGAGAGAGAGAGAGAGAGAGAGAGAGTGAACGAACGAACTTGACAAATGAAATTCATCCTCTTTAACAGTTTAGGTCAGTATACTTTGAAACGAGTTAGGGTTTTACAGTTGCTGTAATTAGCATGACGAAACTGAATAGAGTTCAGAGAGTTGTTCATCTGTCTGTTTGCTTTTATCTGCCTGCCTGCCCGCCTGCCTGCCTGCCTGCCTGCCTGCATGCCTGTCTTGTCTGTCTGTCTCTCTGTCTGTTTGTCTGTCGAATTGTTATGTTTGGCGATCTCCTTGCACTGCTCAGTACCTAAAATGTTATTATACTACCAGTTTACGACAGAACAACCTCTGTGGATTATATCCCTTTTACACACATACGACCTTTTCCCTAAAGCATAAAGGCAATAATGCAGAGATTGTTTTCTGAACTGTTATACAATAATGAGGCTGAAACAATTACATTTTTTACAATATTGTCTAAACAGAAAAAAAAAACGAATTTCTCTTCATCAATGGCCACTTGGCGGGATAAAAGGCCACACTACCTTCCATGGTAGTTTTCACGCCGGCTTTGGTTGTCTAGACCAAAAAAAAAAAAAGGGGGGGGGGNGGGGGGGGGGGAAGAAAAGACATTGAACTTTTACGTGAGCCGAATCCGAATGACTTGGCACGGCTCCGAAGTGGAGATGGTACTCGACACGTCCGTCTCTATCGAGCTTCGGCCGGCTGTATGGCAGAAGCCGAAGAAAGTGACGGGCAAACTCGATTCTGAGGTTTTGATTCGATACCCAATATTTCCCAATAAAGTATAAAACGTGTAACTTTGCAATGTTTATGCTAATCTGTTATCATTTTTATAGCTAATGGTTATGTCTTTCTTTTCTTTTTTTTTGCTTTTTGTTATTTGTTGTTAAAGATTTATTTAGAGAAGATTTAGATTTTAGAAAAAAAATCTTTTTTATAAAAGTTCCTGTAACCGCCAGTTGGTGTTGTAAATTGGGGGAGGGAAAAAAAAAAGCTATTTTGCTTAATCAGAGTTAACTGCTCAAAGTCGAACAACGTTTATATATCTGTTATCTCTCGATCCTCATTGGTATATATGCATGGCAATCTCAATGGTAGAATAGGTTTAGTTGCTAATTGACATGAAAAAAACGGGGAAAGTGAACACGGAATAGTGTCACAAATTTCTTCAACCATTTGTTTTAAAGGCCATTCCACATCACGTAAAACATTTTAGAAACAATTTTTTGTATGTGTGAATGAGGGGAGGTTGGGGGGGGGGGNGGGGGGGGGGGCTTTATTTCAGCACATATTTAAAATATAGATGATGTCTATCTATTAGGAAATGAATTGAATTTTTGCAAACCTGGAATATTTCTTCAAGGTAGAAAAAGTCAGCATGAATCACAGAATGTCTGACTGCAGCTTGATTCAAATTGACTGGTAAATTCCATCAGACAAATTTCAAGGTTTTCGGGTATCTACGTAAAATACACAACCACTATAAATTCCCAAATCTATGCTGCTTGTTTAATGTTTTTTTTTTCTTCAAAATATCATTCATCTTATGATTCAAGCTCCATTTGAAAAAGATAATAGGCATTTTTTAAAAAAATCTTCAGAATCGAAAATTGTCACGTAAACTACAATATATATATATTTTTTTTTAAAAATTTGTAAAGCGTTAGTTACTTTTTTGGGTGTTTTTCACAATCATGAAACTAACGAACAGTGACAAGAAGCTTGAACATCACAGTGAAGTTATGTTTAATAATGTCACCTGGAGACCAACAGTGTAATAAAACACACACACACACACACACACACACACACACACACACACACACACACACACACACACACACACACACTGACTGGCAAATATGCGGAGCAAACAATCGCACTAAGAGAACAATCATGCAATATTTAAATAATCTAATCTGCCTCACGAAAACACATATTTATTCATAATTCCCAAATAGTTGCCCATAAAATTAATAATTTTAATTACCTAATGATTTAAATTTCTTCTTCTACAACAAGCAGACAATCTGTACACCACTGCCTCAGCAATTTCGAGGCCCGGTGGCCTAGTTCTTAGTTTACCATTAGCAGCATCAGTCGGACTGACTGCAAGACAAATAGAATCGATGCTGTGGATACTGGAATCGTGTAGGTTGCCCAGAACGATTCTTGAAACTTCAGATATAATCAGCCCAGCTCTAAGCCCGGGCGTTTCTCTCCGTCAGCTCTCTCTAGCACCCTCGCCAGGCGTGTGTATGGTTTATTTATGAGCTGCCAGCTAATTTAATTTGACGGTCCGGATGGAGCACCCGGCACCCGGCACCCGTCCCGCGCCCTCTGTCTTATCTTGGAGCTACTCTCCATTTCCAAAGCCCTCTTCTGGCTGTTGTTTTTATTGCTGTCCCTGCAGATCTCTGTGAGATGAAACAACAGTCAAAAGTACTCTCCCTGGATAGATAATTTAGCCCTGGTTACCGAATGACATAAATAAGGCTTTGTTATATTGTTACACCTCCTTATGTATTCTGTATTCAAATGTACTCGCCTTTTTATGTGTTTTTCACCCAAGCGGTTTGTTATTATGCAGCACGGCCATTTAACAAGAATGCCCTCTCAGCAACGAAATGTCAAATAAATAATGTTGATCACCGATTGCTCTGCTTAATCGCAGTCCTTTTTAGGACTCAAAAGGAGCTTCGATTATCAGGTGACGATTTCATCAAGACACCGCAGTATTTTGTTATCTGAGAAATGTCGTGGAACGAGTCAGTGGAGTCAGAGTGTGTGTATTTTTGTGTATGTATCCTATCATAGGTGTTAAACAGTGTTACCTTCGGTCAAAGAATAAGCTTTTTAACCAGGATTCATTAATGAAACCCAAACAGGGGTCGTCATATCTGGTGAAAAACCGAAGACAACCCAGACAGTGTATTGTCTGATATGAGGCAGACAAACACCTTGTGTAATTAGCCACGTTTTTCAATAAAAATAGACCCACTTAATGGTAAATTTTCAAATCCCTGACTTCATCCATCAACTGAGATTTCTTTGTCTTAGTATGAATAGAGGCCTCACCTACTGACCAGCCTTTTATTCACATGGTCGACTCTTCGTTTTCCTCACTCATTGTTAGCAGGTGACCTCTAACGGGCAGAAAATACGTTGAACATTCTTTGAAATCCTTGTTTTCGGCCGTTGCGACTGTGTTACACATGGAAACATAAACACAGTAGACATCTCTCGAAACAAAAACAAAAAATACTGTAAGTATCATTAGAAAGAAAGGAAACAAGAAGTCCCACTTCTCTGACCTATAACGGTCAGAAAATACGTTGAACATTCTTTGAAATCCTTGTTTTCGGCCGTTGCGACTGCGTTACACAAGGGAACATAAACACAGTAGACATCTCTCGAAACAAAAACGGTTATACTGTAAGTATCGTTAAAAAGAAAGGAAACAAGAAGTGCCACTTATCTTTCTCTTTTAAGGTTTTTGTGTCTAAACTGAAATTCTGTTTAAGAAGAACATGAAGTATTGGGTCCCGTGGATTTCGTCGTAACCCCTCATTTTAATATACTATATAACTTAGAGAGCAAAAAAATTAGGGCCTACATGAAAACTAATATCAACTACATTGTCATGTAACAGCAAAAGAATTTAAAACACATGTATCAAAATCACTTGCCCGGGGCCAAAATGTTAGACTTGCGGCGGACATGCTATAATAAGGCAGATGTTTTAAATTAACATAAAGCACCTAGGTATTGTATATTTGTAACATGAGAAAATAACATCCATCTACTAAAGAGTCGAAACTTTTAATTGTATAAAATTTGAATTCTAATTAAGCTTTGAAATTAAGTACACATTTTTGGCCGCATTATATGGTAACGATAGCCATCTAACATTATCTCTCTGGTGGTTGTTGTTGTTGTTGTTGTTGTTGTTGTTGTTGTTGTTGTTGTTGTTGTGGTTGTTGTTTATGTCTTCAGCCCTATGGTCTAGGACCATCACTCTCACCATTATAATCGGACCACCATTCCCATCACCATTCTCAAGACCACCATTCTCCACTATTCTCAGATATCAAACTACTACCCTCATCCATGCATTCCAAGCCACAGCTGCAGTAATCATCACCTCCGCTTTCAAACTTTCCTATTGTCTGAGAAATATGATCGGCTGATAATAATGGTCTCATTGGCTGTCATTCGCTGATACATCTTTCACTTCCCGAAGCGAGATTTAATGATGCAGTCATGCTACTGTTTACATTTTGTTTATACCGGAGGTGAGCTTTGTTATAGTTGACTCGTTAAAAATAATCTGTGTCTGGTTCTCTGTCCACTACAGGCTAAGACACAGTGGCAATATGTGTTCCTCATCGCTAGTTTGATTCACTTCGCTGGCGTCATATTCTATGGTATCTTCGCCTCTGGTGAGAAGCAGGTATGGGCGGATCCACCTGGGGAGGAAACGTGGAGGCCGGAACACACGCTCAGGTAAACGGAAATGATGTCACATCTTAGACTTATGCATGAAGGGAAACTAACAGGCCTCCTTAAAATTGCAACATTTGTAGAAATTGTAAGGACTCTTGACGTACGTGAACGGCTGTACCCTTTGTTCTAAACACGTATCAGTATGCCCCGGAAGTAGCTTTCCTGTGTCCTATCCGGAGTATTCGTACTTCGTATTTCCAATATAATGGACTATTCCTAGCTACAAGCTAATAAACTCACAGTAATTTAATAGTGATATCAGTAGTACTTATAGCAGTGATATCAGTAGTACTTATAGCAGTGATATCAGTAGTACTTATAGCAGTGACATCAGTAGTACTTATAGCAGTGATATCAGTAGTACTTATAGCAGTGATATCAGTAGTACTTATAGCAGTGATATCAGTAGTACTTATAGTAGTGATATCAGTAGTACTTATAGTAGTGATAACAGTAGTACTCATAGCAGTGATATCAGTAGTACTTATAGTAGTGATAACAGTAGTACTTATAACAGTGATATCAGTAGTACTTATAGCAGTGATATCAGCACTGAAAAACAAGAGGCACGCCCTAGCGTTATGTGGACAGTAATCAACTCATTCTATGATGGGATCGATGAACATGTATGACAAACCATGAGCATAAATTCCATATCTGTGGGCACCTCTCCTCTCTCTCTCTCTCTCTCTCTCTCTCTCTCTCTCTCTCTC
>JAWQUT010000087.1:177978-189495 GCA_033807755.1 Ellobium chinense | reverse complement strand
GTGTGTGTGTGTGTGTGTGTGTGTGTGTGTGTGTGTGTGTGTGTGTGTGTGTGTGTGCATATGCGGAGGAAAGAAAGAGAGGAAAGGGGGGGGGTAAATTTGGGTTGATGCAGTTTAAAGAAAATAAATGGTCAAGGGATTTGGAAAGAGCTCATACAGGTGGAAAGATGAAACAGAAGCGAACAAAAAATCTACCGTGAAAGAGGAGAAAGAGATGCAGATTGTCTGAAGCTGTCTTTCAGCTTATAGTAATGCCAATAATGAGGTTTATAAATCTCATATTCATGTAATGCAAATTGCATATTATTATTCCCCCCAACAGGTCTATTCATTCAATATTTTTTTCTTGACTTCCTATTAAGCACACAGTGCCATTGCCATCTTACAGGCGCTGATCACTAGCGTTTCCATAACATCATTCAATGCTGTTGTTAAGTTCCCAATTTACAGACTGTGGACAAAGGAAACTGTGAATGAAATACTTACCCAAGGAACTAAAACAACATGACAATGGTGAGACTACATGGAGATTTGATTTTGCGACCAAATACCGTTATACATAATCCATATTAATAATGTGAACGTCCATACCTACATGAAGGCTACTAATGTTTTTGAAGTTTCTCGTTGTTAACTCAGTGCATTAACTAACGTAAGAAATATGCATCCGCCCCAGGGTCATAAGTATCTGGTACACAGCTTCAACTGCAGCTTAATCATCCCAGTATATAGTCTTATTCGATCTCAAACTCTACAAGTAGCCGCCACTCACTCGCGGGTTTCTAATGCAAGGGACATAACAAATAATATTCCACAACAATCCTCGAGCTTTGTCTGAATCATCTCCCTTGAACAAAATGACAGTGGATTTCTGGCACCTCTATTATTGTTGATAGGCCAAATCTCCAATTGTGTAAAAGTACTATAAATCTGCTAAAATTTAAAATCCTCCTTTTTTTGGAGCCCTGTCAGCCAAAATCAGCCAATGTCAGGGTATAAAAAGACCAGAGATCTAGATTAAAGCATCAAATTTTAAAGTTTCAGATACATTTGAGCCTTATGGATACAAAACTGTGGAGTGTTATGCCAATGTATTAACACGCAGTCAAAACCAGCCTGATGAAAACTTGGAGACCAAATGAGAAGGCCAGGTAACTTTTTAAAAAGAGATTTGTAGTCAATTTTGGACGTTGATCCTACTCCCTTTTCCTTCCACCCTATTTTTCTTCCCGTTACAAGGCAAGGCTTTGGAAATACTTAACCTCCATAGGGAAAAATAAATGCTAAATCACAACAGAATTTGTAGATTTAGACATTTCATTTATAAGAGCTAAAAGAGTAAAAAAATATGCGCGCAATAACCTCGTGGGAGTGCTAATGCAAGGGACATAACAAATAATATTCCACAACAATCTTTAAGCTGAGCCTGGGTTGTCCCCCTGAAATAAAACGACGGGTGTGGATCTAACAATAAAGTGTTCGTCTGCCCAGGCTTGTAAAGTAAATCTAATGTCGATTGGAAAAGTAATGGACTAATAATTAAAATCCTTCTTTTTTTCTGAGCCCTGTTATCCAAAGTCAGCCAATGTCAGGGTATAGAAATATATGAAAAGACCTGTGATGTAGGTTGAATTTTTTAAAGTTTCAGATACAATTTAAGCCTTATAGATACGAAACTGTAGTGTGTTAGGCCTTTGTAGTAGTATGCAGTCTAAACCAGCCTTATGAAAACTTGGAGACCAAGTGAGAAGGCCAGATGACTATTTTTAAAAGAGATCTGTGATTAATATTGGACGTTGACCCTACCCTCTCCCCCTTTCACCCTTATTTCTTGCCCTTAACAAGAATGGCGTTGGAAGTACGTAACCTCCGTGGGGGAAAATAAATCCGAAATCACAACAGAATTTGTAGATTACCACATTTCATTTATAAGGGCTGAAAGAAAAAAAAGACAATGGATGCCAAATAACGTCGTGAGAGTTCTAATGCAAGGGACATAACAAATAAAATTCCGCAACAATCCTCAAGCTAGCCTGGATTGTCTGCCTTGAAAAATACCACGGGTGCGGTTCTAACAATTTAATGTTTGTTTGCCTAGGTTTGTAAATCTAATGTCGATTGGAAATCCTAGTAGTAATAGACTATACATTCAACTCCGCTTAATCGCCAACCGATTAATCGTAATTTTCGGTAAATTGCAACATATTTTATACAAAAATATATTGTTAATAATATTATTATGTAAACATCACAAAAAAAAAATCGCTACTCCTTTTAATGCGACTTACAAGTACGTGGCGTTTGCTGTACTGTCATTTTATGTCTAGATTTCCTGGTAAGCACACAGTGCCACTGCCGTCTTACAAGCGCTGATCACTATCCTTTGCTTAACATCATTTACTTACTCTTGCCAAGTTCCCAATTTACAGACTGTGAACAAAGAAAAACGTGGCTGAAATGCTTACCCAAGGACCCTACAACATGACAATGGTGAGACTACATGGACATGTGATTTGAGTTTAGTGGCCTTTATACGCAATCCATATTAATATGTTAACTTTTATGCTGCGTTAATAACTACATGAAGACTACTGTTTTGGGAGTTTCCCGTGGTTACCGCAGTGCGTTAACTAAAGTGAGGAATATGCATACGGTCCCAGGGCCATAAGTATCTGGTACACAGCGTCAACTGCAGCTTAATGATCCCAGTGCAGTATGGAGGTCTTATTCGGTCTCAATATCTTGCAATAGCCTCTACTTGCTCGCGAGTTTCTGATGTAAGGGACATAACAAATAATATTCCACAACAATCCTCGAGCTTTGTCTGAATTGTCTCCCTTGAACAAAATGGAAGTGGATTTCTGGCACCTCTATTATTGTTGATAAGCCAAATCTCCGATTGTGTAAAAATACTATAAATCTGCTAAAATTTAAAACCCTCCTTTTTTTGGAGCCCCGTCAGCCAAAATCAGCCAATGTCAGGGTATAGAAATATATAAAAAGACCAGAGATCTAGATTACAGCATCAAATTTTAAAGTTTCAGATACATTTGAGCCTTATAGATACGAAACTGTAGAGTGTTATGCCATTATATTAACACGCAGTCAAAACCAGCCTGATGAAAACTTGGGGACCAAATGAGAAGGCCAGGTAACTTTTTAAGAAAGAGATTTGTAGTTAATTTTGGAAGTTGACCCTACCCCCCTTCCCCTTCCACCCACTTTTTCTTCCCGTTACAAGGCAAGGCTTTGGAAATACTTAACCTCCATGGGGAAAAATAAATGCTAAATCACAACAGAAGTTGTAGATGAAGACATTTCAGTTATAAGAGCTAAAAGAGTAAAAATAATGTGTGCGCAAAAACGTCGTGAGAGTGCTTATACAAGGGACATAACAAATAATATTCCACAACAATCTTTAAGCTTAGCCTGGATTGTCTCCCTTAAATAAAACGACGGGTGCGGATCTAACAATAAAGTGTATGTCTGCCCAGGCTTGTAAAGTAAATCTAATGTCGATTGGAAAAGTAATGGACTAATAATTAAAATCATTCTTTTTTTTTCTGAGCCTTGTAATCCAAGGTCAGCTAATGTCAGGGTATAGAAATATATAAAAAAAACCTGTGATGTAGACTGAATTTTTAGAGTTTCAGATACAATTTAAGCCTTATGTCACAATCTCTACCAACCGCACATCGACCAACAAACTCTCGCTTCAACATATAACTTAAAGTTTACTGTTCTACTCAACATACATAATATAATGAAAAGAAATACTATATCAACTAATCGCACTCTCATTCGTACAGTAACTACACACAGACACACCAGGGGAACGATACATATAATGAAGGGGGGAAATAGAAAATAATAACAAGGTTAGCTAATGGGACTATCTCCCGAGCCCGGGATCCACAGACTTCAGGCTCTCCGCAACGCCGCTGGTGGGATAGGAGTGAGTTGAGCCGCGACGGTGCGTCCAAGTCTGGCTCGGGGAAGCCCTTCTCCGCCTACTCTGAGGTCGGTTCGAATCGTCTTGGACGTCGTTCAGTTGGGGGTCTCCAGTCCCCGGTGAGTTGCTACTTCACGAGGCTAGCGTCCGAGCGCCCAGCCTGGAAACCACTGGAAATATAATTTGCCATTATATACAGCTATTCATTAGAGGTCGCCCGTCATGGGGAAACAGCCTGTGACGTAGCGATTGCACTGATAGTATATAATTAATATGTACATCATGATAACAATAGTTACAATAAGTTTAGCATACACCATATCATCCCTATCTGCCTTGCGCTACATATGATACTGAGCGCAACAGGAAAACCTTATACTTAATTTGCATTCATACATGTATTAATTACTTTCAACCATGTTATGCTCTGGTTTACTAGTTACTGACCCCAGTCTTGTATCTGGTCCGCTCTGAAGCAATTAAATAATTCCGCGTACTTACCCTATGGACAACTCATAGGTGGTGAAGTTTTGGCTATTAGTGACTCCGGCCGCTCTTGCAGGGATTCGCTTTACAGAAACGATTGCCTCAGCCGCTCGATAGGTATTTCACCTCAAAAGATTATTGTAGGCAGCTGTTCAGTGTCATTGGGATGAACACGTCAATATTCAAATGGGTGATGCGCACGTCAATATTCAAATAGGTAGTGGGACCTGCCGGCCTGGAGTCTAAAGAGCGAATGAGTCTCACACGTACTCGTCGCTTGTTTAAAATCATAAATTAATAAAAGGATAAAAGAAGGTAGGATAACTCCCCGTTCACGGGGCTGCGGAGTTTCGACCGCCCGTTGTGAGCTGATTTCGTGCTCAGGTCTTCGTGCTGCGTGACACCTTATAGATACGAAACTGTAATTTTTTAGGCCCCTGTAGTAGTATGCAGTCTAAACCAGCCTTATGAAAACTTGGGGACCAAGTGAGAAGGCCAGATGACTATTTTCAAAAGAGATCTGCGATTAATATTGGATGTTGACCCTACCCTCTCCCCCTTTCACCCTTATTTCTTGCCCTTAAAAGGTATGGCGTTGGAAGTACTTAATCTCCATGGGGCGTAATAAATACGAAATCACAACAGAATTTGTAAATTAACACATTTCATTTATAAGGGCTGAAAGAATAAAAAAACAATGGATGTCAAATAACGTCGTGAGCGTTCTAATGCAAGGGACATAACAAATAATACTTCACAACAATCTTCAAGCTAACCTCGATTGTCTCCCTTGTAAAATACCACGGGTGCGGTTCTAACAATAAAATTTTTGCCCTGGTTTGTAAATCTAATGTCAATTGGAATTCCTAGTAGTAATAACTATACATTCAACTCCGCTTAATCGCCAACCGATTAATCGTAATTTTCGGTAAATTGCAACATTTTTAATACAAAAATATATTGTTACAAATATTATTATGTAAACATCACTAACCAATCGCTACTCCTTTTAATTGCGACTTGCAAATATGCGGCGTTTACTGTACTTTCATTTCACGTCTGGATTTCAGGGTAAGCACACAGTGCCACTGCCGTCTTACATGCGCTGATTACTATCGTTTGCTTAATATCATTAACTGACTCTTGCCAAGTTCCCAATTTACAGACTGTGAACAAAGAAAAATGTGACTGAAATGCTTATCCAGGGAACCTACAACATGACAATGGTGAGACTACATGGACATGTGATTTGAGTTTAGTGGCCTTTATACGTAATCCATGTTAATATGTTAACTTTCAAGCTGCGTTAATAACTACATGAAGACTACTGTTTTGGGAGTAGTTTCCAGTGGTTACCGCAGTGCGTTAACTAACGTAAGGAATATGCATACGGTCCCAGGGCCATAAGTATCTGGTATACAGCTTCAACTGCAGCTTAATGATCCCAGTATGGAGGTCTTATTCGGTCTCAAAATCTTACAGTAGCCTCTACGTGCCCACGAGGTTTTAATGCAGGGGACATAACAAATAATATTCCACAACAACCCTCGAGCCTTGTCTGAATTGTCTCCCTTGAACAAATGACACTGGATTTCTGGCACCTCTATTATTGTTGATAGGACAAATGTCCGATTGTGTAAAAATACTATAAATCTGCTAAAATTTAAAATGCTCCTTTTTTGGAGCCCTGTCAGCCAAAATCAGCCAATGTCAGGGTATAGAAATATATAAAAAGACCAGAGATCTAGATTTAAAGCATCAAATTTTAAAGTTTCAGATACATTTGAGCCTTATAGACACGAAACTGTAGAGTGTTATGCCATTATATTAACACACAATCAAAACCAGCCTGATGAAAACTTGGGGACCAAATGAGAAGGCCAGGTAACTTTCTAAAAAAGAGGTTTGTAGTTAATTTTGGACGTTGACCCTGCCCCCTTTCCCTTCCACCTTTTTGCTTCCCGTTACAAAGCAAGGCTTTGGAAATACTTAACCTCCATGGGGAAAAATATATACTAAATCACAACAGAATTTGTAGTGTAATAATACAAGGATGAAACGGAGCACTGGCTTATAGAAATCAAGTAGGATAAAGTGGAAAGTGCTCAAGAAGACAAATGCTGAGAGAAAATGAAAAAAGGAAAGAAAGTGATGTGGTGGGAATCGAACCCGCGACCTCTGCGTCCGCACCCATCGCCTTGCCGTCAGTTCGGCATTAGGTAGACGTCTATACACGACCACGCCGCCACTCCAAAAAAAGTGGCTTAGTGGCCGGGGTCTTTCCCGAAGCCGAACAGAAGACTAGCAGTCATAGCGCTAGGCACGAGACTCACACACACCACAAGCTCTTCCCCTCCCCTCTTCAACCAAAGGCCGATAGGCTTCATTTGGTAACTCAGCAAGACAAACACTCAGACGTACACACACCATTAGACATAGTGAACAAGACAGGGTCGTTTCATTTAGTGGTAGATTTGTTGATTAAGAGATTTCATTTATAAGAGCTAAAAGAATAAAACACAATGTGTGCGCAAAACCTTGGTGGGAGTGCTAATGCAAGGGGCATAACAAATAATATTCCACGACAATCTTTAAGCTGAGCCTAGATTGTCTCCCTTAAATAAAACGACTGGTGCGGATCTAACAATAAAGTGTTTGTTTGCCCAGGCTTGTAAAGTAAATCTAATGTCGATTGGAAAAGTAATGAACTAATATTTAAAATCCTTCTTCTTTTATGAACCTTGTTATCCAAAGTCGTCCAAAGTCAGGTATAGAAATATATAAAAAGACCTGTGATGTAGATTGAGTTTTCAAAGTTTGAGATACAATTTAAGCCTTATAGATAGGAAACTGTAGTGTGTTAGGCCTTTATAGTAGCACGCAGTCAAAACCAGCCTTATGCAAACTTGGGGACCAAGTCAAAAGGCCAGATGACTATTTTTAAAAGAATCTGCGATTAATATTGTACGTTGACCCTTTCACCCTATTTTCTTGCCCTTAACAGGCATGGCGTTGGAAGTACTTAACCTTCATGGGGGAAAATAAATTCGAAATCAGAACAGAATTTGTAGATTAACACATTTCATTTATTTATAAGAGCTGAAAGAATAAAAAACAATGGGTGCACAATAAGCTTGTGGGAGTTCTAATGCAAGAGACATAACAAATAATATTCCACAACAATCCTTAAGCTGAGTCTGGATTTTCTCCCTTCGATAAATACCACGGCGGCGAGACTCTAACAATAAAGTGTTTGTTTTGCCCAGGGCTGTAAATATAATGTCGATTGGAAATTCTAATAGTAATGGACTATACACTGACCTACGCTTAATCGCAAACCGATCAATCGTTATTGTCGTTTAATTGCAACATGCTACTCCTTTTAATTGCGACTTGCACATATGCGGAGTTTACTGTACTTTCATTTCATTTCTAGATTTCCTTCATTTCCCATGCCCTACATGGACATGTCCTTTGGGACAAAAATCTAGTATAAGTTGTTACTTTTTAAATGCCCATAATATATAACAGAAACTATATTTCGCGAGAATACAGTGTGTCCTCTGCTGGCAGGAATTATGCTAAGGCGAAGTCTCAACATGGACAAGAAAAGAAGGTGGGCATGGTGGTGGTGGTGGGGAGCGGGNTGTTTACCAACAGTCATCTAGCAACTCAGCCTAGGTGACCCAGAAAATGATGTTGGATCGACTGCTGGAGGGTTGGTGAAAATTTAAGGACCCAGCACATCAAAAGTCGAACGTATCGAATCATTGTTTTTCACTGGAATAATAAATGATTAATTCCCTTGCCCCATATATCTAGCTTTCCGTGGGAGTGCATTGGCCATAAGTATAATCCTTGCTCTAATCTGCGACACTGAACACTACTCACGTGGTGGTAACCGCAAGGCGTTAGGCCTAATAAACACACACACACAAATATGCATAGGGCTACAAGTTTGATGAGCTATTTTCATAACTCTGTTAAGGTTACACATCCTCAAATCAAAGTAGGTCAAGTGTGTTATAAGTATTGTCCAGTGGGATATATTTTTTAACACCTTCTATTCTCCTTGCTAGGAGCCTTGTGAACAGAATTATTGCTTGTCCCTGTGCACATGCTAGTTCTCCGGTCACTCATGCAAGAGTTGTAGAAGACAGACCATACAAATGATCTAACTTTTCTACTCTCGAAATATTGTGAAACATCCCAACTAGGGTTTCATCGTAGGTAGTTCAAACGATAGCGGATAATTTAGAAACGTATTTGTTTTGCTCCATTCAAACTAGACTATGTTTTTGCTTTTCGCTTGAACATAGATGATCAGATCATCTGTGTTAATGGTCAGTGCCAATGAACAACAGGACTCGGCTGACGGCAGGAGACAGAGGCCAGACATTTGAGCCTGTGTAATCTATTAACACTCTAGGCTGCCATCGACGACAGTGAACCGAACAGTGTCCTGTAGTTAGATCTACGTGATGAATATCATCTCACTGTGTCACAAATCAACCTGTAGGTGGCAGTCCCCTATAATAATGCGCATGAAAGAAAGTCCAGCAGTCAGTCAGATGTACGCAGTGCTAGTGTCAGGCAGACTAATATGTTGTGTGTTAAGTTTTAGGATTACGTTATGACTGAAGGGTAGTATCATGGAACACTGCCAAGGGTCCATGCTGATGGCTGAGGAATTAGGTCGAACCCGGAAGTCCGCCAAATTTTGTAAGCAAAGTCGAGAAGCTGATCCCTTCCCCCCTAACCCTCCCCCCCCCTCCAACTCCTTCCATCTAAAGTTAGGCTAACTGGCTGAAGAGACACCGCCCCGTGTGTATAATGCAATCCTCTATAACGTATAGTGTGAAAAAATAGTGGCAGGTGCCCAGGTGGTGCTGGCATATTTGACGCAATCTCAATAGTTTTTTCGAGCAGAAATTGTGTCGTGAGAAACATCCAGTTGTTAAGATCATGGAAAGAATCTATCTGTAAATGAGGCTAAATCGTGCAACAGTGTCTTTCTGGATGAATGGAGGTTAAGTCGTTGCTACGTGGATTTTTAATATCGTTATGTCCATTCCAAATTCGCCTACTATGTCATTATTTGAGGTTTTGAGAAATTGAGTGCCCTCAACCTGTTGCACAAAGCAGCACAATGAGGCAGATGCGGTTTAGCCTGTAAAATTGAGATCTAATAACGAATCAAAATTCTACACTGTTTTTAAAAGAAAAAGAAGATAAAAGGAAGATCATAGTCATATAAATAACTCAAATCATAAGAAAACCAACCCATAACTTAGGCAAATGTGGAATGAGTGTGCGTCGTATTCACATGGGGCGGAATGCAGATTGGATAACAACTTGGACAGAATGTCCTGATGACAAGAAAGTATGTTTTGTGCAAAGAGATTTTAAAACATTAAGGATATATAAATTTTATGAGAACTGCAGTTTCTTCATGCCAGTAAAAGAAAGCTGCACGCCATTCCGTTTTTCTCTGAACCTCACTAAAGTAGAATACGATAATGACTATCTCAACACGGATGCTATAATGTGGTCTCCGTAGAGCAAGAGTAGATCATAACACATTTTTATGAATTTGGCGGTAAAGGGTTTTAGAAATAGATATTGACTCAGTCTTGCTATAAATATTGGTTAACTTGCAATTTTTGACCTATGGGGACTTCTAACACCAACTTGCCTCTTTTACAAGTCTCTATAATTTTAAGGCAACATACTTCATCCCTCAATTTCTCAATACACAGCAAATGTGGGATGGTCTACTCTTGATCTACAGCAACCATATGGTGGAATCCACTTCCAACGAGTCCACATTAACAAAAAAACTGGGAATAACGGTGGTTTAAGAAATCTCAACATATTTCTCTTCTTTATCCTTGTCTTCCATATAATTTGAATATCTAAACATGCCCCCTCTCTCCTTCCTCTACCCACCTTCCACCGCCTTGACTCAAGCAGTGTCACACTCGTCCTTAGAAATATACGGAAAAGTTTGGGTTTGACTATCTCTAAGGACATATTTTTCTATTGTTCATATATCGTGCTCCAGCAACTGACAACACCTCAGTCAGCGGTTTAGAGAACACAAAAATGGACGTCATTTTGTGTCAAGGGAGAGAAGCATTAATTCCGGATCGGAAATCAAATGTTGCAAACATGGTGCAGAAGTTCATGCATAACTTTCATTTTCCCGACTTTTTTTTTGTTTTGGTAATGAGCTTTCAGCAGACAACACTCTGCATTACAGGCTTGCATGTGTGTCAACATTGTGATGAAGATTGAAAGAATGCCTTTGATTTTGACCCATCACATACTAATAATGACGGGGTGGCGAAAATGCACATCTATCCAACAGTGGAAAGTACATTGCAATCTGCATATCTTAAGCTAGATTCAAGATTGTCACAAGAACTCGCCTCTTCCCACGTTAATCATGTCATCAGTTTACCATCCATTGACTGATCAGAATGAGAAGAAAATGAGGCGAAGGTATAATAACTCCGTGACTTCTCACTGATGTCTGTCATGAGCCTGAAGGGAGTGACCGCATACTTTAGCCACAGCTCTAGTCACGCATGGCCCAGAATGAAAAGAAGTCGAAAGTACTGCATCCAAAGGACACATCTTTGCCCTATCACCAAAATAACATTTGACGTTTTGGAACAAAAGGACCTAACTTTGCCTTACCACCAAGAGAATATTTTACCGCATTTGTGTCACTCTTGAACAGGACATTACATAGGATGTAGGAGTCTAATTGGTCCAAAATCTCTGGACTATTGAAGCCATTAATAGCAGGGTATAAAATCTGTCATTTGGGCAGATCGTGTAGAAATAAGTCATATAATGTGAAACCACACAGCAAATGTAGTGACTTGCAGTCCAGACTTTGTGTTTAAAAAATTATAGCAGACAGATTTCCCAAATGGCTTCAGTGGATTTCATTTGTGGTGTGCACAAGAAAGCTATATTTCTAACACATTTTCATCTACATTAAAACTTAGAAAATCTAAATGAAGAACCTCCAATATAAACAGTCTATAATTTGAGCACAGGGCTGGCAC
>JAWQUT010000087.1:139200-159877 GCA_033807755.1 Ellobium chinense | reverse complement strand
ATGGTAGCATTAGCTACATAGTTAAATACTGGTAGACAAGCAGATTTATAGGTCAGTGGAGTAGTGACTTTGCTAACTAATTGGTTGGTTGGTTGGTTGGTTGATTATTTGGTTGGTTGGATTTGTTGGTTGTTTGGTTGGTTGGTTGGTTGGTTGGTTGGTTGGTTGGTTGGTTGGTTGGTTGGTTGGTTAGCTGACTGATGTGTCGGTCTGTGGATTGGTCGGTCGGTAGGTGATTCGGTAGGACGGTGGATCGGAAAGTCGATGAAACAACAATATAAAGTGAAGTATTTAAATAATATCCATTGTATTGAGTGCTATGGAGTTCTCATATAGATACAAAAATATGTGTGACACTTGTCACGATCAAAAAACTTGACTGGAGTGACGGTCTTGGGTGGGCCAGGTCAGCGTCTCAGTATGTCTGTTGCACTCATGATTTACACATCGTCGATTGCAGCAAAGATAATACTGTAGTACCTGAAATAATCCAGCAAAGATAATACTGTAGTGCCTGAAATGATCCAGCAAAGATAATACTGTAGTACCTAATAAAATCCAGCAAAGATAATACTGTTGTACCTAAAATAATCCAGCAAAGATAATACTTTAGTATCTAATAAAATCCAGCAAAGATAATACTGTAGTACCTACAATAATCCAGCAGAAGAATATGATTTAATAAAGGTTTTCTATGTAATAATGGACATCAAAGAATGTTGGCGATAGCAGCAAGCGGGACAGGTGGCAATTCTGTGGTCCATTTACTAATTTGCTGGATAAACGATGATTTGGGAAATGGGGGAGAGCGGTTTAACGATCTAAACGGTTTAAAAAAAGCCTTTTTGAATCTTTATTTCTACTTTGCCATGTTTGAATTAGCAGAAAAACAGTTTTAAAAAACACAACATTATAATATACGTATGGTTGCCATAAAAATGCGGCCATCTTGAATTCTGTTGTAAAAAAGAGATAGGCTATTTTCAAAAGTCTGAAATCTTGCATTCGCGCCTTTCAGTAAAATACAATACCAACAGCCTCATCTATCAAATTTTGGATATATGTTATATTTTGTTTTAACAAATTTTGGAAAATGATACGTAGTAGACACGCATGTTTTCCCGATTTTACGCCCTGTAGGATGGTATGCACAAACTTATGATCCAGTGGGGTTGGGAAATTAAAACCAAATCTAGACAGCTTTCTAGTGAGTGCAAATTATGAAGTTTTGAGAAACTCGAATCAGAAGTTTTATTCTCTAAAATAAAGCTGGAAATGTATTTATTACAAGTAGCTTCACTCCAGAACTTCCCTGCCTAATTATGTGGAAACCGTCTTCCTCACCTTCTTCTTCTATTGTGATCTTTACTTGGGCTTCTGAATGGACGTTTTTCAGAACATCTCTCTCTCTCTCTCTCTCTCTCTCTCTCTCTCTCTCTCTCTCCTCTTTCTCTATGACGTTTAACTGTCACAAGGTATCGACACCCAAAGCATGGCTTGATGTAACAAATTCTCCAATCAAGCATTCTGTCGATAGGTAATGTAAGGAAGTATAGGAATTTTCTCTCAAAATTTGCATTTAAAAAACTAGCGTTTGTAGTGACTTATTTTACGTAAAAAAGCCACCGGATATCAGGTCATGGATAAAATTAGCACTAATTAATACCACTTTGACATATTTCAGTAAATTTATTGGGCATTTTAGAGTAAAAAAGCACATCCGATTTTTCTTAAATTTCGACGTTTTATTGTACCATAGTTCTACTCCGTAAAAGCGATCAAAAACATCTCTAGCCCTATATTCTATTCGCGTGATATGTTATATTATATTTATAACATAATTACAGAGGAAAACACTATTTTTTAGTATTGATTTAGAATTTATCAGCCTCTCACATGTTTTGTCACTGGCAGTCAGCCAGTCAGCCATGAAGTCCTGAATACCACGGCGTCTAGTAAAGAGCGTACGCAATTAGCTCCTTAATGAACCATTCTTGACAAAATGAAAATCGGATATTCCCAATGACTATCTACTTTACCGTGGCGAGTAGTTACAAACGATTGCCTGTTGATGCGACTTTTTTAAAATAATTCCTTGGATGAGTAATCCCACTTGGCGATATTAATGTAGCACGTCTTAATGACGTAATTGTCTAGACATGGCGTAGTTTCATTGAAAGAATACGAGATCACGTGGCTTAGATGACAGTAGGAGTGGCAAATCCCATGCAAGTAGCGTAAGCAATATAGACTGCAACTGAAATATGAAAAATGAAAATAATTATGCTACTTTTATCCCTTAGGGAATTTGATTTCCAATGTAGTGTAATGTTATACATCTCATTCTTAATACAAACAAATAGAACAATACATATCATACATGTAAATACATAATATTACATATGAAATATATAACAAAGTGATCGCTGGGCGCCAGCCGTGCGGTGCCCTGCCCTGATTCCCCCAGCCCTTAAGCCAGGTACTCATTTACATCTGAGTAAAGTGGGGATAGTAGAAGTGAAGTGTCTTTCCCAAGAACACAACAATGTAAACCACCCAGTGTGCGAGTCGAACACACAAACATTAGACTTGACAGTCTTCAGTTTCTGAGTGCGACTCACAATCCACACGGCCACTCTGCCTCACCATATATATGAATGTGAATGAGAAAAGCCCTTCTGTTGGGATACATCAGATCTATTCTTCACTCATCCTTTCCTTATATACCTGATGAATTCAGCTTCGGTGACTATCCCGTCTTCATTGGAATCACAGAGGGCGTACATAGAGTCAAAGTCTGACTGTGTTAAAATGTTGTCCTTGTTGATATCAAATGCGTCGTAGAGGGCATGTTCATAGCCAGCCAACCTAGGATAGTAGGCCTGGACGTGTGTCGTGAACTCATGGTTGTTGATACGACCATCATCGTTACCGTCGTAAGTCTGAAATTAAATTGTATGATAGTGACAGGTTTACCATCTTAATCTTGTGCGTGTTACCCAAGAGCAATAGAGTTCCTCCTTACCGTTTGATTTAAACCAGGTCGCCAGTTACACATGAGTAAGGAAAGGGAAGTGAAGTGTCGATGTCTTTCCTATGGACACTTCAGTACAACTATCCGACACGGGAATCGTATCCATAAATCTTAGACTTGAAAGTCTTCAGATCGCCAGAACATTCAAATTTCAAATAGTCATAGAGTGTGTAGGCGTCTAAATACACATAATTGCACTCGCAATCTATATATAAAATGAACACAATAATAGTAGCGCTAGTGTGAAAAAAACACAGTCTCATTTCGTAAAAGTGAACTTTACAAAACGATTCTTCAAAAGTGAGCTATACAGATGAATGCAGTTTCAAAACTTACTGAATTACAGTAAAAAAAAAAATCGAAGTGTTATAGGTCTTCGCTTGTTGCAAAAATTCCACTTGGGCTCATGCCGTGAAAGAGCACTAACTTTTGCATTATTGATATTTTGTGAAGTGCGCACTGCATTTCTGTGTGTGTGTGTGTGTGTGTGTGTGCTCCAATCATAATTTATTTATATTAGAAAATATCGTACAATCAAATCGTCGCCCTTCTCACGAAAGGGCGTATACGACATGCTGGTTTTTCAGGTGAGCGTTTTAAATTTTCAATAAGATTTAGAAATGATAGCATAGCCCAGTCAGTAAATGTTTAATATCTCCGAAACTATAAGAACTATCGATGCGCCGCTTCGTGAGAACGTAGATGTTGCTTTGGGCTTTCGAAAAGCGGTCTCAGCTCAAAACACCCAACATTTCGCATACGGCCTTTCGTGAGATGGCCGAGAAATTATTCAATTTCAAGTTTGAGCTTCTGACACAATAAACACGATGTTATTTTAAGTCCAAAAGGCGTGAAATTCCGAATTTCGGCCAGGGTGGTGTTTACAGGATTTTGCATCCAAGTGCCATTATAAATATTTAAAACAACAACTCACCTTATAGTATACATCGAATTCCATGTAGGTGATATTCCCATTTTGATTCATGTCTATGTTGACGAATATTTCCATTGCAGTGACTTCATAGGGTTGGAGAGAGCCAACGACACATGCTGGCAGGAGGAGGAAGATGGCGTACTTCAGCATAATGTACTCCTGAGGCTGTGGATTATCATCGATGATAATTTGTTTGGACCAGGACAAAGTTAACACACCAGGACAAAGTTAACAAAGTCTGTGCCGTGAAATAGGACATGTGCATGGTTAAAAATGAGCTCAGACGCTTTGGCTAGAAAGTGCTGATCAGTGTAATATCCCTTTTTTTTCTCTTAAGGTTACAGGCCTGTAATTGTACTTTCACTTTTGGGTCCTACAAACTTAGTGGATATATTTCATCTCCCTTTTTCCGTCTTTTGGCATGCCCTGCTTCCAGTAATAAGGGGTCCAGGTGGGAAATTTTGATATCATGGGAAACTGTGTCCATTTTACTTTATTTTACCAGGCACTATTTAGCCCTGGGCTGGAACTGCCAGGTCAAAAGTGTGCTCAGGCGGACCAGTGAAAAATGTAGGCTCTGTTTACAAATAGCAACCAAGCTCAAAATTTCAATGGGCTTGCTAGGGTTGGGTAAGTCTTAAAATTTGGGCCACATAATGAGCTTCAATCTGGTATGGGTCTGGGTGAAAGCTAAAACTTTGGGTTCAGAGGGCAACTTAAAATGTTAATGTAGCCCAATAGAGGAAAAAAGGGTCCAATCCTATTACAGGTCTGTAACCTTAATTAATAAATATCAAGTAAGTGAGGTGGTACAGTCATGTGAGCAGATTGTCAAGCCCTGCAAAGACCATTCTGCAAGGAACTGCTCCAGGAGACAGGAAACAAGGGCAACAGAAGAAGAGATGGAAAGATAACATCTGAGAGTGGATTGGAATGTAGCTGAGCGAAACAATGAGAGTCACAGATGACAGAGAAATAGAAGAAGCTTTTCAACAGATCATGTGTGGTGCCCCAAGGACCCAGAGGGTTATTTAGGAAGTTCGTTGTGATAAAATCTAATTTTAGAAACCCGCAGCTTAGCTGTTTGCTGAAATAGGAAATTTATTGATTTAGACGCTTTGTTTAATAAGAACAAACGGATCATTGTTTGCTTCCTTTTCTTTCGGTATTTTTATACTTCTTTCATTTTTTTTCTCTATTCCGTGCCGTCAAATAGGAGTCTCAACGTTTGGCAATGGATAATGAATGATTTTATTTAAGAAAAAACCCAATTTTATAAATGTGCGTCTTAGCTGTAGAAATACTATTTGTTTACACAATAATCATTTGTAATTAAAAACTCACAAGGTCCACAATCAGGTGTTTTTGAAATGGTTTTCAATAACTCAGTAACTGCAACTCTGTTGAAAAAAAGTTTGTAGTGTATTCCGGTGTTAATTCATTCAAATTGAAATTGAAATCTTGACTCTTCCAAGACTTGGGGCATTTACATGAGTCATTTAAAAGTAAATAAAAAACATTGAACGCACAAAACATTATTTGCTTTTATTTCATAAACACTCAGAATCCATATACTGAGTTTTGCAAAAAAACGTTCTTTAATAGTGGTGTGCAGCGGCGTAGCTTCCATGTAATCTATGAATCTGACATTGCCGACATGTTATCTGTTCGTCTGATGCAAGTCAAATTATCTCCAATGTTTCCTAAATAATTATTTAAACATTACCTCCGTCATAATTTACCTATGAACCATTTACAGACATTGGCAATACGATAATTTTTTTATGTTAACTAGATTTTTCACCAACATTCTGAGAGCCTCTACACTGTCTCACTGAGTCAACGCTCCCATATCATCAGTGCAATGCATCTAAAGGCAATGTAAAGAAAGAAACTGTTGTTGTTTTTTTTAAAGTGGCCAATAATCTGATAGAAAATTTTCCTCACCCGCTAATCTGACGGTGGTTTGTTTTTTTTCGCGTAAAATGCTTCCCGTGCACGATTTCCCGAGTTTTTTTTTTCTTTTGGCGGAGAGAGATTGATCATCTTGACCGTACCAGGGTTGCCAGATTAGGCTCTTTTGGAGCCAAATACCAGATATTTGACTTTTTAAAAGCCATTGACTCCCAACCAAAGCAAAAAAAAAAAATTCTCCCTAGGCTCCCAGGGTGAGGGGTTTAGTTTACTTCTGTCGTTTGCTCCTAATCCCCAGCATTGCAGAACGTTTTCAAAGGCCAAATTCTTCGCCATGATTTCTGGGCTGACAGATGCAACTTCTGTACACTCATACATTCACTACTAATCAAGAAACAATAGACCGTTCTTAACTCTAAAAGCACAAGATCACCTCGGATCTAGCCTTCCATTGGCTGTTTGATCCATTGTTACTAATACAAACCGTTTCCCGTGTTGTCTGCCATCCAATCAGCTGACAGCGGGTTGCATAATTCGATTGCCGCGTCACCCAGTTGGTGCTGGCATGTGAATTTAAACTGTCGTCATGCACAGCGTAATAAAGTGAAAATGAGAACTGGTTCTACCATAGTGCAGGAATGATTAAGTACTCAATTCCAATAAAGCGCAGGTGCGGTTTAAGCAAAGGAATGGTATGATTCCGTCATCGAATCTCATTTCAAAATAGAAGTAAATAATGCATCATCCAGTAAAAGCCAATATAACAAATATATCAACCAACCACATTCATCTGATGATGGAAAAGAGGAAAGTGGAAATAATGATTGTTGGAGTTGTGATATACGATGCCCAGATGATCTTGCATAATACTAAAACCTACAGTGCACTCGCTCTATTGCATAACTTGTATTATTTGTGTTTAATTAATGTGAGCTGGTAGGAAAGCATAAATAAACCAAATAGTATAGGTATGCACACTTTTTTCCACCACTAGCACAGGCTTCCGCAGACTTGTGGGCATATTTGTATGAGCCACTCTATCAAACTACACATATTTACACTGCCTTCTTATAGCCATTGCTATAAATACTCAAATGTATTCATAATTGTAAGTAATTATAATATATTTTTACAAGCCAGGAAATAGCCAAATACCAAACAGAAACGGCATAGCTCTTGAAGTATTTAGGATTTCAAGTTCAATTTTTATTTGAGTGAATGAATACAGGAATGCATCTGTGAATACATAATTTGCTCATTTTTGAAGGAAAGTTAGTTACATCACAGCATGTGGGCTGTGGAGAACTAATGATCTTCACTTTTTAGACATTGCAATGAAGTATTACGAGGCTTAATTAAAAACTTAGAAGCATTCACAACAGTACGCATGACCGGTTCACAGCAAATATTTCATCAGAGTGTCCACATATGTCCAACTGATGTTGAATGATTAGAATAATTAACAAGTATATATATATTTATATATATATATATATATCTATATGAATATAAATAAACGTTAGATAAATATAAAGAAGTATATTATTACATTAGATTACGCTTGCAACTCTGTGTTGAAGTTGTCGTCTCCTGTGGTTTTTTTTAAAAGATGGACATACATTCAGTCTTAGCTACCAACCTATGTAGATCCAGAGAAGAAGCCGGACTTGACAGTGTCTTTCCACTAGTCTCGAACTCACTGACAGTTCCCGGTTCTTATTGACTCCTTTATCTCATCTTGTGACACGCATTTACAGTCACTTGACATAATTCACACTGGTCGTTACCAGAAGATAAAGAAATCACCAAAGGTGTAAGCCATGGATACTCCCAATTGACCTTGACATAAGAAACTATTTTTAGCCCTGGAGAACAAAGTTCGTCAGAAGTTTACAACAGACATACGACAAAGAAGTTGACACAGATATACTGAAAGTTTTGTGCGTTCAAACATCCATTTCTACTACAACTAGTCTAATCATTTTTGTTGTTGTTGTTCGTTTGTTTTGCTGTTTAAGAGCTGAGTATATCTGGTGTATTCTGCGGATTGTGAACATGTTGTTTGCTTTCACAGGGTGTAATAAATAACTGTCGAAGTTGTTTTTTTTTATTAGTTATGAGGGAGAGAGAGTGAAAGTGAGGGAGAAAGAGAGAGAGAGAGAGAGAGAGAGAGAGAGAGAGAGAGAGAGAAAGAAAGAAAGAGAAAGAGAGAGAGAGAGAGAGAGAGAGAGAGAAAGAGAGAGTCAATACATTTTGCAATGAATTTTTTTGTTCAATTCATACGGGACACCACAAGAAAATTTTGTATGGGGCTATATGATGCCATTGGGTTTTCATATGTGGGGCAGAATTTGCTGTAACGACATATATAAAACTGAGAAAATGAACTGTCATCCGACACTCTTCACTCCTCTCTCCCCCTCTCTTTCTCTCATTTTTGTCTATCTATAAACAGTCTTCTCGTCCTCAAGGGCGTGGCCCGGTGAAAAGGGAATGGGGATGAATGGGTAGGTCATGGACACATGGCCTATCTGATCCATGTCTAACTCCGCCTCTGCGCGTTAAGCTGTGAACTAGCGATGACGTCACTGGGCTGGGTAATGTTCACAGACAAGAGAGTAGCAAAATCTTTAGGCGAAAATGTAACACACATTTGGATGAAACAGTCTACTGAGTGTATCTCAACCCACCCCTCCTCCCTATCCGGACCCGCCTTACACACCCACCCCTGCTGCTGCTTAACTGATGAACATAATTATAGAAGAGAATGGTTAAACAAAGAATGACATTTGTGTATGTACGTGATCCTTATATTATGCTTGAGACTCTACTATTATCATTTGAACCGCTTTCATGTTATTCTAAATTAGTTAAATCTTTTATCTTCCATTTCAGAATGAATAATGTTCAAAAACAACCAAGAGAAATTAGTGTAGTATTGTATTGTATTGTATTGTATTGTATTGTATTGTATTGTAATGTATTGGATTGGATTGGATTGGATTGGATTGGATTGTAATGTATTGTGTTGTATTGGATTGGATTGGATTGGATTGGATTGGATTGGATTGGATTGTCCTGTTTGGATTGGATTGGATTGGATTGGATTGGATTGGGTTAGATTAGATTGGATTAGATTGGATTGTATTGGATTGGATTGGATTGGATTGGATAAGATTGTAATGTATTGTGTTGTATTGTATTGTATTGGATTGGATTGGATTGGATTGGATTGGATTGGATTGGATTGAATTGGATTGGATTGAATTGGATTGGATTGGATTGGATTGGATTGGATTGGATTGTCCTGTTTGGATTGGATTGTATTGTATTGGATTGTATTGGATTGGATTGGATTAGATTAGATTGGATTAGATTGTATTGTATTGTATTGTATTGTATTGTATTGTATTGTATTGGATTGGATTGGATTGGATTGGATTGGATTGGATTGGATGGGATTGGATTGGATAAGATTGTAATGCATTGTGTTGTATTGTATTGTATTGTATTGTATTGTATTGTATTGTATTGTATTGTATTGTATTGGATTCGATTGGATTGGATTGGATTGGATTGGATAAGATTGTATTGGATTGTATTGTATTGTATTGGATTGGATTGGATTGGATTGGATTGGATTGGATTGGATTGTCCTGTTTGGATTGTATTGTATTGTACTGGATTGTATTGGACTGGATTGGATTAGATTAGATTGGATTAGACTGGATTGTATTGGATTGTATTGGATTGGATTGGATTATATTGTATTTTCAGAAGTTCCCCTACTTTATTTATTATTTAGTTTTCCGGTTGACACCAAGTGCTCTAGCCATCACCATCTAGTTTCCGACATGTCCTATGAACCGATTGACACTTATCACAGTGAGTTGCAAAGTCTTATCAAGATTTTTAAAAAAAAAAATCATCTTTGGTGTCAGCGTGAAATTTTAGGGCAGCGGCTCTTATCTTTTAGCTCGTTACAAAATAAAAAAAAAACAACAACCGCACATGCTCTGTCTTGTCAGAAGTCAAAAGAACATACGCCCAACAATCAGAGGAGGCCCTTACATCTCTTTCCCCACTTGGAATGGAACCAGTACCATGCATCCCTCACAGAAATGGATGGATGGATGGATGGATGAATGGATGGATGGATGGATGGATGGATGGATGGATGGATGGATGGATGGATGGATGGAAGGTTAGTTGGATGGATGTGCAGGTGGTTGGACATAATGAGAGGTATTAATAATGATGCGTTTGTTCCTTTCATGTCTCCCTTTCTTTCGAAATTGTCTGATATTAGTGATATTCCTTCTCTTTTCCCCTTTGCTAGCCTACAGACCCCTCTCCTTTTTTCTTTTCATGCAACTCGCATCCCTTCTTCATTCTTTAACTCTCGCTCTCTTTCTCTTTCGCCCACTCTCTCTCTCTCTCTCTCTCTCTCTCTCTCTCTCTCTCTCATTCTTTCTCCCTCTCACTGTTTAACCATTTAACATGACCTGCCTCGAACCCTAGCCTTCTATTTTTGTATGCGAATTGTGAATTGTTTTTGTATGTGCTTGAGAGTGGGTGAGGTTTGTTTGTATGAGCATCTTGTCTGCTTAGTTAGTTGTAATTCTGACTCTTCAGGAAGTCCCACAGGCGAAAATATGAGACAATAAATTAAAGATACAACTTGTGATACGCTTGTAACGACATATTTAAAACTGAGAAAATGAACTGTCATCCGACACTCTTCTCTCCTCTCTCCCCCTCTCTTTCTCTCATTTTTGTCTATCTATAAACAGTCTTCTCGTCCTCAAGGGCGTGGCCCGGTGAAAAGGGAATGGGGATGAATGGGTAGGTCATGGACACATGGCCTATCTGATCCATGTCTAACTCCGCCTCTGCGCGTTAAGCTGTGAACTAGCGATGACGTCACTGGGCTGGGTAATGTTCACAGACAAGAGAGTAGCAAAATCGTTAGGCGAAAATGTAACACACATTTGGATGAAACAGTCTACTGAGTGTATCTCAACCCACCCCTCCTCCCTATCCGGACCCGCCTTACACACCCACCCCTGCTGCTGCTCAACTGATGAACATAATTATAGAAGAGAATGGTTAAACAAAGAATGACATTTGTGTATGTACNATTTTATGGTTCTCATTGGCTTTGCTCTTACGGAGGCGTGGCTGCATTCTATGGTTCATACTTACCAGTGGTCGTATTCTGTAAGGAGGCGTGGCTCTGTATCTTTTATCAGGTTTAAATGTGATACCACTGGGACACACACCTGCCTCGTTCCTGTCAGACATGAGACACATCCCTTGGTCTCCATTTTTTCCACTAGTATAGGGGTAACAGTCGTCCGAAACCAAGCTGAGAATGAAAGTGGTAAACTCGATATATATATATATATATATATATAAATGATGGAGTTATTATTTTAGATGCCCCTCGTCGTCTTTCGCAGTCACATTTTGAAGTCAAATGTAACGCTCATCAAGCCGTTTTATGATTGGCTTATTCAGCTCCGGAAATCCCATTTGTTGCCAGGTAGTGGGAACGGAGTACACAGGATGTCATAATTATGTTGTTGTCGATTTCTGTCAGCTGTGTGAATGTGTGTTTGTCCGAGATAATATCCTAGCAAACCTCATCACTTTCCTCAGAGTCAAAAAAAAAATGATTGGAAGATCAGAGTAATACACAATTCAATCATCCATCTCTATCATAGATGTAAACCATACACAAGAGAAATGGATCTGTATTACGCACATGCATGATGGGAATCAGGTCAACAGCAAGCAGCGTAAGTGGCCCATCCCTGTTGCAAGCAGAGGCTTATCGTAGTGATGTGCCTTTAGTCTGTGCCAATCTAGGGCAAATCATATTTACGTTTTGTCATAAAGTCGTGCTGGCGTTACCTGGGTTATGTTTGATTTTCTTTTTCATAGTGACACGACATAACAGTTAACACCAGAGGCTCTCGAATACAATAAATGTATAACTCATTTCATAAATCTGATATCAAACAAACGCTCATTACAGATTCTCTATATCATTAAAAATTATGTTGACATGACATCCAGTCTTGAATCGCCTTAGCTTGGTTTTTATTATTAGGCTATAGAATATAAACATAATACTAGGTAATGTTTTTATAAACACCTTTTATGTAACAGGGTCTATTTCCATGTGACATAAAAGTGTGTAATAATTTTTTGGTATGAAACACTTTACATAATTTTCACCTTTGGCCTGTTCGCGAATACTTTGATTGGAGGCCCTAGAATTTGTGACGTCGTTTCTTTTCTAACTATCTTCATTGAGATGTGTTTCTCTCTAGATATTTTTTTAAAAATTCAGTCTGTCTTTCCTATCGCTTGTCATCGTTTTCTCTCAGTTTCAATTCAATTCAATTCACTTCAATTTGAATTAAAAGTACTTAAAATGTCACAGTGTTTCTTTGGTCTAAAGTTTCATCGATGATTGTCAGCTGTTTGGATCCACTCTATGTCAGGTAGCTGTGTGGTTCATTCAGTTTAGTTGTAATTGATGTCTTGTAAGCAGGGTAAGGGATACTTCAGTGTCCTTTTCACGATTAAGAGTTCATGTTATGTTTTTATTGGTAAGAATTTATATATGTATGATAAAAAGAATCTGAAACTCGTGTTTGCTTGATATCAGATTTCTCAAATTCGTTCTACATTTATCGTTTTTGCTCCCCAGTACGGTAAATGTATAACAAATTTCATAAATCTGATATCAAACAAACACTCAATACAGATCCTATATTAACTGATACATCTTTAGAAACCGGCATCTTTTGGCACCGCCGCCAAAACAATATGAGCGTCTCCATCAAAGCTCTGAGCCAATGTGTCGTCTGTCGAAGATGTATAAAATTTCATTCCACACCTCAGGTCTATGTTATTTCAGATTATCATTTTGTTTCGACCAACAAAGCGGGTCTTTTATTATTACCAAGAGGTACATGTTGCGAACTCAAAAACATGATCGTATTTAGTTTATGGGCAAGTCCAAAGTTAGTCATGTCAGTAAAGTTATTCTAATCTCTGAGAGGCTTTGACTACAGTTAGTTTAGGTTGTTTCTCTCGTAAGTTCAATGTATTCTGTACACCTCGTTCATATATAAGGGCAATTTCAGTAAAATGTTTCGTCAGTTACGCTTATTATGAAAAGCTATGATTGATTGCTTTAAAGTCAAAGCTTCTCAGAGATTAATATAATTGACATGACTCTCTGCTGAAATTGCCCATAAACTAATTATTGCTGTCATATGTTTTTGAATTTGTACATTAATCTTGATAATGATAATGGACCTGCTTTGATAATCCAGGCATTTTGATAAGGGTAATCTAGTAAAATAATGTTATCATCCAGCAATTCATTGAACGGGAGTGCACGCTGGTTCATTCTATTGTTTCAGCACTATAATCATTAAGGGGGGGTGCGCCTTCTGAAAAGGGGGTCTAGAGGTTAAAATATCGAAATTGGGCTTTTGGTATTTTTAGACACTTTGACCTCTTCTGCTATGAGAAAAATAACCTTTGAGGCCAGGAACATCCGTCTTATGCCCTGAAAGGGCACCTCTAGATGGTCATCTTAGCCTTGTATAAACGCGCTATCAAACCTTCAAATGCGTATTTCTCAAAATGTTGTTTTTCTCCACTTTTTTCCCTAAGGCTTTTTTATTTCTAAACCGACTGACTTCAAATTTGGAATATATCTATCCCATAGAATGTGTTTCAATAAAATGCATCCTTTTTTCTATATTTAATTCACGTTTTTGAAAAAAAGTCGATTATCTGATGGAAAATTGAGAAAAATACACATCCGTCAACACACATATTTCAAAATTTTTTTACTGAACTTGTATGATAAATAAACAAAAAACAAATGCATTTTATTATTTTTATAGAGCTATTTTATAAGTGTACAAAATTTGAAATGATCACATTCAAAAGTCTAGGAGCCTTAGGCTTTTGAAAATAGCTCATGTTCAACACACGAAATCCAATATGGCGGCGTTGCCATGGCAACCGTACACACAACAAAAAAAAATTCACATTTTTCCTCTAATTTGACCATGCTCAATCTGAATTTAAAACTTAAAAAGTCCCTAGTTCAAGCATTCACGATTTCACTCCCAGGAGGCGCACCCCCCCTTAAGCAATGATCTCCATGAAGCAGACAAACTTGTTTTAGTCACCTAGTGTCCTTTTCACAGAATGGGTGTCTATGCTAGTTAAACAGAAATAGCAACACTGGGTAAGGCAATCGCCAAATGAGGAAGCTGATAGACTCTGAGAATTAGTCAAGGGTTTTGCAGCTGAGGACATTATTATGATGTAGCTTTTTAATCTGTCTTCAAGCTGCAGAAAACGATATCCAGTTGGAGCAACTCCAGCAAAACTGACTGCCACGTCAGTTACACTAGGTTTTGAAAACACTTGTGGAGTTCACAGAATTACTTTTGGTGTTTTCTAACAAGGATTATTTTATTCTTTGAATGTAAACCGAAACTGGTTGCTGTAAAGTCAAAGCTTTTCAGAAATTAGCGCTACTTATGTGGCTTTTTGCTGGAATTGCCCGTAACTTTAGAAAAAAAAAAGGGGGNGGGGGGGGGGAGGTTCTTTCCACAATGGCCTACAAAAATTAACCTGCGTAAGGCGACCACCTGTTTAAGGATAAACGCAAGGTGATCATCATAATACAAGTTTTGTTGCACAACAGGACCACATGACCTCAAACAGAGCTTCTTGAGCTAGATCCCTTCAGTTGGAAGCAGAAATAAAAGCAAGGATTCAACGTGTTTTATAATATCAAGATCTTTTGTTGGTACACAGCTGTCGAGAGCAACACCTGCTATCACCGTCAATATAAATACACAAGACTAACACCCCATTTTACAAATGGGCAGGCAGGCAACGCACCAGCGGCGAAAGCATACCTAGCGCACCGAAAGGCATCATAGAAGAATGCATGAGACTCCGTGAAAAAGTTGGACGATTGGCGAATCGGGCGGATTGAAAAGATCTATCGGAGATTGTATTTCGTTGCTATACACATTCTTTTTATTAAAAAAGGCTAAAAAAAATAAAGAGGACTAGTGTGTATAGTTACTTTTTGTTTTTTTTTCTACTAATTTAGGTGAAAATCGCATGTTTGTACGTTACGTAGTTCTCAAGAAATCTGCGACACAAATTTGGCTGAAGCGTTTTATTAATATAGTTTACAATATGGCTTGTTCTAGCGAGGTGTTAAAAGTTCATGTATATTCCCAAGGGTTCCTTTTTGTGGATTGATTAGACGCCATCTCTGACTGCAGTCTCAGCCGCGGTCTCTGAGGGTTAATGTCTAACCTAACTGGCTGAACACTCCTGTGAAGAAGCTGGAAAAGAAGAAGCAAGAAAGTCATGATGACAACTTTGGGAATATGTGTTTTCTGTGTTAGGCGGGTGAAAGGAGGGAATGGTGTGTGTGTGTGTGTGTGTGTGTGTGTGTGTGTGTGTGTGTGTGTGTGTGTGNTGTGTGTGTGTGTGTGTGTGTGTGTGTGTGTGTGTGTGTGTGTGTGTGTGTGTGTGTGTGTGACGAGTGGATGAGCATCTCAGTGACAGGACGTCTCCGCTCGAGGCCTGGGAACACAGTCTAGTTACATAATACCTTGGGGCTGGAACCCATGCTCCCCCGTGATCTGAGACACCTGCTCCTTGTGTGCACATAGATCAATGTTTATGACTATGTATGTATAATTATTCATGATGTGTGTGTGTGTGTGTGTGTGTGTGTGTGTGTGTGTGTGTGTGTGTGTGTGTGTATGTAGATTCGATTTTATGCCGTATCTGTAGTGATCACGTTTATGAATGTAATTCATTGTTTTAGTGCAGTCTCTGTTCTGCACTTGTTCAAGGCAACTTTCCTTGGATGAATAAAGTTTATCTTATCTTATCATCTGACCTGACCTGACCTGACCTGACCTTATCTTATCTTATCTTATCTTATCTTATCACTTTATTATTGTGAGGTCGGATTATCAGCCATGTCACAATATAAGTAGAATTTGTCGTAGCTGGTATGGCAGAGAAGCGTGAGTGACATCCGTCTCAATTCATAGGAAAGAATCACGAGACGAGAAACTGAATCTTACAAAAAAGAAAATTCGGATAAACCAAAGGTGAGGCATTAAAGATGAGCACTGATCTGAGAATTTGTGCTCAGTGAACGACGATCTGATGAGAATTAGTCTTGGTATGCCAGCTCTTGGTGATCATCGTGGATTTTGTCATCATATTGTATATTTTTTCTTTCGTTGCCTACACATTTTTCTCAAACACTACCATATAGGAAATATGCTTTACTTTTCTATCTCCTTGTGAATGATTGCTCAAAGTATCAAGCCCACTTTACTTTCACGTTCATTGAATATACAGTACGTAGAATTAAAGTCTCAAGCCCAGGGCTGTGGATTTGTTTCCGGGGCCGGACGGTTTACCTTTCTTGGGAAAGACAGTTCACTTCTGTTTCCTCACTTGACACTTTCCCTAGGAGTGTATTAAAATCTCCAAAAGTCCTTACTTGTTACTTGTTTCCGGAAACAATATTACTGCACCCTGAACAGCTCCATCCGTGATCCGGTGCCCGGGTTAGAACCCCGTAAAGAGTTCTTTTACTGATTGTCCCTGCTATTATGTGGTTGAGAATCTTTCCACAAATTATCCTAAAAGTGTTCTAAAGTTTACCTGCCAAAGAACATTTCTTAACTTGACTTCTATAAAAGTTTGTTCTAGACCTCGAAATAATTTAACAATTTGCAGTATAAATAATTTTACCTGCCAGTGAAAGCTGTTTCGTACTTTGGCTTCTATAAACGTTTGTTCTAATCCTCTAACTGATTGTACTGATATGCTTGCCGTCCTTGTCAAAGTCAGCCCGGTCAAAGAGACTGTCGAAGTCGAAGCTGGTCAGTATACCATCACTGTTGGCGTCAAACAAGTTGAACATCTGCTCTGTGTGTCCTGAGAGATAGTCGTAGTGGGTGATGATGTATGAGTTAAATTCTGATCGCGATACAATCCCATCTGAGTTGGTATCGTATCCCTGAAACACCACAGAGTGAAAAAAAAAGTGAACAGAAATATAGTCATAGACAGATGAGATAAGCAATTTGCAAACTGGGCTGTTTTTGTGATTGTTGCAACTTAATACATTCATAAAATATCCATTAAATGCCATACGTTGGTTACATCACACACACACACACACACACACACACACACACACACACACACACCACACACACACACACACACACACACACACACACACACACACACACACACACAAATCCTCACATCTTAAAACTGGCATTATTATATCAGTCTCACAAAATTTTGCCCTAGAACTTGTCTGTAAAAAGTATAGTAGCGTATATTACTATGATTTTTCTTTCGCTTTATGATTCATTACAAATAAATGAAATCAAAACAAAACTGCACAAAAATTAACATTTGAATCAGCTATACATTTATATTTAATGAAGTCAGCAAACACAAAGAAGAAGAAGAAGAAAAAGAAGGAAAATTAGAAGAAGAAGAAGGAATAGGGAAAAGAAAGAAAGAAAGAAAGAAAGATGACTAAACCAAAGAGATCTAGATCGTAGTGCAGCAACAAAGAAACGACTCACGCGACTTAACACTATTATTACACCGGCAGACCAGATCATTCTAGGACTTTCTCAAATCCTTGGGGAGCATAAAGTGCCGCTGCCATTTATAGGCACTGATCACTAGCATTCTGACAATATCTTTTACTGCCTATAGTTAGGTACTTTTTTCACACACGAGTGGACTGAGGAAAATGTGACTGAAATGCTTTACCAAGACATCTACAACACACCGTGGTCTGGAATTGAACCCATGACCTTTAAATCTTGACTCCAACGTCACAACCATTCGGTCACACTGCTCCACTGATGTAATACTAACGATGGTATAAAGGAGAGAAATATTAAACACTCAGTTTTTTCCACAGGTGTGAGACCAATGTGATTAATCACCTGTCGATAATAGTCCATTTCCCCTCGGCTGATTACCCCGTCCACATAAATATCCATATCGTAAAACAAATCTGTGGCCATTTCCTGGGGATCTCGAAGCTGAGCCATGGTGAAGGCGGGCAAAGCGAGCAAGATGAAGAAAAACATGACGAATGAGCTGTGGACAGTCAAATCAAATATATGAGTTAACATTACAACTGAACAAACAACCTTCTCTTAGGAAAGACTGTGCTTAGCACACACCCACAAAACGATCTATATTAGTGGAAAGAAATGAATCCGAACATTAAAAGTGGGCTTCTCAAATTAATGACTGATTGTTCTGTTATTCAATGGTCCCCTATGCTCATACGCACAAAACGCTCCTCGTTAGCAAAAATTATCGTTTTCGAACTTTAACTGTGTGTTTCACTAATGACTGAGTGTTCTGCTATTTGATGGCAACCTCTGCACACTCTCACAAAACAATCTTTGTGGGTGAGACAAATTTGCTTTTCTTAATTGCCCGCCCCCTTGTACACGATGAAAAAAAGATTGTGCATCTTTCTTTAGGCCAAAGGTGATATTGCCAATCAACTATCGTGGATTAAAAAAAACCCACAAAAACATGTCTTGGCTGTTAATCTGATATTACTTTTTCCCAAAGAACTGATTACTTGTTTTTTTACACCAAAAGACAGATAAAGCTATCAGAAAATACAGTCACAGCGTACATCAGATTGGCAAAACAATGCAGCTATGATACCATGTGATATAAATATACCTATGTCTCTAGAAACAGTTTCTTTTCTATCATTAGACTTTCAAGTACCTACCTTGCTGAACGAATAACTACTAGATACACACAGACAGGAAAGAGGATGAAATGTATATCGGTAATCTTTTAAATACAACAATAAGACCAGAAGAGTGAAGGCTGATGTATATGTATTTAAAGAAAAATGCGAGAGTTATCTCTGTGCCAAAAATAGAAAATGTGCAAGTAAGACGAAAGACTCAGGTCAAAGGGACAGGAAACGCATGGCGTTGGGTTAGCCAAGCTCTTCCCCCAGTTAGAATGAAAAAAAATCAAGATCCTAGACTAACCAAATATGTGTAAAGATCTAGTAAGATCTGGAGTGAAAGGAAACTAAACAGATGGAAGAATTCACATACTCTCGTAGTTGCATTAGATTGTAAGGTTGCACCAAAACGAAATGAAAATAGGATTACCTTAGACAGCAGCGGGATTTAGGAGCCTGGACAGAAAGTGGTCATCAAATATCTTCTGTAAATAAACAAAAACAACTAAAGCCACGAATCCTTAAACAAGCGGAGAAAAGTCAGTTTTCTGTTCTTAACGGAGAAAACATTTAATAGTCGATGTTCAAATTTTGCAAATCTTTAGGGTAACATGTTTGAAAATAATACAAGCCTTTCATCTCGCATTATCAGAATCAAGTAATGATAGGGCAGTTTCCTTTCTGTTCGATACTCCAGCAATATTATCTATTCTTTGAATGGGACTGTCATGCCTGAACAGGGTGCCTGCAGTATAATGAATCTGACAACATTGCTTAGCACGAGAGCACTAAATCTGCAGAGAATGAAACATTCATAGACTGCTATATTTTTAAATTTCGCACTAGTAAAAGAAATGTTTTTTTTAACCTGAACTTGTTAAATATTTTCCTCATAATTTGGCTAAAGTCGCATTTCCATTTTTGTTTTAACTGCCAATCAGCCCTTCATTTTTAAACCGCATACAGCCTGGAGTGAACGAATTCTGGACCAAAGGCAAAGTAAGTCTGACAGAACCAGATTGAACAAGTGAGTATGTAATGTTCAGTCTGTGCTTTCAATATTTGTGTAACTGCCTAACAAAATGAAGCACTTCTCTCATTTAGTTAGTATTGAGATATTGATATCGCTTAACAGGTTGGCTGAGTCTCTTTCCTTTGATGAAAACATTATTGCTCTAGCTTAAGTAGCAGAGAAGATTTGGTCTTTCAAAGACAGAAGTAACACAACTAAAGTTTCAGAAGAAAAAAAAAAACATTCCGTTTAAAGTTTCAGCTTAGATATGGACCAGAACTGCGTGGCAAAAAAAAGACACACAAAAACTTATATATAGTATAGGTCAAGGAAATGTGGCGTAAACAGGCGCCAATGAACATTAAAGGTAGTCAAATCTGGTTCCTTAAAAGCCTATCAGGCAACACTGGTTTCTAGTTTAGAGTAGCTTTTCAAACATTTTGAAATGGACTGGTGCTTTAGTTGGCGATTAGAATATTTTAGCTCGGTGTGCCGAGTGCAGCCTACTGAGCTAACATGCTATCTCTTTGCTGCTTTACTTTCGGTGGCAATGAGCTTAGTATTAGTATCACACTGCGTACTGTCTTAAATTTATACTCAGTCTCATTGGAAGAGTGCATTCTGATATTAATCACAACATATTACTTGAATTATATTTTCAGTGCTTAGATCTAGTAATCAGATATCATTCTTGTGTTGCGTCCAATTTCTGCTGACTCTAACTTGAGCAATGATCAACCAAAGTAAGAAGAAGACTGTTAATAAGATATCGCATCCAGTTTAGAGATAAAATCTGTCGAAACTTGTACATGCTTTTAAAGATCATTAAAAATTAAAGTCATAGATAAATGCTGACTTTAACTCAGTCAGACTTTCAGTTTTAAAACATGATCAGAAAGTGTAACATCAGAAATTGTCACCCCCCCCCCC
>JAWQUT010000087.1:128486-139137 GCA_033807755.1 Ellobium chinense | reverse complement strand
CACAAACACACACACACACACACACACACACACATACACACACATGCATACATACACACACAGACATAGACACACACACACACACATATACACAGGGACGAGCGATAGTCAAACGGCTCGATGGATGGATGGATGGATGGATGGATGGATGGATGGATGGATGGATGGATGAATAGACGGACGGATATATGGATGGATGTGCAGATGGTTGGATATGATGAGAGGTATTAATGATTATGTTCTTGTTTGTTGATATCAACACCTTGTCTGTTTGATTAGTTGTAAATCTGACTCCTGAAAAAGCCTCAAGGACAAAAATTTCAAACAATAAATTAAAGATACAATTTGTGAGACGGTTGTTTGTTTTCTAAAATATATATGTAAATGGACTTATTATTTTTAGATACCCTTCTTCGTCTGTCGCGGTCATATTTTGAAGTCAGATGTAGCAGCCATCAAGCCACGTTCTGATTTAGCTCGGGGAATTCCATTTGTTGCCAGATATTGGTAACAAGTACACAGTGTATTAGACCAGGATGTCATATGTTGTTGTCGATTTCAGTGAGCCGTGTGAATGTGTGTTTGTCGGAAATATATTATAGCAAACCCCATCACTTTTCTCAAAGTGTAAAAAAAAAAAAGGTTTGGAAGATCATAGTAATACACACATTTCTAGTCATCCATCTCTATCATAGATGTTAACTATACACAAGAGAAATGAATCTGTATTACGCACATGCATGATCAGGATCAGGTTAACTGTAAGCAGCGGAAGTGACCCATCCCTGTCGCAAGCAGAGACTTAACGTATTGGTGTGCCTTTACTCGTGAAGGTAAATCATATCTTATGTGTTGTTATACATTTTTGCTGGCGTTGCCCGGGTTTTGTTAGATTTCTTTTCTTGATAGTGAAACGATATACCATCGCGTTGTGTGATCAAGTCAAAATAAACCACTACTCATCTAAGCAATGAGCTATCTTGCACCGGGTGGCACTGATTTTGGCTTACAAGTGACCTCTGCTGTTTGGTGTTGTAGACGCAACGTTGCTGATAGGATGATTATACACAGCAGTGCCGCTGATTGTCAGAAAATGTCTCTGCCGTTAATTGTCTTGTCACGCAGCTGCTGTTTCTCACTGTGAATGTCTAAGAAGCCAAGACACATTCATTCATTATAAGCCTACTTTCGGTCCTCAAAACCTGTGCCTACAATGTGGCACACGAAGTTTGACGCACACGTTGCAGATGAACACAGTGGCTCTTCTCTCTTTACTCTAATAACAAGAGACATCTCAGGTCCAGCCTCCCGCTAGCTGCGTGATCTATTGTTACGAATAATAAGCGTTCCAGGTGTTGTCTACAAGCCGATCAGCTGACATTGGGCTGCAAAATTCGACCTCTGCGTCACACATTTGGCGCTGCCGTGCGAATTTTTTCTACCGTCGTGCCCTGCGCAGTGCAGTAAAATTGAAAGTTGATTCTACCGTAGCCTCACAAGGGTTAAGTATCCCTTTAGTAGGTGCACCTTGCTAGTTTATGAATTTCACAAGTGTGCATAACCGACATGACTCTCTGCTACAATTGCCCATAAACTAAATACTGTCATCTATTTTTGAGTTCATACAGTAATCTTGAGAATGATAAAGACCAGTTTTGATGATCCAGGTATTCTGATAAGGGTAATCTAGTAACCTAATGTAATCTTCCAGCAGTTTATTGCACGCTGGTTCACTCTATTGTTTCAGCACCATATTGATAAAGCAAGGATCTCCATAAAGCAGACAAACTTATTTTAGTCACCGAATGTCCCATTCACAGAATGGGTGTACATGCTAGTTAAACATAAAATTTAAAACCCAAAAGTATTGGCTAATTGTTCTGTCCATAATGGCCTACGAAAGCTAACCTCCGAGGGCCATCACCTGTTAGAAGAGGTACACACAGGTTTTACAGCACTGCAGTGTCACATGACCTCAGACAGAGCTGCTTGAGCCAGATCCCTTCAGTTGGTAGTAAAAGTAAGAAAAATATTCAACGTATCACATATAATATTTTTTATTGCTACATAGCTATCGAGAACAAAACATGCTATCACCGTCAATATAAATACATTATAATATGGCTTGCACTAGAGAGGTGTTGGAAGTTCATGTACATTCCCAAGGATTCCTTTTTGTGGACTGATTAGACGCCATCTCTGACTGCAGTCTCAGCCGTAGTCACTGAGAGTATCTGTCTAACTTAACTGACTGAACACTCCTGTGAAGAAGCTGGAAAAGAAAAAGCAAGAAAGTCATGATAACTTTCGGAATATATGTTCGTCTTTGAGGGGAGTGAAAGGAGGGGAAAGTGTGGTGTGTGTGCGTGTGGAGGGGGGTGTGNGGGGGGGGGGGGGGGGGGGGGGGTGTGGTGGATGGTGAGTGGGCGTGTATCTCAATGAGAGGGGGTCTCCGTTCAGGGCATGGAAGCGCAGTCTAATTATAAAATATCTAGAATTAAACAAACTTATCTTATATTATTTTATCTAATCCTATCTTATCTTATTCCTCTATTCTTCTTAAACTGTGTGGTAAGCTTTATAACATTTGTAAGGAGGAAATGTGAGCAGTTTGTCGCTGGTATGTCATAGAATCATAAGCGCTATCCGTCTCTTTTCATAGAAAAATTCATGACGCGAGAAGCCGAATGTTACAAAACACATGGATAAACCAAAGATGAGCAATTAAAGATCAGAACCGCTCTGAGAATTTCTGCTCAGTGAACGACGCTCTAATGAGAATCAGTCTTGGTATGCCAGCTCTTGGCGACCGTCGTCGATTTTGTCACCATATTAGATTTGTTTTCTTTCGTTGCTCACACATTTTTCTCAAACACTACCATATTTGGAATACGAGGTCTGTCTCAGAATAAAGTTTCCCTGTCATGCTGCCCTCACATATAATTATAAATACCCTTATTTTTGGTATCAACTGAAAGTCTATTCAAATACCTATTCAACATAAGAACCATCAAGTTCCAGATTGTCCATTCAATGTACCCAGCGGTCAAAGACAGTGACCAGTGACCGCTTGTCCAAGGTCATTAGTCCTTTTCTCATAGCCTCTTGAATCTGGTCCTCGTCCTCAAATCGACGACCTCGCAGCATTTCTTTCACCTTGGGGAAGAGGTAGAAGTCGCATGGGGCGAGATCGGGCGAATAGGGCGGGTGTTCCAATAATTCCCACGAGTAGCCATCGAGAAGCTCGTTCACAACTCTGGACTTGTGAACAGGCGCGTTATCGTGATGCAGGATGACGCCTTCTTCGAGCAAGGCGGGTCTTTTTTTCCGTATTGCTGGTCTCAGTTTGTCTTTGAGGACGAACCTGTAGTAGTCACCATTGACAGTTACGCCAGGTGGGACTGGCCAGCTCAGTATGATGCCACTCATGTCGAAAAAAACAATGTGCATCACCTTTCTCTCCCCTTGTTTTCTGCGGGCTTTCTGTGGCCTCGGCGCATCCGAATCAAGCCATTGAGCCGACTGTCTTTTCAACTCGGGATCAAATGAGTACAGCCAAGTTTCATCTACAGTGACGATTTTACTGAGAAACTGTAAATCCTTTTGCTCAACACGGGTCAAAAAGTGCCGGGCCGCTTGAACACGGGCTTGTTTCTGCTCTGGTGTCAACAAGTGGGGCACCCACTTTGCGAAGACTTTTTTCTTGCCAAATCGTTGGTCAATATTCGGTGAACTGTTGCATTGGACAGACCAACTAATTCACTTATTTCCCTGCATGTTCTTCTCGTATCTTCCTCCACAACAGCTTTTGTTCTCGCAACACTGTCGCCACAAATGACGACAGGGGGCCTCCCAGTGTGCTCTTCATCTCTCATGTCAGACCTCCCACCTTCAACCTCCCTGATCCATTTTCTTACTGTCTGAATTGATGGGGCACTATTACCCATACCTTGGCAAAGATCACCATGTGTTTCCACAGCAGACTTGCCGAGAAGAGTTAAAAATTTGATCACAACTAGGACATCGTAGTGTGAGAAGGTTGCAGCAATGTTTTGCTCTGCCATTTTCCTCGGATTTACCTTGGACAAAGTGCACAAGTACACCAAAAGTGACACGCCATAACTCTATGACACATTCACCAAAGCACTTGAAATTTGGCATCGAGATTTCTTTAATTCAATTCAATTGTGTTTATTCCATGACGTCGTTACGTCACAAAATTTGGTGGCTGTAGGTTGCGTACTTTTGAATTCATAGAGGAGGGAAACTTTATTCTGAGACAGACCTCGTATGTTTTACTTTTCTATCTCCTTGTGAATGATTGCTCAAATCATCGTCCACTTTACTTTAACGTTCACTGAATATACATAGAATTAAGTCTCAAGTCCAGGGTTGTAGATTTGTTTCCGGGATCGGGCGGTTTACCTTGTGGTGTCTTTGAGAAAGACAGTTCACTTTTATTTCCATACTTAACGCTTTCTACTAGAGGGTGTATCAAAATCTCCAAAAATCCTTAATTTTTACTCATTGCACTCTGGATAGCTCCATCCGTGATCTGCTGCCCCGGTTAGAACCCAGTAAAGAGTTATTTTACTGATTGTCCCTACTGATATGTGGTTGAGAATCTTTCCAAAAACGTATCCTAAAAGTGTTCTAAATTTTATCTGCCAAAGGACATCTCTTAACTTGATTTATAGAAAAGTATTTCTAGACCTCGAAATGACTTAATAATATGTTTACAGTATAAATAATTTTAGCTGCCGGTAAACGCTGTTTCGTACCTTGGCTTCTATAAACGTTTGTTCTAATCCTCTAACTGATTGTACTGATATGCTTACGGTATAAATTCTGCCTGCGCGACGCTGCCGTCCTTGTCAAAGTCAGCCCGGTCAAAGAGACTGTCGAAGTCGAAGCTGGTCAGTACACCATCACTGTTGGCGTCAAACAAGATGAACATCTGCTCTGTGTGTCCTGAGAGATAGTCGTAGTTGGAGACGATGTACGAGTTAAATTCTGATCGCGTTATAATCCCATTTGAGTCGGCATCGTATCCCTGAAATACCACAGAGGAAAAATACAAGTGGACAGACATCTTATAGATTTCATTACCATACATGTATAGGCAGATGAGATAAGCAATTTGCAAACTGGGTTCTGTTTGTGTTTGTTGCAATCCAATACATCCATCAAATACTCATAAAATGACATACGTTAGTTAAATCACACACACACACACACACACACACACACACACACACACACACACACACNACACACACACACACACACACACACACACACACACGCACACGCACACACACACAGTCTCTCACACACAATCTCACACACACACACACACACACACACACACACACACACAAATCCCGAAATCTTAAAAGAAACTAGGATAAAAGAAAGACTACGTTCAGGACGGCGATAGTACACTGTAAAGAAACCACAAGAACTACGGGACACAGCCATTCTTAAACATGTTCACAATAGAATAGCGTGGCCAAAGGATTTCATTGTGAGTCTCTAGATCTAAAGGTCGCGTTGTAAATGCCTTGGGAAAGCATTTTATTTTACATTTTCCTCAGGAAACCTCTCTGTAAAACGGGTACTTGGCTATAGGCAGTGGAAGATCTTGTCAGAATACCGGTGATCAGCACCTGTACATGGCTGCGGCATTATGTGCTCCTCAGAGAGAAAGAGAGGAAAAAGTCTTAGAGTGAACTGGTCTGCTGAGGTAATAATAATGTTAGGTCTGTAAACGGACATTATCCTAGATACGAGACTTATAAACCGCATAGTATTAGTTATTATTGTTACATCATTATTATTAATCATTATTATGACAGAGCAAAAGATATGGATAGATATTTAGACAAAAAATGGGTGGGGGAAAGTGATTTATCACCTGTCGATAATAGTCCATTTCCCCCCGGCTGATCACCCCGTCCACAAAAATATCCATGTCATAAAACAAATCTGTGGCCATTTCCTGGGGATCTGGAAGCTGAGCCATGGTGAAGGCGGGCAAAGCGAGCAAGATGAAGAAAAACATGACGAATGAGCTGCGGACAGTCAAATCAAATATATGGGTTAACATTACACTTGAACAAACAGCCTTCTCTAAGGAAAGCTTGTTCTTAGCACACACCCACAAAACGATTTTTGTCAGTGGAAAGAATTGAATCCGAACATTAAAAGTAGGCTTCTCAAGTGAAAGATTGTTCTGTTATTCAATGGCCAGTTATTCAATGGCCACCTACGCTCGTACACACAAGACGCTCTTCCGAACGTAAAACGTGTGCTTCTCTAATGAATGAGTGTTTTGCCTTTCGATGGCAACCTCTGCACACTCTCACAAAATAATCTTTGTGGATGAAACATTTTTTAACTACCCGCCCCCTTGTACACGATGAAAAAAAATCGTGCATCTTTCTTGTGGGCCAAAGGTGACATTGCCAATCAACTTCTATCGTGGATTAAAGAAACCCAAAAACATGTCTTGGCCTGAGTTGCTAACCTGACATTACCTTTCCCCAAAGAATTGATTACTTGTTTTTTTTTAAACTAAAAGACAGAAAAAAAACTATCAGAAAATGCGGCCACGGCGAACATCAGACTGACATAATAATACAGCTAAGGTACCATCTGATATAATATATATATATATATATATATATATATATATATATATATANAATAATAATAATATCCACGTATTAATGGTCCTCTAGAAACAGTTTCCATACTATCATTAGATTTTCAAGTACCTACCTTGCCGGACGAATAACTACTAGATACACACAGACAGGAAAATCTTTTACATGCAGCAATAAAATCAGAATGGTGAAGGCTGATGTATATGTATTTAAAGAAAAATGCGAGAGTTATCTCTGTTCCAAAAATAGAAAATGTGCAAGTAAGACAAAGGACTCAGGTCAAGAGGACAGGAAACGAATGGCGTTAGGTTAGTCCAATCCCCTCTCCCAATTAGAAAAAAAAAATCAAGATCCCAGATTGAGCCAGTATGCGTATAGATCTAGTATGATCTGGAGTAAAAGGAAATTGAACAGATGGAAAAATTCACATACTCTTAGAGCTCCATAAGATTGCAGGGGTGCACCAAAAACGAAATGACAATAGGATTAGCTAAGATAGCAGCGGCATTTAGGAGCCTGGACAAAATGTAGTCATCAAATATCTTCTGTAAATAAACAAAATCAACTAAGGTCACAAAACCTTAAACAAGCGGAGAAATGCCAGTTGTCTTTTCTGAATGGAGAAAGATAACTCTGAAGTCAAAAGATGGTAAGTAAAGTTTAATGAGTACCAAAGTATGTAACAAAGTCATGTTTTAAAAAGATTACACAAATTAAAATTTAATAATCGTTTTTGTTTGTTTTTTTTTAATTTTGCAAATTTCAAGGCAACATGTTTGAAAACATTGCAAGCCTCCCATCTCACATCTCACATTATCAGAATCAAATAATGATAGGGCAGTTTCCCTTCTGTTCGTTACTCCAGCAATCTTATCTATTCTTTGAATGGGACTGTCATACCTGAACAGGGAGGCTGCAGTATAATGAATCTGACAACATTGCTTAGCACGAAAGCACTAAATTTGCAGGGAATGAAACACTCATAGACTGCTACATTTTTCAGTTTCAGTTTACACGGTAGGAAAATTGTTTTACAATGTCATACAATGTTATCCATCTCATTTGTTATACAAACACATATAACAATATACATCATACATTATAAATATATAATATTATTACAAATGAAACACATAACAAAGTCATTGCTGGTCGCCAACGGTGCAGCGCCCTGGTCCCCAGAGCTCTAAAGCCAGGTATTCATTTACACCCGAGTCGAGTGAGGACATGAAAGTGTAGTGTCTTTCCTAAGGACACTACAAAGTAAACCGCCCAGTTCATTGGTCAAACACAGAAATTGAAGTCTTCAGTTTCTGAGTACGACACAAACCACACCGCCACGCTGCCTTAACCTGAACTTGTCAAATAGTCTCTTAATTTGACTAAAGTCACATTGCCATTTTTGTTTTAACTGCCAGCCAGCCATTCATTTTCAAACCGCATATACAGCCTGATGTGAACGATTTCTGGACCAAAAGAAAAGTAAGTCTGACGGATCCAGATGGAACTGGTGAGTAATTTCTGTCTGTGCTTTCAATATTTGTGTAACCGCCCGACAAANTATATATATATATATATATAGGCCAAGGAGTTGTGGCATACACAGGCGCCAATGAACATTAAAAGTAGTCAAATTTGGTTCCTAAGGAGCCGAGCAGGCAACACTGGTTTTTTGTCTAGATTAGATTTTTCAACTTTACGAAACAAACTAGATCTAGTGCTCTCGTTGGCGACCAGGTTCAGTCCAGTGTGCCGAGTGCAGGCTACTGAGCTAACATGCTATCTCTTTACTGCTTTATTTTTGAGAGCACTGGGCCTACTGTTGGTACCATACTACGTACTTTCTTAAATTTATACTCAATCCCATTGGAAGAGTGGATAGTGTTATTACTCATAATAATTATATCACCTGAATTTTATTTTCAGTGCTTAGATCTGGTAATCAGATATCATTCCCGTGTAGCGTCCAATTTCTGTGACTCCAACTTAATCAATGATCAATCGAAGCAAGCATAAGATTATTAAGAGATATTAAGAGGGCTATTAAGAGATCTTTCAAAACTGGCTCATACTTTCAAAGTCATCAAAATTAAAGTCATAGTTAATGAGACTTTCAGTTTTATAACATGATCAGAAAGTGTAACATCAGAAATTGTCACAAAAATGCATACCTAAGCAGAACTGCTTGTAAACTCCCACATACACACATAAACACACATATAAACACATACGCACACACACAAACACAAACACCCACCCGCACACACACACACAAACACAAACATCCACCCGCACACACACATATTCACACACACACACACACACACACACACACACACACACACACACACACATACACATACACTCACACTCATACACAAATGAACTCCAAAATTGTAAACCGTCCGTGTTCATTTTGGCTGGTATAGAACCAAAGATGGCTAAACCGCTTGAAATAAACAATGATAATTTGTAAGGTCCTTATAAACAGTGTGAGTCTCTCAGCTGTGGTACTGATAGTGTTAGTTCGTATCTAAATCCACCATTTACCTTTACTAAGAGAGCCCAAGCAGGTGTGTGTGGTTAATATCTATGTCAGGTCAGGGTATAGCTTTTTTCCCAATAATAATCTATATCAGTTAAGTTTTTTGTTCATTGTTTCTTCGTGCATCGTGATGTACATACATGTACACTCTATTAGGGAACAGACTAGTACTTTGACATGTACTCACTAATCATATTGCAAGCGAGTTTAATTAAAATTTAAAAAAAACCAACGCATAATGAAAACGTGCATTGGCGCTAAATGAATCTGCCTTATGAAAGCACTGAAGTGAATTTTATAATTATGTAGATACTCGATGAGTGGCAAAGAAAAACCCTCCAGTGTCAATATTAGGTTTGACGGATTTTTTTTTCACTTTGCTGCGGCGTCCTGAACACAATCACTACAGAGAAGTGCAGATTACACCACAATTTGTACTGATGAAAAGCTAGAGAAGGCGGACACCTGTGCCGAATATCTTTTTAAAGTTACCAGATAGGCCCACGCAAATTTTGTGCAAAGGAGGAAAAAAAAACAACCTTTGCATAATACTGAATAGGAAACAACAGTGCAAAGTCAAAGCCAAAGAATATTTTTAACAATACGCTAGTTGTAATCCCGACTTCAGTCTGGTTGCTCATGTCGAGAAGGTAATGCCTCTTGCTACTTTTATCAGATAGTAAAACGGGATTTTCCTCACCTCTAATCCGCCATTTCTGACTCACGTGGTTGAAAAGTGGCACACTTTGATTAACGTTTGAGAAATGTCACCAATTTTTTTTTAAAAAAGAGACGTAGTTAAGTGATTGAACAAACTCGATTTCGCCCTAAGTGAGCGAGAATTTGTCAGTGTTTTAGCAAAGAAAAGGGGCTAGGGAAGAGGTATAAGATGCGGCGAAATTGAGAATTCCAAAGTGATTAACCACGAAGTCAAGAACACAAGGGTCTGTCGCCTGTCAATGGTCAATGGGTCATTATTTGTGTCATTTTCTGTTATAAGGAACCCAGGACATTTTGCTTGCCCTAGAATCGTGCAACATAAACTGCCCTTGTGGCTAGATTAGGTCATTACAAGACGTTAAAGGCCTGTTTCAAGTATGAGGGTATAAAATAGTGAAATCTAGGTAACCGTTTCTTCCACTGATCTCCCCATGTGCACATTTGCTATGCTAAAATCATTCGTCAGCCAAACAGCATTCACCAAGTGTCTTCATATTTTTTCAAATCTAATTCTAGAAGAAAGCATGGTCGTGTGGTTTGCTACGTGCACCGAGAAAATGAAGACCGTCAAATCTAGTGTTTGTGTGTCAGACCCTTGGGCCGGGTGATTAATGTAATTGTGTCCTTGGGAAAGACACTAAACTCTCCTTTATCCACTCGACTCAGATGTAAATGAGCATCTAACTTTAGAGATTTTTTTTTTGGGGGGGGGGGGGGG
>JAWQUT010000087.1:116257-128478 GCA_033807755.1 Ellobium chinense | reverse complement strand
GGGGGGGGGGTAGGGCGCTGCATCGAGGACCACCAGCAATGACTTGGTTATATACTCTATTTGTAATATATTGTCTTCCATTTGAATGAGTTATATAACAGTGTATGGCGATGCAACCAGTTGACTACGCTGTCTATTAAAGTCCTATTTTCAGTTGATTATTCGTTTGGCAATTCATGGTGGTAAACCGAGACTTGAATTTAATTTAATTTATCCCAGTTTTCATCCTTCAGTCTGTAAGTATTGATTAATATATAGATCTATAGTTCTGGATGGGCGTTTCGATACTATGGACACATTGCAATACATATCGATAGACTTCAATACTTGTTTCTGATATTTTCTGCACAGTCAAGTATCATTGGATAATGCTAGGATAAATGTTTTGTCCTGGATACACCAGAACAAGCTCGTGTCGATACTTCTGATATTTCAGATAAATCCAGTAATTTCTATGCTCTCGATAAAACCAGTACTTTTGATACTGAATCGAAGTTACTAGTATCGAAAGTATCGATACACAAAAACAATAATACCCATCATTAATAATTCATCATTTCGCCATAATTTATCTTGTGTCTCGAGTGTCAGTGTAAAGTCTATTCCAATGTGCTGAAAAAAGGAAACTCGCACACATAATAGGCCTAATGAACTTTGTCTCTGCTGTGATCAAGAAGATCCAAGATGGGACGCCTGACACTGACTGACCAATTAATCAAATTAGTAGCCTATTTGTGCGTGGTATGTTTTAACCCCTTGCACCTGTGCCTGACATCCATAGCTAACTGTTTGGCCAACTGAAGTTGGTATGTGTCTGGGAGGCCAAATGATCAGAAATGCAGACAGGAATGGAGAATTTGCCTGTACAAAATTGCCCATTGTCACTGAACAAATATATGCATCTTTCCGCGGAAAGCTGGTGCTGAACATTGAAATTCTTACACACATTTTATTTTTTTTTTTTTTGGTATTTTTTTTTGTTGTATATTAAGCTTCTCTATACTAGAAGTAAAGGAAAGGAAAAAAAAGACTAAATAACTTTCGAAAGTTAAAAGTCTTTCATTGGTAACAGCACTTTAAATCTCACATCTACAGTCACCGCTCCAAATACAACAGGAACATAATGTGCTATAGAGGCATTGACTGTGCTAACCAATATGTTGATGTAAAAAGTTGCATTTCACGAAATGGATCATATGAACTTATTATGATCCTTTCAACACATGATAACATTTGTAATATTCACGTAGAAACCATAACAAACAAACAAACAAACAAACAAACAAACAACGAACAACAACAGCAAACTAACAAAAAACTGTACGATCATCAATATTTTCTGAAGAGTTAGGTCTCTTTATTCTGTTAGTGTAAGTGCTTCCAGTTTTGTCCAGAGTTTATTTTTGTTAAATACGACAGTATGCGTTAACACGGACATCCCGAGTTGCTTTATTCCTGTGAGTGGGCGCCAAGTTCCACTGCTCCCAAGCCCTGCGATTGATGATGTTGTCTAACCCAGCTGGCTGAACACGGCTGTGAAGTAGCTGAAAGAAAGAAAGTGGAAAACAATTATTGTGGATAGTAATGTTTGCAACAAAGTGTCAATTCATATATGAACCAGGAAGTAATAGACCTGTATGAGCTAATGAAATTGAACGTTTCAGAAATGGGCAGCCAATCAAATTTTAATTCATAAAGAAACCCGGAGGTAATAGACCTACATGGGCCAATGACGTTGAGCGTTTCAGAAATGGGCAGTCACTCAAATTCAAATCCCTTGAACAGTTCCAGCATGGGTGTTTCTGTCTCATGATTCATGATGAAAGTTGTGTTTCTGACCGACCCAAAAGTAAGATATTCAAATGAATCATCCATTAAAAGTCCGTGCTTTAAATCAAAGCAGCAAGGCGGACTCCTCAATTAACTGAACACAATTCTTTATCTTTGGAACGTTTCTCTTAATCAACCTGCAAATTGTTTAAAGATACATCTATTAGTACATCTATTAGGGCAAGCTACCATTTCAGATCGAATCATTCAGTAATATTCGTTCGTCTTCTTACTATAAAGAAGCTAAGGGTTTTGTTCTTATAACGCCTGTGCTTTTCATAACAAATTCACTTAGCCATGTAATCTGACAAGCCACCACTTTAACCGATATTGATCTGTTTTGTGGCCTCGTGTAATCGCCACTTATTTTTGTATGAATTTCCTGAAACAAAATGTGCGCTGGTTCCCTTGGTCAAGGGTCAGAGGTCGCTCTACACTTCGTTGTCTGTCGTCAATACACCACCCTGTATAAAATTGGCTGTTCCAGGCATGACAAGCCAGTTCGAAGGGTCAGAGGTCAGAGGTCGCCCTACACTTCGTTGTCTGTCGTCAACACACCACCCTGTATAAAACTGGCTGTTCCAGGCATGACAAGCCAGTTCGAAGGGTCAGAGGTCAGAGGTCGCCCTACACTTCGTTGTCTGTCGTCAACACACCACCCTGTATAAAATTGGCTGTTCCAGGCATGACATGCCAGTTCGAAGGATGCGTGCTGTGACTAGATCTACATGTTTAGAGTGACCGTCTGTTTCACTGAGGTCATGCCCCTACTTCCTGATCTCTGTATATGAATGTAGAACGTGAGTTGAGTAAACCGGAAGACGTGAACTCCTCCCGGATCTATGGGTAACAAACACAAGCCTTTAACAATCCCATTCAGTAACAAATCCTATAAGTTCATCAGTTTTCATAGATACTTTTAAAGTTGATCTAATTAACAAACAAGTAAACAAACAAACAAACACAAAAACAAACAAACAACACACAAAAGTCGAACAAACAAACCATACACAAACAAACAACACACAAACATCGAACAAACAAACCATACACAAACAAGCAAAGAATAAAGATGCATGCAAACAAACAAATAAAAAACGACAAACAAATAACCAAGCAAACAAACAAACAAATACCCAACAAATAACAAGCAAACAAACACACAAACAGTCTGACAGGACACTTACGGTATAAACTCTCCTTCAGCGACCAGGCCATCGCCATTCATATCAGCTTGGTGGAAAAGGTTGTCAAAGTCGTAGGCATTTAGCCTGCCATCGTCGTTACCATCAAACATATCAAACATCTGATCAATATGACCAATGAGATAATCGTAGTGAGTTGAGATATAAGTATCGAATTCTGGGTGAGATACTTCGCCATTAGAGTTGGTGTCGTAATGCTGGAAAATTACATTGATACAATCAAATGATCATTAATTGCAGTAAAGGGTTCTTGACCTATACTGTGCTGTAAGTCGATCTGAGTTCTTTCATCAAAGCCCGAACCTGTGAGGCCTTCATGAAGGAACAAGGGCCGACCCATAGCAGAGTAACATCTATTATACCAATTCCTTAGTCATGAAACGAAAATAAAATTCACAAAAAGAAAGAGGGAGAAAATAGTATTACTTAGTCAGATCGAGCCAACAACTGTCCCCACTGCTCACTAGTTCTGCTGGTGACGTCACCATGCCTTATTTTTCATCACCATTGCACCATTTAACACTGTAGTGCCCAATTTTCTATCATAAAGATATGCATGGGCAATATCAGTAATATCACGAAGAAGCGGGCCAATATGATCAGCGGTGTATGTTGATGTTAGTCGATCTCCAATCTATGCTGTAGCGAATATCGGAATGGGAGGAAAACTGTTCACGTATACAAGTCTCTAGATTTCATTTCTCTTTCTCGTATGTTGTCAAAGGGCGTGACCCACGCTTTCCTCTTACACATCTTACTCGCTATGTCTCAAAACTGTTTTGTCTCTCACAAAATGGAGGTGAAAATTATCATTCACAAAAACACACATTTACTGGGTGCAAAATGTATAGATGTAAAAAGCATGCTTAGCGCAGAGAGAGAGAGAGAGAGAGAGAGAGAGAGAGAGAGAGAGAGAGAGAGAGAGACACAGAGAGATAGAGAGACAGAGACAGAGAGAAACAGACAGCCGAGGAGGCATACAGACAGACAGGGCGAGAGAGAGAAACGGAGACAAGAAGACATACAGACAGATAGACAGACAAAACCTTACATTAAGTTATACATACCAACCCTTAGCACGGACCCACCTCGTAATAAAGATCAACTTCAGCTCTCGTGATCATGCCGTCCGTGTGATAATCAACATCGTAGAACAAATCAGTGGCCATTTCTTGAGGAGGACGAAGCTGGGCCGAGGTGAAGACCGGAAGGACGAGCAAGATAAGGACCAACATGGCGGTGGATGTGCTGGGGACACAATAAAAAGAAAACAAAAACATTTCGTTATAGTCATAGGCAGTTATTGGCCTGTCTCATTAGAGTATTAAACAAAGCACGAAAATAAACCGTCACACTTATTCCACATTCAAATTTGAATTGTTTCTATTACTGTGATATTCCATTTATCTTCTTTTTCAATGAAAACGAATGTGGAGTTTTGACTCGTTATTATATCTCAATATGACAAGCTCAAAAACAGCTGCCTCGTTGCTTTGCTTTGAGGAACAGATTGAGAGCGCTAAATTTCTAAAAGCCTCCAAAATTGATTTAGGTGAAAGTGGACTAAGTGTGACGTAATGCCAATGTCAAGCTTGGATAATTAGTTTTAAACCGACGATTTTTGGGGTGTACTTAATCTGTGATATTTGATGAATGTATTGGGCTGTAGCAAGGCAGTCTGGTTACGACTATAACAATTTGTATTTCACATAATATTATGTTAAGCCTTGCACTTTGTAAGCTGTCATTGGAATCTGCCAGCTGTGAGGCAGCGCGGGGAACAGAGCAATAGAGTCTATTATCGAGCGACTTACTAGCTAAAGGAAGTCATGCCCCAGTACAAGCCAGCAGGTCAGCGAGAAGTCTCACACAGCCAGATGTATTACCCGCAATATCGAAAACGTATACAAGTCTCTAGATTTCATTTCTCTTTCTCGTATGTTGTTAAAGGGCTTGACCCACGCCTTTCCCTTACACATCTTACTCGCTATGTCTCATACGATTTGGTTCATGGCTAACTAAAACCCCCAGGATAATGTGTTTCTATACTGAATATTGACATTAATACTTGCACAGTCTCTGGCTTTTATCATGAGAAGTAAAGACCTGAATCAGATCTCTTTACGTCAGTTACAAAGGTCTGCCCCCCCCCCCCCCCNCCCCCCCAGAATTCGACTCTATATTGGAATAGATAATCAGATTGACGAATATCTAAATGTTCCGAATCCGTCCTAGTGCTATCGACTGTTTGTGAAGTCTCAAAATCTGTATTACTGTATAGTTGACCTCATCGAGAAAGTCGAATCTAGTGTGTCATTGTTTTAAAAAAATTCTGTGAATTTCCTTTAAAAGATCGAAACACGTCCGCGCAAAGTGCTAATATTTCATTTTTATTTATCGTGAAGATAGCTCAGAGCTGTTCATCTTTATTGTTTATGAAGAAAACGTCAAGGGAGACAAGAAATTATTAACCTTTGTTCAAGGTATGGCAACTATTACTAGTTTTCTAGGATTTCTGAAATCATTGTTAAACATCCGAATGTTAGTCGGACATCTTCATGTTCTGTACCATTGTCCACTTGGTAGACACAGCTCATTCCCACAAGCTGTAATGAAGAAAACATGGTGCGCAACTCACTACTAACAGTGCATTGGAGAGACTATGCACAATTCCACATCAAAGTGCTGAATAGTACATTTTTCTCCATTGAAGGTGATGGTCTTAGAACATTTGTACTTGGCTATTGTACTCACTGTCTGATATTACATTTATAAATAAAGTCCAGAGGAACCATAATTATATGAAAAAAATATAATTGAATTTGCATAGAAATATCTAAGAGCTATGGGTGAAATCGTGTGTCAGACAATACGTGATATCGGAAATACCAACAGTTCCAAGATCGTCAACCCTATTGGAAAAACAACGCGCCATTCAACACTCTGGTGTGCAATTCTGCATGAAGACTCCGGTGCACGTATGAAGGGGAGTTGTGCACCATATTTTCTACATTGCCTCTAGAAGCGTCCTGTCCCACCTCAACGTACCCTGCACTTTTCGAGTTTTATAGACGTACAAACCTTGCTGACGAATAGCTACTGAACACACAAGAACCGGAAAGGAAAATGTATCCAAACCGGTAATCTTTTATGTAGAGACTGGCCTAAACTGTTTTCCGTTAAGATCAATGATAAGATGCCAATGACATTGCAAAGCCATCTTGGCTTACTGTGTTTTGAGCCGAGTGTTGACAAACCATGAGGATAGTATGTGTCCAGGATTCCTTTCCTAACATTGAGATCAATGAGGTATTTTCAGTTACGCCACGTGATCTAGGGATTGCTAGGATATTTTGATAAATGACGAGCAATCATGCATGACCAGAGCATGTAAACAAACCAACGTGTGAGCAAGAATTCCTAGGTCACGTGATGGAGCTGAAAATACCTAATTACATTATATCGTTTCGTAAAGCTAGCCCTACTCTTTCCTCCATCACACAACACCTGTAGACCTGTAGAAGCTTTTGCTTTTTAATATAACTAGGTCAACGAGCAGGTCGGAGAGGTTTGCAACAATAGGTAGACATTTAAGAGTTAGTGAAAGAAACATCATAGTAGCTAACCAATGTGTCCGTGCACCTACACTGCCTCTCACCAGCCAGTGAGAAAACTCGGTCTTTCGAAGCGGCGCACGAGACTCCTGCAGAAAGTTACCTGTCCAATTACGCATCCGTGGCCTCCAAAGACCACATAATTTGGGAGTGACCATTTCAAATCATTGTTGCTTTTTTTTTTTTAATTTATACATCTAAACAGTGATCCAGTCACTCGCCAAACACCCAAAGGCCACAACACGTTTTTGTCTGTGAATTTTTGACTGCACTCCACGGTTTCCTTGCGGCTTTCTCGATGTCACAAATTTTAGCTTGTATTGTTTTTTAATCTTAGTTTTATGTATCAAATCACAATTTATGAGTTTGATGTTATAAGTAGCACATACTGTCGTAATTGAAATGATGCATGTATATCATTTCAGTTTATGATAAAAAGGAATTTTTCCCACAGGGTAAATATTCATTTGTAACCTACCCTTGGCCTAGTGTTAAAACTGACCCAACACCGGTCTTAATTATGTTAAATGCAAGACCACTAAAACGATAATGATAGCGTCAGTTCTCCATTGTTCTGCTCCTTTGTTCTCCATTGTTCACCAAGAGTTATGTAAAAGCAAAGTGCTACCCCCTCATCCCCAGCCACCAAACTTATGCTTTTTTGACTTACTTCAAGTCGTGCATAAAGTGTTCAGCTTACTGATACTTTCTTAACAAGATGTTTGGTCACAAGGGAAGATTTCAAAATAAAGTTGGGTCTGGGCAGGACTGTTAATATTGGTTAAAATGGTTTATTTCCCTCATTAGACATGGAGTTTTTCTCTGCAGGTGCACAGTTATTCTGACTTCATGTCGACATCATATGCCTTTCTTTTACATGCTGAAGTTTTGCAATGTTGTACATGCATTTATGTATTATATCTGTTTTTTAATGCACGCTTTCTTTCCAAGAATCTGGGAGAATCGTCAAAAAAAAAAAAAACAAGACAAAGAAGCAGCAACACACAGCAATCTATTTTTGTATCCATGTTTACATCATATATAACTCTCCTACATGCGGACATATTCCGATGTACAAGCCGTATTTATATGTAATTGTTCTTGGTCCATTGCTTATCGTTGCCCTTCAATATCATATTATACTCTTGCCAGCATATTATCAATTAGGTATTTTCAGCTCCATCACGTGACCTAGGAATTCATGCTCACACCTTGGTTTGTTTACATGCTCTGCTCATGCATGATTGCTCGTCATTTATCAAAATATCCTAGCAATCCCTAGATCACGTGGCGTAACTGAAAATGCCTCATGAAATTGCAAGAGTATTATATTCCAACCTCAGTAGTTGTGTTATGTTTTTAATCATTGTGCACTTGGAGTGGGGAAAGGAGAAGAGGAGAGAGGAGCTGCATGCCAAGGGTTGGGATACAAATATCTTGTTGTTCAGCTGCTGCAGAATAAGCCATACCATACCCTATTTAAAAAAAACCAAAAAAACACCCTTTATTTGGGAAAGTGTACGTATATTTTGTCAACACGAGTTTGGATGTCTGCCCATCCTGCCTGCCCGCCAGAAAGAAGTAAATTTGCAGGTTGGAAGAACAGGGTAAAGCAAGTAAGTTGATAGTTATGAGTGATCTATGATGTAAGTATTAAAACATTTACTGCACCGCATAGTGTACGTCATTGTGAATGAAATAAATAATACTGACTTCTCTTTTGTCGTGTCCTCTTCTGTGTGATACCAGTGACGCTAGTTTACAGTCTACATCATAGTATCCATGGGGAGCCAAATATAGATAGACAAACAGACAGACAGACAGACAGACTAGGTAGGCAAGCAGGCAGGCAGGCAGGCAGGCAGATAGATAGATAGATAGATAGATAGATAGATAGATAGATAGATAGATAGATAGATAGATAGATAGATAGATAGATAGATAGATAGATAGATAGATAGATACTTTTTCAGGACATGTTGCCTACATTTACATACCAACACCACAAGGTCTCATCTAATCACGGCCACCACACAACACACGTATGAGCCAATGGACTCTTGTCTCACATTTTAGACATCCTTTATCTCTATGTTTCTCACGATGAGGTCATTCCACTATTTGGGCCAGATTAACAACTGATTCTCAGCTGTTTCCATCAGCAATTAATGTTGAGAGGTTAAAAATTGTGGTATGTGACATACTGAAAACTGATACGTGACTTCTCTGACAGCACGATAAACTGTCAGCCATTTTCCGCTACAGAACATCCGGTAAATGTGTAGAGGTTCAGGCAAACCCTTCACAGTGGTCAAAGTTTAAATATTTAGATATTATTGTATTTATTATTGTGTCTCTATTCCTCATTTACTTCGGGGCAGCCTGCTGTTCATTCACGTTTTTACCCTTAACCCTCTAGGTCCCAGCGTATCAAATATGATACATCATGTTTAGAGACCCCTAAAGTCCACAATCAATGCTTAACTAGATTGTTTCCTTGCTATTGTGCTTCATCTCCCTTTGACTGATTTTGACAAACCACCAGAAGGGCTGTAAGGGCTTTTTATATATTTGTGTTAGTTAGGTCAATGGGTCTTTAGGCTGTAAGTTTCAAAATTTTTGGACTACTAGAAATGATAGCGGGTCCTAGAGGGTTAATGGAAGCTAAGATGCATTTGTTACTTTCGGAAAGTAACTAATCTTAAAACTAAACAAAAAATGCCTTTAGTGCAGGCGAACTAACAACACTAGTACATTTCGACACATGTGGAAAGTAATGATTTAAACACCACCACCAAAAACAACAATCCTCCATTTTGATCTTTAACGCAAAAGTCACTTTGTTTTGAACCTAGCGCAAAAACTAGGTCTGCGACTTTCATCTGAAAACGTCTCAAGCAATTCCAGGCAAAATCACTCTGGTTTTAATAGATCTTCAATATGAAGCAATGTGGGAGGTCTTGGTCATAATTTTTACACTATCGATGATTCCAATATTGTAGAGATCGAGAAGGATGAGATGGGGTATAAAATGACACTTGTTTTTCGTTAATGTTTTGGTGGTTTGTACCCCGCTATAACGTGCAATTTTGGAATGAACAATCATTTCAGTTCATACAGCCTCAATGCCTCTTCATTTAAGATGATCTTGCTGTAAGTTCAGTATACTTCTTGGTATATTTGAAAATCCCAAACTCTCCCCTACTCCTTTTTGGATACTGGGTATATGTGATATCTACTTTCTTAAACTTTGTCCATTTTGGAATGTTTTGATGGTTGTCACCTGTTTACACTGTAAGGCTATAAGTTCAGAATCTATAAGCATTAAAGTGCATTCATCTTCTAAGTCATAACATTTAAGATGCGACTAAAATAATTATACTCCTTGGTCAGTCCGCAACCCTTGTCAGGAAGGGATAGGGGTATTTGTGATTGTGTTCTTAAACCATGTCTATATTGTTATGTTTTAATAGTTGTTAACCCGCAGAGAGCCTTCAGTTTCAGATTCTACAATCATAACAATGCAGGTACTCTTGAGGCCCCCGACATTGAAGTATTTGAAGAAGTGACGTAATTTTAACCCTTTAGTGCCCACTGGTCCATATTTGGCAACCCACACAACCTAGTGGTCCAAATATGGCACGGATGACTCAGTGCCCGGAGGTCCAAATTTGACCCAAAATTGTTCACCTATTAAATATTGAAATTGTTCAAAATCAATGTTTTATATGTATTTTGGGTGGCATTTGGAGTGTGTATGTGAATTTACAGAATTTTCCTACCAGTATTTCTATGCCTGGGCACTAGAGGGTTAAGTCCAATATCGTCCTTGGTCTGTCTGCAAACCCAACTCCCTTTCCCGGGGTGGAGCATTTTTCAACGCTTTTTTTTTTCAAATTATCAGTTTATAATACTTTGGTAGTTTTTACCCCGCCGCAACCCTGACGTTACAACATTACAATGTTGCAAGAACATAATTGGTTTAAAAAAAGTCAATAATAGGAGAATATAAAATCGGTATAGAAATAATTGTATAAAATGAAACCACACCGCAAAAGTGGTAAAAGTCTGCCCTAAATTTGTAAAAAAAATAGGATCAAGATTGTTTATTTAGAGAGAGAGAGCGAGAGAGAGAGAGAGAGAGAGAGATGCCATTAAGTAAATGTGTCAGTTATGCACTTTTTTTTTCTTTCCTATTTCCTTTTTCCTTTTTTATTCATTCTGAATTGTTGAATTTATAGTTATGTGATTGGCATTTTCCTAAATAAACAATCTTGAATCTAAACAATCTTGAATCTAAACAATCTTGAATCTAAACGATCTTGAATCTTGTAAAAAAAATAATTGTTGCAGGCAATGTTTCTCAGTAGCTTCAGCGGATTTCATTTTTGTGAGCCTGTGGTCTGCGAAAGAAGGCCGATTTTTTAACTCCTTTTTACCTAAATTAAAATTGTGAAGAATTTAAATGAAGGACCCCCCCATTGTAAACAGTACATAATTTGAGGACAGTGATGGCACCAGACCTGTAGACTAGCCTTGGCCATCTCGGAATGTTCCTGTGGTTCGAGGAGAACATTTTATTAAATTGCTCTAATAGGCTTTTACAATTTGGCTCCAGCAATCTACAGTGCATACGTATTCCGTCTGGAAACCTACCATGTGGATGGTGTCCTTACCTCACGTCCAGTATTATGTGTCTGCTCGCAAAGATTAATCATCAATTTTGCTACACACTTCAGCATTATCAACAGGGGTTTTGCCCCCTCCTCCCCCAGCCCGCACACACCTTCGTTCCCTGGGACGAGCAGGATATCGGCGAAGAGATCAAGGAGTATTATTGATCATATCTTAAATGCTGGGCTTAGAAGGTGTATGTACTGTTATGCTTACAGGTTTTGCAAAATAAACACAGTTTAAAGAAAACATAATGGCAAATGCCTCATGGGAGAGGCAGGTAGTCCTCGGACAGACCAGGCGCTATTTTGGACTTAACGTAAGGCTATCATGTCAATGATGAGGGGAGAGGATAATCACTGTAATGCTTGATGATTCTGAAAATGCAAGGCAATAAGGTTACACACCCGCAATAATTTACAAGGAAGAGTGATCTATTTACCACATCATTGTTTTCTCCCATCTCAGGGGCCCAGTGACCTTAGCTGTGGCCTTTTTCAATGCATTTGTCACTTCCCTGGCCAATTTAGGTTAAACTAAAGTAGCACTATTTCGGGTCAGAGGTTTGAAAAGATAAGGGCTGCCAGTGAGCTAACCACCTGTTCTTTTGAATAGCCTGAGGCCTGAAGTGGCTTTTCATGAGGGTGGGTCAAACGAGGAGACACAGCAAAAACTTTACTTGCTATAGGCTATTAAAAGTAATGTATTTTTGAGATCAGATGCTTATCTCCATTACTGGTGAGCGGGAATAGGCAACGAAAATTAGGGCTGGAGTGACCGCAATGGACAGTACATAGTAAAATATTATAGCAAAAAGATTTGGGCGTATGTAACCATAACATGGAAACAACTACCAAAACATTACAAAAGGAACAGAATTTACGAAAATAACTATGAC
>JAWQUT010000087.1:94630-107041 GCA_033807755.1 Ellobium chinense | reverse complement strand
CCCAAGCATCTGAATAAATTTTCTGTTATAGAGTTATTTTTTTTCTAGGACTGACTTTTGAACCACTTTATCAGGAATACCTTCTGCTTATCATTTTAACCACCTTCTTCATAGTCTAGATAGAGAGTGCATTTTGTAACTTTTTTTTATATGCTTTTTTATTTGAGTGCTTTTATTGTCACAAGATTTTGAATATTACATGTTCATTGCCGTATGACGTTTGTTTTGGTATGGATTGTGTCTGGATAACATGCGTCAGTTTAAACTGCAGAATCGTTTTAGCCACTATTATTTTACCATACAAAGAGATAAGTCCCGTTTGCTCCAACGCTGTAAACTTTTCTTTGTGTCTTCGACTTCCCTTCCCAGTTTTCTTTATTAAAATATATACCCAAGTGGACTGACAGTGCAGCCCTGTCTAACTCCTCTCTCAGCACTAAACCATTTTGCCATCCATCCACCATTATTAACGGAGCTTCCTGTAATACTTTATATTGTTTTAAGATAATTCTGACATTTATTTCCAAAGTTAAACTTTTTAAAGCACACAAAATAGCCTGCTTATCTACAATGGCAAATGCTTTAAAATAGTCTGATGATACAAGCATGTCAGGGATCTGCATTCCGTCCGCCTGGGATAGGATGTCATCGATTAGACGTATGTGAGAAGAAATTGCTCTACCTTTAATAAATCCAATTTGATTTTCATGAATTCTTGACTTTGTGACACTTTGCAGTCGTGCTGCTAAAGCTTTTGTAAATACTTTATAATCTATATTTGTTAATGTCATAGAGCGTCAATCATTGATATCATCCCGACGTTTTCGTCCCATTATGGATTAATGTAAGTATGCCCCTCTTCTGACTTTTCGAAACTCACCAAGATCTAAAGATTCATTAAGTCTGTCCCAAAGTGGTTTCTTTAGCAAAGGCCAGAATAACTTTAAAAAGAAGCAGATATTCCATCTGATCCAGACTGACTCAGCATTTCAATAGCATTTCTTTGAGTACAGATTCTGATATTTAAATTACTTCATTATTCTGAGTACTTCCTCTGGATTTTCTACTACTTCCCCATTATCTCCCTTGGTCTGTTTTACGATATTCAAGTTTGTTCTGGATTTTTATAGCCTAAAATGTATTTGGAATTTTTCTCACCATCTTTAATCCACTTTGCTCGAAATCGAATTTGTGCTCCTCCAGTACTGGATAATTGTTTAATCTGCAGCTCAGATTTTCTTTCCTACCTGTGTAATTAGACTGACAACATTTGGAGATTCAGCTAATTTTTGTCATATTTCAGCAATATCTGTTTCAAAATCACTTTCTATACCAATCTGCAGACGTTTCACTTCACAGAAATCATTACACTCGGATTTGATAGCTATTTTATGGAGTTCTCACTGCACTGTTTTATCCATATCTGAGTTCTGTTTCAAAAACTCTGGTATAAATGAATTAATATTCATACTTCATACTTATTTTAACCACGTGTTAAAACTCACACATTGGAGTTTCTATCGGTATAGATAAAGTGAAAGCCATTAGAATCTAGCGGAATAACCACACATGCCAACAATAGAAGAGGTGGTGGTGCTGGTGGTTGGTGGTGGTGCTAGTGCTGCTGCTCCTGATAATGATGATGATGATGATGATGATGATGATGATAATGATGATGATAATAATATTCGATCATGAGAAAGGACTACCGAGTCCGAAATTTTGGAACCAATTATAAAATGTGACAATTAATGCACAGTTCGAGAGTGTCTCTTATTCTGAAAATGATGATGATGATGATGATGATGATGATGATGATGATATGAACTGAGAGGTGTGCATGTATTTGTGTACATATGTGAGTATGTGGTTAAGGCTGTGTCTCTCCTATCTACTGCTAATTGTATTTCTATTTCATGTAGCTCTGAGGAAGAACTATTTACAGTTTGAAAGGTTTGGTCTCTTTGTTCTGAATATTATTTTGTAGTAGTCGTAGTAGTAGTAGTAGTAAAAAAAGTGGTTATTAGTATTATTATTACTTTTGTGTGTGTGTGTGTGAAGAAAGAAAAGAAATGTGAATGTCATTGTATTTCATCCTACCCGTTTGTACTACGTTTTTATCATTGTTGCTTGAGAAAACGTAGCTGCTAAAATGTCCGGCGAGTTCTTTGATGGATTTGTAAAGCTTGATATTTGCTTTTTGTTGGGTTTTTTTTTAGTTTTCTAGATCAGACCTCGTGCTTTATACTCATTATTATCACTCTCATCCAGGGGCGTAGCGTCCATTCCATGTAATCTATGAATCTGATTATTGATAGCTCTATGATCATAATTCTTGCAATCAGTTTAAGTGAGGCTTACGTCTATTTTTGACGCTATCAAGTTACTGGAATTGTACCTAGCACACACCTAACATTATTCTGTTTCAAGAATGGTCATTTTGTGGTACTGGGTTCTCGCTTAACAAAAGAGCAAACAAAACAACCGAACAATGGACAAAAAATGAATGAAACAGTATGAAACCGGAATGGGTGAAAAAAACGCTATTACGCTTTATGAAGCTCAGTAGCCAAGGGGAACAGGGAGGGAATGAACGAGTGTGACGAGGAGAGAGAGGGAGTCATCGTGCGATTGGCTAGCGGCGAGACACTTCCTCCAACCAGCGGTAAGTAATATATATATATCAAAGCAGACTAATATATACATACTACTTTAAGAGACCAATTAAAACTCACGGACAGTTTGACGACGCAAAGTCAAAATAATTACAAATCTAGCAAAGTTGTCTAAGCGTCAGTAATTCTTATATTGTTTTATTTAACAGGATTAATGCTCCACCATATTTCCACTTTCTTTTGTAATGCATATATATTTTCTATAACAAGTCTGATATAAAATCATTGTCATTGTCACTGTTATTTAGACTGAGGTTTGATCTATGATGGGGAAGCAGGCCACGAGTCACGCCGACTTACCTTAAAATAAACGAGTTACATCGATATAGGCGAGTTACCTCGAAATAAGCGAGTTACATCGAAATAAGCGAGTTATCGTGAAATAAGAGAGTTATCGTGAAATAAGCGAGTTACCTCAAAATAAAGGTCGATTTCACTTCGTTGGGCAATATCATCCATGTTAACATCCACATCCGCAAACAAATTTTCGGCCATCTCAGTAGGCGTTGGCATCTGAGCCGAGATGAGAGCCGGCAGGGCGAGCAAGACGAAGCAGAACATGACAGCGATTCTGAAAATAAACAAATAAGAGCAATTCCATCACACATCACATCGGTTAAGCTAGTTTCTAAAAAAAAAAAAAAAGCTCTGATTTGACAGGAACGGATGTCGGTTTATATTAAAGAATAAATTACTCCTATTACAAACAATTAGAGCAAATCGCTGTAAAGTCAACTCTTTTCAGAAATTTCCAGCGGATTGTTACATACACTGGCTACTCAAATTTCTGAAGAGCTCTAACAGTAACCCCTATAAATTAACCCCTATCAGAGAAAAAGAAATTCTATTAAGTCAGCACTTTTCAGAACGTTCCACGAGAATGTCATGTTACTTAAACTAAGTTCTGAAAATTTACATCAGTCAGTGTCTGTTTATTTTTTTAAAAAATGAATATACCGTTGTTACAACCATCCAAAACGCACTACGTCCATTCAAGCGTTTTAAAAATTAGCGTAACGGACGTGACGCTCTGCTAGAACTTACTGTCCCAAACAGGAAGCAAACAAACATCACAGCCAGAGAAATACTTGAACGATACACTATACTAAAGATCTTGGGTTCGATTCCCGACCACGGTCACGTTGTAAGTGCCTTACGAAGGCATTCATTCACATTTTCCTCAGTCCACCCGTCTGTAAAATGGGTACCAAGCTATAGGCAGTAGACGATATTGTCAGAATGTTAGTGATCAAGGCCTATGAACGGTAGCGGCACTGTATGCTCCCCAGGGAGTTTGGAAAGTCCTAGAGTGATCTGCCTGTTGGGGTAATAATCGTGTGAAGTTACGTAAACGGACACTAGCCTTAATGCCAGACATATATATTGCATTATTATATAATCAAAGGCTACAAAGTAAGCAAAATATGTCCTCGCAATGTCACATTCCACAAGATTAATTCATATCTCGAACTCAACATCGAGTCTACTTGCTCCATGGGACATCACAGCCAGTGTGACGACGGAGATGATAATGGTGATGATGATAATGGTGATGATGATAATGCTGATGATGATGATGATGATGGTGATGATGAGTGTGATGATAAAGGTGATGTCGATGGTGATGATTTGCCGTGATACTCCAAACGGAGACCTATCTATCATAGGTATTCATACTCTTCTGTCTAGATCCATTGTCTAGAAACCTCTCCCCACTCTCATCCATCTGTGTGACATTGCAGACCAAGTGGCCGTATGCATAATCCATACGTTAGTTAATGCAGTGCGGTAACCACGGGAAACTCCCAAAACATCAGTAGCTTTCACTGTGGTTAAATACGTTAATTAACGTATGGATTATGCATACGGCCACAGCTTGATAAGCTTCATTCTCTTAACGTTATCTAAGACAAACTCATAGGTAACATATTCCCGGGGAAGAAATAAAAACGTCCTTCTTCTATGGTCTTTTCAAACTTTACAAGCTAGATATTTAACCCACAATCTCAAAGACCAGAGCCTCCCATTCCGTGGCATCGTGTCGTCCATTAATGATCCCACCACCAGAGCTTCCTATTTTCTGGATTCCATACTTAACCCCCTAGTTCCCCACATCTGTGGCGAGAATTACTGGAAAGACACTCTTGACCTTTTGTGTTTTATTTCTGACTTTAACAGTCGTAATTCCATTACTCCTAACACCATACTCGTCACGATTGACGTTGTAGATATGTATAATTCTATTAGGGCATCCGTGCATGTAAAGAAACCTTACGTATACATTCAAACTATTCCACTCACAAAATTGAAGAAATCTGCACCCTTATCAAATTAGTACTGACCTTCAAGAACTTTGAATTCATGGGTAACAACTACCTCCAGATTCAAGGCATAGCCATGGGCACACCATTTGCTCCAGAATATGCAAATATCGTTGAGCATTGGCTATGAAATTATAAAGTCTCCCGCTCTTGCTCCAACCTGTCTGGACCAAACGTTACTTAGATGATATTATGTCCTCTGCTTGTACCCCGACAATAAGAGAGACTTTTTCAAACTCGAACATCTTAATTCAATTCACTCCCAAATAAAATTTACAGTCTCTTCCTACACAACCTGGACGTCCTTCTTAGACATCAACCTTGGCACCTCTAATGGACACTTAACCACCGATCTTTTTTCCAAATCTACCGACTCCCACAGATACCTTCATCCTTCTACTGACCTTCCTAAACACATCTTCTATTGTCTAAAGCGGTGCTCTCCTCATCAAACGCCTCTGCTCTATTGAATCCCTCTTCCAAAATCATTTGCAGGAACTAAAAGAAAACCTCCTTGAAAGTGGCAATAAAGCTAACCTTATCACACCCATCCTTACCCAGGTCTCTGGTCTTCAGAGAGACTCCCTTCTTGTTCCATCCTGCCACAATACTAAGGACAGCCGCCTTGTCTTCGTGGTAAACCATCACCAACACCTACCCAACATTCAAAAATGGTACTCAAAAAACGCCACCACCCTGAACCAGTCCCAACGCACCCGATCTGTTTTTCCTCAAGGCTCTATTGTTACACGACGCAGACCCCCGAATCTTGTTTCTTTATCAAATGTAGGTTTTCCCATAGATATTATAATTAGTTACCCAAGCTACCAAACGAGGTAACTTAAAACAGTGCACTCCTTCCTGTACCCTAGTACCTACGAGATGCCTGTGTCTGTTGTTCTTGAATGAATGTCGAATAAAAGTACACGACATCACATTAATGTCATCATTACCTTTCAAAAGTGGAAAAAAAACAATACACCGGCCAAACCCCTCAGAAACAAAGAACACGCTTTGCCAACCACCGCTCAATCGTAAGAAATAAGAAAGTTGACCAACCTGTAGCCCAACATTTCAACCTTCCTAATCATTCTGTGGACGATATGATACTTACGGGTATGGAACTGATCTCTTACCCCAGTATGGAAAACCTTAATAGAATTAAATCAAGATCTGGCAACTCAAAACCCACCAAATTACCGGTGGCCTCAATATTAAGGAGCCCTTCTTTAAAAAAAATACCAGTGAACTAAAGATTTACTCGCCTCTACACACCTTTATTTTCAAGTTCCAAATTCTTCATTTACTACACCCCTCTATTCAACCTACCGCCGGTTTTCCAAAGCCCTTCCCTTCATCCTATTTCCCCCTGTTCTTCTGTGGAGCCACTCTTGTTTCTATCATAAAATAACCTTTTACTTTTTCCTATCAAATTTACTGAGCACTTCAATAGCCCAACTTACCGCCTTATATCACATATTTCTCCTTCTCCCACCAACAGTTCTCATCTCCCTTCCGTTTGTTCAGTTGTACTGGCATTAATAACTTTTACCTTTTCACTGTTTTCTTCCCTCCCTCTCCAATTCCCAGCTTCTGATTTCATCTCTATTTCATTGCTGATTCATACGATGATTCTTGATACTTGTGGCACTTTAGACTGGTAATGTCTATACTTCTATAGCGTACGGAGCGCTCGCCAATGCGCCTCCTTTGTTTTTCCTTTAATTTCTCTACCCCTTTTTTTTTTTTTTNGATCCCCTTTTTTTTTTTTTTTGTAGTTGCCGCTCTCACGTGACACTTCCTACTTTGTAAATTAAATAACAGAACTAGTAATGATAATATTGATGTTATTAATGAGTTTTGTAATTTCCTATTTTTTAAAACCTCTCTTTAATTCACAGCAATTATTTAGGCCAGAATTGTACTGGAGCTGTGCTTTTAAAGGCCTTGACAGACGAGATGTAAAAAACGCAGCAGGAATTACTGCGCAGTCGGGAGATACACTGTGGCAAATGGGTGCGGTCACACGAGCGACAGGCAGAAGTTTCAGTCATGGCGTAGCAGATGTGTGTCGCCCACATTCTGGTACACCGCGACACTCACCATGACCAAAGCCAAACTGACTCTCCGATCGTCCATATTGAACTGAGCTGTAGCCTTAAATGTCGCCCGTCACAAAAGAAAGAGACACTTTCTGCACAGAATTTACTGCGCGACAATTGTAGCTCGTCTGTCAAGGCACTAACAAGTTTAACAAGTTTAACAAGTTTATTGAACAGCTTATGGTACATTTACAGTACTAAGGCGCACGTTTCACCACTGTGTCGCTCCTCAAAAAAGGTCATAGCACGACGGTGTTATGTGCGGCGACTCCGTGGTAAAAAATAAGTTTTTCATCATTTAAAGAAGCCATGATTGCAGAAATTGAGAGTGATGGAGAATCTAAAATCACTTGCGCGTTGGAGCAGCGAAGGATGGTTTTTGAATGAACAGATCTACCAATAGTAGGAACGATCTTTTTTTATGTGTGTGTCTTTTTTGTTGTTGTTGTTGTTGTTCTCTATTAAAAATTAACTAACTTTTCTCAAAACTGTTTTAATTTGGATATTTGCAAGATGTCTAACGCGCCAACAGGATTTTGATACCCTGATTTCAAAAATTGGTATTAAAAATGCTCTAGGATGCAAAGTTATTGATGTTAAAATTTTGTAATGTGGACTCCGCCTGTTACATTTTTTTCCGACTGGATACAATGGAGCCATTCTGTCTCGTACGAGGACTGGCCGGGATAGGTATTCGAGGCGACAAAATAAAGCATGTCCTATCTTCAACGCGTCCGTGCGCCAGGGAATCGTGCGCAGACAGTATCACTATGATAACTTTCACGTCATCTCCCATGTACTCAAACAAATTAACTCATGCTTTATTCAAGGTACGGCAATCAACTGTGTAAAACGCGCCGCGAGTTCCCGCTAATTATAACTGAGCCCTTACAGACATTTTCTTAGTGGGAGACAGAATGGCGCCATTGTATCCAGTCGGAAAAAAAATGTAACAGGCGGAGTCCAAATTACAAAATTTTAACATCAATAAATTTGCATCCTAGAGCATTTTTAATACCATTTTTGAAATCAGCGTATCAAAATCCTGTTGGCGCGTTAGACATCTTGCCTACTCACATTTTACTCGCTTTATCTCTCTATAAATGCTATCTAGAATGCTTCCCGTCTCCCCCTTTGTTCCGCCCTTGAATCTTGAATCTTGTCACCCGTTTTATTTTAAAGTTTGAACTAGTCATAGTCCTGTTCTACTGGTCTTTTTATAGTAATACCATATCTAGTCTACTTTTAGCCTTCTTACTTTTTCTAACCTTCTTTCTCCGTGAACGTTTTTAACTCCATTTACCCTACGTCTCTTCTTACCCATTCATTTCAGTTCATACTTAACCTGCTGAAGAATCACATCTTTGATTTAAAAAAATCGTAATTATTTTATATCATTATGCAAGTCCATTTTGATTTTAAGTATTAAAGTGTATTTGTTATTCCTTCGCTGGTTTGGACAGAACCCTTCAATTTTTTTAATGTGTTCCAAATGATGATGATGATGATGATTGATGATGATGATGCGATGATGATGATGCGGAACTTTGTCAGCCCTGCTTTGAACATTGACCCTCTACCTCCTTCCTCCACTTGTAATATGTCATTTTGTTTACTTTCTCGGGTGAACCAGCACATTTTTGTTTACTTCTTCCTCGTGATCTCCCATAAACTCCTATCATTACTAGACTAGACTATATTAAGCCTCAGCTCTAAGTTTAACCTAAACCTAATTTCTAGTTCACTACCTATGCACCTTTTCAAACTTTTTACCTACTTTATGTGGCTGCGTTCACTAAGATTTCATTCATTCATTTGATTTCTACAGAAAAGGCCTTTTGCCGAAACGTTTAGACTGTTTTACCCTTTAGCGTTTATTAAATTTTCAGTAAAGTTGATTGGACTGAAATAGTGTTCTAAAATTTTCGCTTATTTTACAATGATAATAATGATAATGATGATGAGGATGATGATGTCTGAGAACAGACGACAGTGTATTTTGTTGGCCGCTAAGCTTACACACTACCAATATTGACTGTAGTGCGAAGAGTGTTACGGGCTTTCGTTTTTCCGTTATCTCATACAAGACTAACACCCCATTTTACAAATGGGCAGGCAGGCAACGTATGAGGGGCGAAAGAATACCTAGCGCACCGAAAGGCATCATAGAGGAATGCATTAGACTCCGTGAAAAAGTTGAACGATTGGCGAATCGGGCGGATTGAAAAGATCTATCGGAGATTGTATTTCGTTGCTATACACATTCTTTTTTTTTTTTTAAAGTGGTAAAAAGAATAGAAGACTGATGTGTATAGTTACTTTTTGTGTATTTTGCAACGAATTTAGGTGAAAACCGCATGTTTTTACGTTACGTAGTTCTCAAGAAATCTGTGACACAAATTTGGCTGAAGCGTTTTATTAATATAGATAAGTACTAGACTATTATTATAACTGAGCACATGCAGACCTGTGCTGCACCCACGCAAGGTTTTCATTTTACGGATAATAGGGTTATCATAATCTTATCTCATCTTATCTTATCTTATCCCTGTTTTTTTTTTTTTGCAGATTTCTCTTATCCATTTCTAGGATAATGACCGCCACGTGAATTCCATTATAATTATCACTCCAACAGGCCAGATCATTAGGGGACGTATTTAACTCCCTTGGAAGCATACAAAGCCGCTGCCATGTACAGGCAATGATCACTAAGGTTCTGAAAGTATATTTCACAGACTTTATCCAAGTACCCATTTTATAGACAGATGGTCTGAAGAAAATATGAATGAAATGCTTTCCTAAGGCATCTACAGTTCGCCCGTGGATGGGATCTGTCTTCCACATTAGCCGAGTGTGGGAATGAATTCTACGGAGAGAAAACCACCACGAACGACACATTACACTATATAGTCTACATTATACTGTGGAGCAGTGTTATATAATGGCTACGACATTGACTCCAGTACTAAAGATCATGGGTTCGATTCCCGATCACGGTCATGTTGTAAGTGCCTTGGGAAAGCATTTCATTCACATTTTCCTCAGTCCACCTGTCTGTAAAATGGGTACAGGCCATAGGCAGTGAAAGATATTGTCAGAAATCTGGAGAGGAAGTTTCCTTGCCAGTGAGGAGAGGACAGCTGTGCACGACCAAAGTCTCTCATAAAAGATAACGAATTTGTTTGTGTGAATCTCGGGCTGTATTAAGAGGCAAGAAGAGACAGTAGTTAGCGTGTGTCTTAGAGCTACAGTTATACTTGAGAGAAAGTTTCTAGTATATCGACGGTTTTCGAATATAGCCGATCAGGCTGACTATACATCATATTTGAACTTGGACGGTCCTATGCGAAGATCGATGATATGAATTATGAGACCTGTCGTTTGCTATTGAATCAGTTTTTCCTTCTCTGTAAAGCCTAAATTTCGCCGGCCTTACATATAATATAATGCTAAAAGCTGCTAAATAATTTGAAGGTTTGCTCATCTGGGCATGAAGGATTAAGAGGTCTTTGTAATCAATTTGTCAACGGACTTTGGGTCTACTATTTTGTGACGTGCTGAGAGTGGGTCTGACCGTTGAATTTCTCCGCTTACAAAAGAAAAAAAAATAGCTGAAAATCGAGTCTATGATGAAGTTTTATCATGAGGACGACAAAATATCGGTTGACTGAAAGTAGATAAGTTCGATTTAAAACAATTGAAGCTATTTCTTGCTTCGTATACAACAGCGTGAGAACATACAAACTCTGGAAACCATTCAGATAAAGCAGTTTTGGGGATTAATATTATAGCCATATGAATGACCCCTACCGCAACGGCCTGCCTTTACTCTAAAATTAACATAAAGAACACCATACTGTATTATAATCTGTACATAAAACGTATTCATATTCGTCCACCCAAAACTCTTTGACCGCCATATTTTTTATTAATCAATACCGCCCAACAGTTCGCGGCTGTCTGTAAAACTAGAAAAGGCCCTGAGTGGACATCAGACTGGTAAGTCAAGAGGGAGGGAAAGAAACAAAATATGTATACAGAAATTGTGAACTAGAGCGCGTCACTATTACACATGTCTGCAGCTCTCAGTGATGTCGTTGCAAATACAGTATAGTCCAAGGAAGCCGAGTGGTATCTTCAAGTAAACGGTCGTTATGTATTGTAAGGTAAAACTAGAGCATTTGCACATTCTTTAGTATATTTCAGAAACGTTAATCTTTGCAAAGAAACAATTGGTCAGTCAACTCTTTTCATAGACAAGCGCGATCACAATCACAGGCACATGTCAAGGTTAGACTAGTATGAACGAGACATGTCTTTTAAGGTTAATGGAACTTATCGTATAAGGCATGACGTGTAAAATCTTCAAAACTGAATTCACAACTACTGACCGTGATTAGCGCCCAGAGACTGTGTACAGTGCAGCGGGAAAGTGTCAGAAATGGGATCCTGTAATCTTTTATGTAACACCTTGTCCAGATGATAAAAAGTTGATAAATGATAGAAATAAAACATGTCAAAGCCATCGTGGCTTACTGTGTGTTGCTTCAGACTGGATGAAAGCGACTCACATTCCTTTTTTTTTCCCCAAATCAAAACAAAAAATACCGTTATAAAGCTGGTATTTCTGGATGCCTGCCCCTTGTTTAAATCTCTCAAACAACTGGCGCCGAGAATTCAAATGCACCCTTTCTTGATCCTTGTTACTTCTTGTCGGAAACATTATCCCTGCACTCCGATAAATGCACAGGTGCTCCGCGAGTCAGATGCCTTCTTTGAGAACCCAAGCTAATTATGCCGGTTGAGATCTGGTTGAGGACAATTCTTTCCAAAGAGTCTGCAACATCTACCAGTTCCTATCACCTCACCCATCTCCGTCATATGACTCACTTAGGGTTGTTATCCCATGTCCTCTCCTCGTTTGCCCATAATTTCTTTTTCAGTTCCTTCAAGATATCTGGCTTGCCCTGTTTGAGCTTGCCCTTAACCTGTGCCCTAACTGCCAAGTTAATAGCAATCTCGTTCCCTCACACAAGGGCAACACCGGACCAGTACACCCACATACTTGCTTTAATGGCCGTGCTTGGAATGATGTGCAGCCCCTCAGTTCCGAACCAACACCCTCTTCCTATGCGATTTCCGAGTGAGGCAACGTGGCCGAACGGTTACTCGAAATCTAAAGGTCGTGGAATCTATTCCCGACCACAGAAAATATTTCATTCACATTTTCCTCAGTCCACCCGTCTGTAAAATGGGTACCTGCCTATAGGTAGTGGAAGATAATATCAGACTATCTATAAGATATATATAATA
>JAWQUT010000087.1:49368-81384 GCA_033807755.1 Ellobium chinense | reverse complement strand
ACACTCACACCCACACCCACACCCACACCCACACCCACACAAAGCTATATAAATAACTACAATAAATTATTTACAGTCATGTCTGACAATTATTTTAGAACAGATTATGAAACTGCTCCTCGAAAAGGCGCGCATTCTTGATGTTTTAAATAATTCAAATCTTGTGAAATTACAGATGAGTTCTGGCAATGTAATGAATTCCACATTAAAGACCTTATAAATGTGAACCTCCCATCAACAGACTTCTTTAGATGGATACATAGAAAAGACAGCACTTTGATTCCATAAATCTTTAAATTTCTGAAGGCAACATAGGGACTGAATAAATCTGCCAAGCATGCAGGTGCAGTCGAATGTGAAAGCAAAATATCGCTTTTTTGTATTTAATTCTGGACTTATTATTTGGTAGCCATTGTAATGTTCGGAAAAGGAAAACTGTGATGGTATCTAGAGGTTCTGGGACAGTATTATTAACTTCCTATCTTCAAACAGACTGAATGCAGTGCACAGTAAGATGTTACTGTGAATTCAAACGTGCATTTACACAGCTATTTTAATCATAGTCACATTCGTCTAGTGAAATCTTTTTTTCATCAAAATACATGTAATTTGCAACATCACCCTTCACTTATCTTTCTGTTGAGTGCGTGCTTTTGCCTCTGTCGCTTTAAATAAGAACATGAAGAACAAGAACAAGAGGAACAAGAACAAAATGAACAACAACAGCAATAACAAGAACAAGAGGAAGAAGAACACAAAACAATCAGAACAACAACAGCAACAATCAGAACAATAACTACTACAACAACAATAGCAACAACAACATGGGAAGGGAATCAATATAAGTAGTTCTGGTCAAGACATATAATTCACTGTGGTTCAAAATGGTCAAAGTCAGATTAAAACATTTTTTTAAAACTCTAGGAGTCTAGGCTACCATGTTGTTTATGAGATCAAGACTCACGCTGACATGTCAACCATATTTGATAGCCAATATTTTCGTTCCAAAATTGTAGTTGCAAAGATATTCTGACCCTTGCTAGCTCTGTCATAAAAAAAAAAACAACGTTTCCTTCTGGGCAATTTGAAAATTACTTAGGTCAGTTTGAAGGACAGTGACAATTCGTTTTGTAATCATGTAGTATCACACCAAGCTATTAATAGAGGCAACATTACACAAAAAAGGTCCTGTAATGGTGAAATGTAACTGAACATGTCCACAGCAATTGCAAAATGGTAATGATTCATTCTATTATTAAATCATACATATTCATATGCATTTTTTCTCTTCCGTTTAGATACACGTGACAACAAATATCTTTACATATTTTTTTACATCTATATACTTGTCCAGACATATTAGTTCACAGCATTTCTCATTTACATCAATTTATTCTTTTGTGTGTTTTATTTTTGACATACTTCGTTTCATCTATTATAATTTTATTCATACATCGCTAGGCTTTTCGAAAGACACAAAGTCTGTACCTTCAACCTGCTTTGCATACCAGACCAGTCTACTCTACCTGAAAGTGTGTATATGATAAAAGACAGAAAAACTATTGTTCCTGCATTAACTATGGGCAAGAATCAAAGACAGGGCATGACCAATATATGAAGAAAGGGTAGGAAATATTAAAACATAGACAACCTTCGCTTACATAGTTTAAATTAAGGGACAGACTAAAGAGAAAGAAAGGGAAATGAAGAAAGAGGGAAAGGAATATGAATCACCAATGGTGGGGTTCCAACTCTTGAAGGTAACGGGTAGTAGTCTACTAACATGCCCCAGCCCCAGGAGGGGGGAAAGCTGCAGCACAGCTAGCAACAGAAAAAAAATCACCTTTAATAGCAACCTCAGCACAAAACTCATGATTTTACGTAGTTTTTCGTTACATTTGAAATATTGCTTCTTAAGTTTCTCTTCATGGTGAGGTTGCGTTACCTGAAGGTAACCTGATGGGCGGTGGGTTTATTTTTATGTTCCATATCCAAAAGAGGGAAAGCTGGAGCATAGTAGACAATAGAGATGAGGTAAAAATGATGAGGTTTTACCACCTGATTGATTAACTGATTGATGAGTGGAATGATCGATTGAGCCATTGTGGTGACTGGTTGATTGATTTCTTGATTTCTTTTTTAATGAATTTTTGATGTTTGATCTGCACGGTTGTTTTTTATTATATGTGCCCTCATACCACTTAGTGGTTTGGATTTTTTTCCCTCATAAATCTTGTTTAAATCGTGTTCAAACTTTGTTCCAACCTTGCAGGTGAAGGATAGTGGGCCTCTTTATAAGCTCCAGACCCAAACAGGAGAGAGTCCTATTTCTTGAAATCTTAGAAAATGACAGGTGCACAACAGGGCTGCAGGTGATGGTCGAGGATCTATTCATAAGTCCCTGACCAGCAAGGGGAACAGTCATATTTTCTAAAATTACTCTAATTTAGACAGGAGCATAACAGACAACAGAGGAGAGTCACCAATGGTGGGGTTGCACCACCTGCAGGTGACGGGCAGTGAGTCTATTTATATGCCCCGGACACACGCAGGGAAAAGTCATATTTCCTGAAATATATTCATACATGACAGGGGCATAACAGTAAAAAAAAACAACAAAGATGACAGACAGTGGGCCTATTTATAATATAAGTCCCGGATCTATGCGAAGGAAAGCTGTAGTTCACGAAACCTCTTCACTCATGCGGGAACAAACATCATTATTTTATTACCGGTAAATAGAGGACAGACATCAATGGTATATTCCATCACCTGCAGGGGACGGGCAGTGGGTCTGTTTGTCCTGGACCATGTGGAGGAGAATCATATTTTCTGAAACCTCCTTTCTACAAGAATCTAAAATCTGATGAAGTTGCAATATTAAGATTCTATTAGAAAAAAATTTTTTTTTTCTTTTAATGTTTACGCTTTGCATACTACCTTATTGATTAACAACATAAAGAGTAGAACCTGCAGTTTGTGTGAAGTTCCACATTTTCATCTCAGCCAAGAGAAAAGACATGTAGTACATTAGCTACATCAAAGAATGACCCTGCCCGTTTCCCCAGTATTTTTATATTACCATAATGACATGCATTCTAGCACGTTGTTAATCGTGAGTATTTTGCTAGCTGTCTCACCGGATAATATTGATGCTGATACTGACGGTGACGATGCTGATGATTACATCACTGATGCTGATGATATTGAGTTTACGTAGTTTTTCGTTATATTTGAAATATTGCTTCTTAAGTTTCACTGTATTTGTTTTTCTGCAATAAACCCATGTACTAGTCAAGTTATAAAGACATGGTATGATTCTAGTGTGTTCACATCTGCAATATTTTCATCAGCTTGGGTACTTTTAAAAGAGAGGGGAACAGGTGTGTGTGAGTGGCCTTGACGCTTTGTTGTTGGAGGCAATCACCCAGTGAAGTTGCTATTCCAAACATGAGGTGTAGGCACCAGGAGGGACAAGTCACAGGCATCCTGAGACAAGTAAAGAAGGAACGGAAATATCGCCAGGTTGTTCCTGGCATGGTCATCTCTGCAATCGCAGAGTTCAATCAAAGCCTCACTGACAGAGTTATTGTGGTAGGCAAAGCCTCTGTTCAGTTTACCCACCCTACTCCTCATTAACCCAACCACTTGTAGGATGTCATGAGATGAAAGAGAGAAAAGCCCCACCGATACATACTCTAAATCTTTGCATGTGGGGCTTAAGGACAGTATAGTATGAAAGAAGTAGAGTTGCTACATGATACTCAGAGATGGAGAAATGGTATTAAATTTGTCATTTAAGAAAGAAAATAGTGTCATAGCAAAACCATCAGTCACTGACCGCTCTAAAGCCACGTTAAAAGGGGAGGGTATGAGAAAATGCCGAGAGAGCTACAGGCAGGCCAAAAGATGTGGCTCCAGAAATTCCTACACAGAAGGTAATCAGTGTGTAAGAGGGTAAATTGGCTACAAGAGACTGAGAATGAACAACTTCTACAGTATTATACACATGACATGAAAAACAAAAACCCGCTCTTCCTCCGCACTCTCCTCAGAATAAACTGAAAAAAAAAACAACTACACGTCTCAACCCTGTGACTGAACTCATTGACGCAGCAGGCGCGGAGGGATTGCTATCAACAGATGAAAAAACAAAGTTATCAATTCCAAAGAAAGAATAGAGAAAGCCATTAGGGATCTATCAGAAACATTTGCCATATTCTTTCTTCAACGACTAGAACAAGAATCAACTACACATTATGCAAACAGACTCATAGCTAATCTGAAACTGGTAGTGGGTGGGTAGGGAAGGTGGGAGGCACCAGAGGTGCACGGCCCTAACCCTGCCCTCCTTTAAAAGATTTGTGACAAGATTTTTCAATACATATTTGAAACGGATATCAAAGTTCTCATCACCAACTAGAACAAGGATTAACTACACATTGTGCAAAAAGTTTCATACGGAATTTGGCATTGGGGATGATGGCCTGGGGTGTGTACACACAGGCACTGGTGCCCCATCCCATCCCTGTTCTCCAGTAAATAGTGGAACCCATTTTTGAAATAGATGTTAAGGTTCTTTACAGGAACTGGAAAGAGGCAGTTACACATTTTATGAATAGACGCATATGCCAACAGAGCTACAGGAAGGCCAAGACAAGTGACTCCAGAAATTCCTACAAAGAAGGAAATTATAATGCAGAGGGTAGACTGCCGAAATTAGACCAGACGATGAACAGATGCGTATGGAATCTGGCCTGGAATGTTTACACTTAACACTGGTACACCATCCTTCCCCTGTTTGCTGCTGTCCTCCCCTGTCCTCCCTTAAAAGATGTGTGGAAAATGCATCTGAATGGATATTAAGATTTTCAACAACAACTGGAAGAGGTGTCGGCTACACACTGTTCATAAGATTCATATGGAATCTGAAACTTGTGGTGGTCATGATGGATGCATATCCACATGGAGTCAGTTGAACATCTGCTGATTTGGCTCCTTCCTGAACTATCGACACATGCTATACACAACAACGCAACTGAGGACAAGATGAACATTTGTCCGAGAGGCAATGGGTTGTCAAGAGCATATTGCTCACAGCTGAATGGACTGCATCCTCCTCCTCCTCATCATCATCCCTTCAACTTTAAAAAAATTTCGTGAATGAAATGTCGTCTTTAGATCTACATTATGTTGTCTTTATAACTGCAAAAGGCGCACTAAGGAGCAACAACATGGATTTGTGAAATATTAGCAGGAAATTCACAAATGAACCAGATACAAAGACCAAGGTAGGTCTTAGTAGATACAAGTGATGGTGTTATTGTCACACAATGACAACATGTATTTTTTCTATATTTAAAATGGAACTTCTCATACATTGATAACCTCGTTATTGTGGATTGAAAACTCATGAAGATATTTTTCCTGGGATTGTCTAAGAGACTGATTTCATTTTCAGTCATGACCCATGGAGCTGCCCAACTCCCTTACTGTGGCAGCAGTCATTATTAATAAGTGAAATGGTGGTGCCAAGTGTACTATATTATTATTATGTGAAATATTGTTACAATTGTATTGATATGCTGTATCACTGGCCATCGGCCTACAAGAAATAAACATGTATAGAAAATGTTGTCAGAATGAACTACTGTCTAATACAGGTACCGCTGCATTGCTCCTGATTTACCTGCCATATTTACTAGTGCAGATAGCTCAGTGTGTTGTGGCATCTTTATTCCTGTGAATAAGAATGATAACATTGGATAAAAAGATCTTTATCCGTGTGAGTACCTTTGCTACCACCCATCAACCAAACCAACTGGGCAAAAGTATTATATATAAAGTGAATACAATAGAGTTATTGCATGGTTCTTATTAGTGGAGACAATGTATTTTTTTTCCTTCTTACTCTTCTCCTTTTGCGTCCCCTGATCATGCTAGCTGACCACTATGGGCCATGAACTGGATGGTCAGCTGCAAGTCTGTACAGTTTCCCCATTGCTTCGTCTCATAGTCAAATAGCAATGGCCACAATCATTCTCTTAGTTCTGCCAGGAAGGGCAGTCTTGCAAAACATGTTGTGATGTTGGTCTGCCTGCAGGCACAGATAGAGAGCTGAGCTGCTTATTCAATACATATGTAGGTGCTTGTTGAGTCTACATACTGTAACGTGGTACAGGAAGGCAAACAAGTGGCTTTGAAAACCTCAACAGTGAATGTGGAAGGTAAATTCTCAACAGCTTTACATATACATCAGACACCAAATGCGGCTGGGTGTCCCCTATTTTGTCTGTTGACAACACAATCCTCTTTCAAATCATATCAGGTGACAACGATGCCGGTTGCAGTAGTGGTGAATGATGCTGATCTTTTAGAAGCATCTAATCCATTTATTTTGACAGGTCCCATTCAAACATAACAGACTGTCATTAAATTTGTTATCTCATGCTGCCCTGCATGAGTTTTGTTGTTGTTGTTGTTGTTGGTGGTGGTGGTGGTGGTGGTTGTGGGTAAGTCCAATTTTTGTATTTATATTTTTTTTTTGCGTTTATTTGCCTCTGTTTATTGGAAAGATACACATCATGACCCCATCGTGTGGTCAGTATCAATTCTGCATTCATCCTGCATCAGAATGTTTATGAGGAGATGTTAACTATATGAATATAACTTCTCCAGTATGTGACGAGCACAGTATTAGAATGCATGGGGAAAATCACACAGTCAGAAAGGGGTCATGTGTGACAGTCAGAGGGTGACCGAGAAAATGAATTGGTCTCGCACTGTTTTTGTGCATTACTGTATGATATCACTGATGCTCAAGATAATAACTGCCACCATGACAAAAACAAATTTGCATTATCTTAAATAAGTGGAACAAAGAGTCAGATACACATTGTACAAACAGACTCATTTGGAATCTGAAACTGAGGAGGACAGTCAGGATTTGAAATGTCTGCCTCGCATTTATCACCGGTGTGCTATCACTTCCCTGTTCTTAATCAAAAGATATGTGCTCATGAAGGCAAATTCTAAATAGATATTAAGATCCTCTGTAACAACTGGAACATGAAGGGCCACACATTCAGCAAACTGGCTGTAGTGAGGTTAGTGGCCTTACACGGTGCAGTTAACACTGTTACATCCTCCTTCCCTCACATCCCATGAAAAATTTGCAACTCCTGTGAAGACATCTTTCAAATTGTAGCTCTTCACCACTTACAACGAGTATCAGCTCCACCATAGGAACAGACTCACATGAAATTCAGGCTAGAGGGAGTGACCTGAAGTGTAGACAATTAATATTAAAGCACCTCCCCACTTCATGAACAGTTCTGCGACCATAACAAAGATACAGTGTAGAAAAGATACAGGGTAGAAAAGATATTAAGTTTCTCTTAATCAGTTGGAACAAAAGTTAGCCAACATTGTGCAAAAGGACTCGTATGGAATGTGAAACTAGAAATGGGGGTCAGGCATTTGAAATTTGACAGTGGTACACCATCTCTCCCCTGTCCTCCAGAAGAAGATGTGAACCTAATGAAGAATTATTTGAAACTGATATTAAGGTTCTTTCCAACAACTGGGAATAGAGTTAGCCAAGCATTATACAAACTGAAGCTTATGGAATCTAAGAATGGTGGCTAGTGATTTGAAATATGACGATGGTTACTTATTACATGTTGCCGGAAACACCAATGCATTCCCAACATGTCTAGAAATGCTGCTTTCTTCAAGCCAAAGGCTGCCTCAGAGAAAACAAGCTGATCTAACTGCGCCGACTGACATCTGGGTGAGGACAGTTCTGTCCCCTCCTGCAAGTCTGCAGTTTCTACAAACCATCTCCTTCATACAATTCACTGTAGGACTGTTGTCCCAGGCTTTTTTCTCCACCTCCCCTCTTAGTTCCTTTTCCAACTGACAGTGGTACACCGCCGCTCTCCCTCACCTCCCATCAAACGATGTGTGGAACACAACTGGTTGGATAACAAGGTTCTCTTTAAACAACTGGAACCAGATGCAGCTACGTACTGTGCAAACAGACTCACAAGGAATCCAAAACATGGGATGGTGGCCAGTAATGTAAGCATACCACTGGTATGTCACCCCTGCCCATTTCCATAACAAAAATTGGTGGACAACAATGTATTTCAGTCCACGGAGAAATGTTCCAAATAGTTAGAAGAAGAAGACAAACATGACAACGTCCTTGCAAAAATACAAGGCCACATTAACATAGAATCAGTTTACAACCAAAGAAGATATATCAAGAAATATTTGGACAAGATCGAGATAAACCTGAAGATTCACACCACCCTCCTCTCCAAACTCCCTCATCTGATAGTCTTGATGGTGAATGTCACAAGTTTGAGTGCTTCCTCAGAAACTTCTGCTTAGAGGTACAGGAAAAGGATGAATTACAATCTTCATGATAGAGAAGCTAACAGACAACTGATGAAATTAAGTATTGACAGGCAACCTTGATAGGCCTACTAGTGAAATTATCTTGATGCTAGCAGCTTTATCTGAACACTGGCTGCAGATGCAAGTGTGACCGGCAAGGTTGCTAAATTTCTGAAAGTTTCCTGAATGAAGAAAATTACACTGAAATTATTTTCACCTTCTATATATTTAAATTCTCAGCAAATTTCTGTAATCTGAATAGATATTTTCACGTATAAAGTTGATTCTTCACGACAGTATGGAAGAGTATTGTTATGTTGCTTCAAATTCCACAGAGAATATCACCTGAAAAGAAGCCATGAGTCAAATGTATGTTGTTTATGATATGAATTATTTAGTGGCATCAACAGACTTCGGCTGTTTGCCCTTAAGCAACAATGCATGAATGCGCTGGTTTCAGAGAGAATAAAGCACACACTGTCCCCACTCGAATTTAAGTTAAATGTTTACAACATTGGACAGTGGGATTCTGACTAAAAGATAGGAATCAATGAAAAGTATAAAATGATAACACTTGTATGAGGGAGAGTAGGTTAAAGTACTGGAAGTTGAAAAATATAGTTTTTTCAACTGAAGCTTCATGCTTGGGCTTTCATAATCTTGAGAGAAGTCGTACATCTTCTCTGCTGAAATATAATAAAGGCATTCACTATAATAAAATGTGGAAGTTTACTACAATTATCAAGTTTCATGTGTGTTTCTTACCGCCCATCAACAGAGAAGGTAAGTGCTGCTACACAAAGGACATTATTGCTTTGTCAGAAAACAAACTCTACTAGACATTAAATGGCTGTTGCCTCAATCCCTACGATATATTCTCAACACGAAAGTCTTTGACTTTCATAATTTATTTAAGGGTCCCTTAAGCATGTGCCCACTTCAAAGTGGGTAAAGGATTTTTCCTGGACCCAATCATTCCTTACTTGTCACCCTTCAGGATTGGAAGGTCTTTCCAACCATCCATCATCCACCTTAATCAGCCCAACCTGATTTTGAAAGTTTTGCATCAAACAATCCCGATGCAAAAAATGAGTTTGCAGTAAGAACTGGTTCTCATTTTACATAATATTCTTACTCTGACTTGATTCCAGAGGACTTCAGAGTTGAAACTCTGAAATGACTCTGCTGAACTTTGACAAGGCATCTCACATGCCCGAACTTGAGAGTTCTACGAAGCAGAATTTTAACTTCTGAAATGTCGCAGTGCATTTCAGGCTTTTAAAGGAACCATCATGCTGTCTGTTCAGCATGAAATGGATGGAGTGACAGATATACAAGCTGAAGTGTCCAGACACTACAAATGAAGTTGAAGCTCATGCCAGGTCATGTGATGAGCGCCCTATGAGACAGTGTATATCAGCACATGCTGACACCACTATGGAAATGTCTGCTGTTGGATCTGAGGAACATTCAAAGAACCTCATGCTCGGAGACTTTCATCCACAACTATTAGCATTCAAATTAATTTCAAATGAATCTGATACAGTGGCTTACAGAGTGTATTTTTGAAGCAACATTTTCATTTCTCATGTTAAAAGAGATAATGTACTGAATAGTACAAAATGTAAGGAAATTTCACCATATATACAAAAACATGCTGAGAGATTTTATTTAGAAGCATGAATTTGAACATAACATTCTGGAATCTGGAAATTGACTGAACATTGGCACCGTTACTAAGGAAGTGTGAGGCTTACACTAGTATTAACTTCTAATTATAAATGATATCAATATCAATGTTGTATACTTTTATTATCTAAAAATTTGCATTTGATTGCCAAAGATGATGTTTATCAGTGTCAAGCATTATAGAACTACCAGTAATCATTATATACAGGTTTGTACATTAAAATTTACTTTGATAACAGATCTTGCTTTTGTGAACAAAGATGGTGTTGCCAAAATAAGGTGATGAAAAATTACTGATAGCAAAAGACGATAAACTCAGGATGTCATTCAGGAGAGACCAATTTGGTTGTGAGACAGCTAATGAAAAATTACTGATAGCAAAAGATAAACTCGTGATGTCATTCAAGAGAGACCAATTTGTTTGTGAGAGTGAAAGCAGGATAATCTGGTAAGGAAAAGAAATCTTAAATTACTAGCAGCAAGTTCCCAGTTGGTTTGTGGTGGTATATTTAGCAACGCACCTGTAGGATATCAGCCACACTCAATTCATGCCCTTCTGGAAATATTTCACATGGTCATATTACGGCTATCCTGCCATTGCATGGACACATGAATCATGAAAGGCATTATGTAGTACAAGTATTTTCCCTAGTGAAGGTGGCAAATCAGAAGAACCGGTTTCAGATACAGTCGACATTAAACAAGCTGGATCAACAGCATAACGAGAACTTCCTAGAAGCAGATCTAGCAAATCCACAAGGACTACAAAACTGGTACTCAAAAAAAAGGCATTATTTGCAAAGACCAGGGAAAGTCCCTAGTCCATGGCAGTTATATTAATAGAATTATACATTTAAGATCACAGATTCCTGTAATTATATGAATACTGCTCTAATTAATGAATACTTACTGAATGAAGATTCTTTATAGAACATTACAAAAAGAAGACATTGCAAAAGAAGTAAAGGTTTCACGACCTGATCTTTGATCAAATATTCATTGACCAACCATCTTTTCACCAAATGCCGTTTCAAAAATGTTCAAGCTGGTCACTGGTGATCATTGTCAAAACATCGTTTGTGATGTGGCACAAGAAACCAGTCAAATATAGTTAGATGCCTCAATGAAGCAAACCTCAGGTGGAAAGTTACAATGGTACATGTATGGGACTTCACATATATTCTGATTCTTGTCATGAATTTAACTTGGCGAACAGATGGTAATGTTGATGGTAAAAGAATGCCACTCCACTTGGCAGCAGAATGAGAAATGATAGTGGAGAAAAAAGTATAAACCTTTGTGAAGCAATTGCTGCCACAGCAGGACATTCCTATTAAAAAATAATGTCAATACTCTTTTATGCGTAATAATGACTGGATACGCTCTTGTGATGAGCTGGTGCAACTCCCTCACAGTCAGGGAAAATGCAAACTTCACGACAAAATGACGACAAAATGAAATATCTAGTATTAGGGTCTGTAGTGCCCTCATTACACTGCTTATGTAATACTTCATGTATTTTATTTCACATCCGCCAGTATATGATGTGATAATGTTGGTGCCTTTTGTTAATTGTGTTTTCTGGATGCTCATATGTTTTCATAACTTGAGCAAAATAAAGTTTCTTGTATCTTTTATCGTGACAAAACTGGATCACGTAGCAAAGTTGTGGCCTGGATCGCAGGTGCTCTGTACTATTAGCGGGAAGTTTCATCTTGAGATTAAGCTTGGCTTTATGCTGTGTCATCACGGCAACAGCTACAGTGCACTAAGCCTGATTCAATTATGATAAAATACTTCTACTGATTATAAAAGAGTGTAAAAGAGGTATGTATGTGTAGATATTCAGAAAGCCAAAGGTGAGTAATGGGTCAAATTGTACTGTTGAAGCAATAACATCGGTGCTGTTGTGATAGTCTGAGAAAGCTTGGAATTTTTAATATTCAAACAGTGTGAAATAAAGGTCTTCATGGACCAGTATTTGTAATGAGCTTTCCCAGCTGTACAATTTTCAGGTGCAAGCAGTTGTAATTCGATCTCTTTAAGAAGAAAGGAATGGACAAGGCTGGAGTGACCTAGTCAGAGGTGGCTAAAGACGGCTTTATTCCAACGACTGACAGGTGTTTGAAGAAGACCTCAGATGGGTTTGAATGATATCATGGACTTAGAAAGGAAAATTCCATGAATTAGGAGAGAGCTTATTGCGAAAGTGGAAATATGTTTGTATTTTGTCCAATCAACTATCTATCAGTCAGTCAGTCTGACTATTTGCTAGTCTAAATTTATTGTTGATTTGCATGACGTGTGTGTGTTACAATGTTCTTAATGAATACACTGGATGTGACAATTATTGTTAGATATCGTATAAATTGTATATTATAACAAAATTATTGTGTTAATAGATTGCACCTAGATTGAAATATACTGAAATTGATAATCCACATCAGCAGAGTATTAAAGTAGATAGCAAAATGGTAAACTGCAGGACCACGCAGAATGAAAGAAACTGTGGTGTAAGGTAATGGTAAAGTAAACAGCTAGGAAACAGCAGCAGGGAAAATGATAAGCTTTGAAATAACACACTGCTAAGAACCATTTAAAAAGAAATTGTAATAATGCAAGGGTAAACTCTATGTCAAAAGAAGAGTCCATTATCAGTAAAGATGAAGACAACCAAGCCAGACATACAATGTCACAGCATCATGGGTGATAATGGAAGAGGGAGCTAACAGCGCAGCACTGGAGTTGATTAGCACAACAGAGTACAATGATGCAGCTATTTAGACTGACTCTCATTGCATGCTCCGGAAGAACAACAGTCTCTTGAAGCCTGGAATTAAGTAAGGCTCTCATTTGGCTATTTATGCTCAGTTATGCTGCAATCGGTGGCGGCTCGTGCCTCCGACAACTGGGTGGGCAAGCTATATGAAATGTTTAAGGGCGGGGGGCGGGGGCATTTCCACCCCATCATATGACATATCCGTTAAAAAAAACAACAACCTCTTCAACAAGGTTTTTGATTTCACTACCTTTCCAGTTTACCAAATAAGCAATTTTAATAAGAGTCATTGTCACAGCTACCTGCAACGATCAGAAGAGTGAGAAATGTTTGTAAGAATGGTTTATTGTATATGGCAAGGAATTGTTTCATTTTGAGATGAAAGGGTACCAAACTGCAGTGGAAAAGAATGGAAAAAGACATCATAGATAAGTTGAAAAAACTGGCATGAGGAAGACATAACCAATTCATAACAGTCAGCATCAAATCTGCTGTGGAATGTGGGACCCCAAATCATCGATTATCTGTTAGAAATGAGAACATTCCAGAACATATACGAGGATACGACAGGTCATTTATGCATAAAAAGATGATAGTGATGAGTTTCATTACTTGCTATGTTGCCACCAGTTCACTGAAACAGCATGAATAACCTTTGACCATAGATTGTCATAACCTCCCAGCATGGTAAAATACTTGGGAACTGTTTGGAGCCACAGATGCAAATTGTTGAAAGGCCTGTCATGATTAGCCTAGAAAATAATCGAGATTGTGTGACAGTAGTAGATCGCCATAAATATAAAATAAATAATATTTTGTCATAAACTGGTTCTTGTGTGTCTCCTGTAGATGTTGGATTTGAGTGCTCGATAGAATGGATTGATTACTTGACTGATGAGTGGAATGACTTATTGATCGAGTAACTGATGTGCTGATTTGGTTGGGTTTTTTTCCTTGATTTATTGAATGATGAATTTTTGTTTGATGTTTAATCAGCATGTCATTTGTCATTATGCATGCACACATACCACTTTGTGGTTTGAGGTTTTTCTCAAAAAAATCTTGTTCAAACTTTGTGGAGACTAGGAAAGGCAAACTATGGAAAGGCCCAGTCCGCAATGTTGTTATCGTTGCTGATTCAAGATAACATGTCACTAGACAGTTGTAACTTTTTACCAACAGATTAAGGTACGTGCTGACATTTACAACAAATATGTATTTATAGGTGGTGTATACAGACATTTAGTGTGGAGTAAATCCACACTTGTACTGGTGTGCTTTAAAAATATTTCAACAGTATGTTTCGTCAGTATGCCAGCTGACAATCATCGAAACAAATTTAGTGTAGAGTGGTTTCACATTCCAACTAATGTACTTTGAATATATTTGAACGATATGTTTCCTCTAGTCTCAGTGCCTTTTTTACCACGAGCTATAGCTCCTTGTGGTATGGTCAAGCCTGCGGATGGGACTCGAGTGGTGCCATCACGACTTACGTATTCATGTAATCACAGTGTCGCCCCCCCCTCCCCCCTCGCTCACGTGTGTCCACGTTCGCTTCAAGGGACGGGTTACTGGCAGGGTGAAATAGTACCGTATGTCTCTCAGGGTGGCAGGCTGCCCTGGTGCCAAGTTGACATTCATCGAGTCAAATATAGTGTAGAGTGATTCCATACTCACATAAGTGTACTTTAAAAATATTTCAACAATATAGTTCCTCGGTGTGCAGAGTGTCAGGGCCTTTTCTACCACGAGTTACTGCTTCTTGTGGCAAGGATTATGTCAGCGGGCTGGACTCCGAGTGCTCCTCTGACTCCTCTTACCTATTACAAAATAAACAATTCAGGATGTCTCAGATCCACCTGCCCCTACGTCCGCTTTCGAAGACGGGCAATCCTCAGAGTGCCAGTTGACACTCATTAGGAGACGCTTGAGCCCTAGTTGCTTGACTGCGTGGCAACTTGGCTGCACCAAGAGGTGGAATACCCTTGCAGATGAGACATTGAGTGGAAGGATGAGATTTGAATAAACTGCTGGATCAATGAGAAGAAGGAAAGGGGAACAAACTTTCAGCCCTGCTAGATACTAAATGTCACAGAGAATGTATTCATGAGAAAGTAAAGTGCCAATGCCAAGTACAAGAAATTCTCCAATTCTTAAAGACAAAGATATGTACTCGCATGTACTTGGCTCTAGGTCAGAGAAAAGAGAATTCTGCAAAGCTCTATAGTAATAATAAAAGTAGTATGTGTTGTTTTTCACCTGTAAGTGCACACAAGATAATACATATGTATTCAAAGTACAATAGCGTTGTAAAATAAAACACTAGTGAAAGATGATTAAAGTAGACAGCAGCATGTTGATCAAGGGAAAAGCATTCTTGACAGGACTACTGTCAGTGAACATAACAGTGAACTCTATAGTATTGACTATTGAGACACATGCTTACTATGGTGTGCGGACCATGAAACCATCAAGACAGAAAAGTAGAGGGGTTGCATTACCAGACTGACAGACTGGCCCTTTTAACACTACTGGCAGAACCAATGGAACTGACCAACAGCATGAGTGATCATTTCATTGATGAAATAAAAGGCACCTGCCGTAATGTGTATATTGTAGTTTCTTTCACTACTTGTCTGTCTCACACTCTGGGAGTTCTGCACGAGTTTTGTATAACTTTAAAGAAATTAGCAAGTGCAAAAGATATCAGGATGCTGTTTTATCTTGTTTCAGATCAAGAACGACATCAAAACAGTACAGAAGAGTAGAGAATAATGCACACTACGTATTCATCATCTGTGCTCCGTTCTGTGACTTGTTATGAGCTACAACAGATCACAGTATTGGTCAAGATATAAGGAGGACATCCACTATCAACTGGACTACACGTGGTACAGTACAAGACCAGAAAGTCACTTTACAAAGCAACAAAACCCGCAGCAAAATTCTAAACGATATTTTAAATACTCAGCATTCATATGCAGTTGACATGCCAGAACTGCATTCAATGAAGAATTCAACTTGATGTATACAAGTCATATCCTCCCTATCTATCTTTCCATTCTTTCACTAAAGAGCATTGTCATTTCGACCTAAGAGATGAGTTTCATGTCACATCTGTAGGGGAAAAAAATGACATTTCAAATAGGCAAATTTCTGAAAAACAAATATTACAGAGACCCTAATATTCAAGAAGCTCACAAACTCTTCTCCAGTAAAAACAAACACATTCTCCTAAATCTTGCCAGTCTGTGTAAGATTATCGTGAATTCTGGACGTCTCAAGCATATTCGTGTGTAACATTTCATCCTTCGGTATTGAATAGCATACCCAAAATTATCACCACACAAATTGGAAAATATTGCTGTGTCGGGTTTTGTTTCTTACTTCTTTTTTTCCGTTTGTTTAATGTATATGCAGTTGTGTTGTTTTGTCTGCTTATGTATATGCCATGCATGTCATTGATTGATTGCAAATATGATACCATGTAACCTGAATGTAAATAAATTGAGTTAAATTGCAAGAATATGGCACGAGTCACTGACATAGCAGAGTTATATTACGGAACAAGTATGCATTTACAATCTATGAAAAATTTATGCACATTTTTGTAGGCTGTGAACCAGACAGCTATGCCTGCTCCTTTAAGAATGCCTATGATATTATCTTTTAGCCCTCTTTATGAAGGTTTTCCTTAAGAAACTCCATTAGCCCAACATTTGAATTTAAGAATCAGATAAACCAACATGTTGTTGAAGACAATGTTTTACACAATCCAAGTAGCGTTCCTGCTAGATGTTTGTTTCCTTTTAAGTAGGAATGTTGCATGTCTTCACGTTTTCCATTTTCTATTTCCAACAGTCATCGGTCAAGCAGAAATCGCCAACCATGTTCAGGCAGGACTAAGTATCTGGGCCTCTATAAAATAATCTGGATAGGCATTTTATAATGTATCAGACATTTTAAACAAGCAACAGCATAGGAAGTGTTAAATGTAAACACAGGAAGAGAGTACATTGCTGAATGTTACTGGAAACATTCTGGAGGTTAGAGAATTAATCTTGTAGTGCCAGATAGTATGGCAGTTGGAGCTCCCAACTTACAGGATCTAACCAGCCTCTGCAGCTGGTGCAAGGGGCAAATAAAGTCAACACTACCTGCTAAACCAGGTAATACAACATCATACATTAAACCTTGGAACGACTGGTCAGTCAGCAAATTACAGCGCAAGGCATTCGCTTGTGGGTGATGGCTACTGCTCAGCTCGCTGGGACTGTTGGAAGTGTAACTTTACACAAGCTGCGGAAAATACAATCTTTCCTGACTCTTTGTTCATTCTCTTCTGAGACACACAGGCTGGTAGAGGCCCGGAATATACATAATTATCCTGAACAGGGTTCCTCTAACATGGTTTGATGGTACGTAACAAAAGACTTTTCGCACCATGCCTCCACCTCACAGCCCCAGAATTATATAAACAGGATTCTGAAGAAACAAAAATTGAATTGTAAGCATCGTGGCTAATGGAATTGCCAATAGGTTTTAATCTGAATAACAGTAAAATTAATATGAGATGCTCTGTTACTAAAGTTGAAGGCCTGCTTTGCCAGTATGGTGTCATACCTACAATATGTCCATCATTTTATGATGATCAATGGCACATTTGTTTGCCCTCGCATTTCTCTGATCTCACCTCTAGTTTTGAATTCATCCGTTTTTAACAGACTAAATCTTTCTTCCACATTTATTTTGAAGGAATCTTCCGTTTTCATATAACAAAATGTTTAATGCCTCTCTCCGATAGCTTCCTTTTTTTTGCCAAAATAGTTTTCATTTTTAATGTATGTGTGTTTTTATATGCATGTGTGACTGCATGCTCGCGTGCATGCGTGTTGTGTTTGTGTGAGTGTGTGTGTGCGTGCGAGGGATGGGGATGGGGAAAGAGAGAGGTGCAGAAAAACTGAGATCCTAATTCCACTGATAGATCTCTACAGCGTGGGTGTATTGATATTCACTATTCAATAATTTAGTCTCAGGCCACCATTATTTTCAGTGGCACAGTCAGTCATATAGAATTACTTTGACCACTCATATATCTCTTCAGCTACCACACGATGCAACGGTGTTACCAAACAGAATAACCGCTGAAAGCTGTCGGCAGTGGCCAACGGCGCCTGTCGCTTCCAATATAAGTTTTTGTTAGGTCTTCTTTGCATTTAGCTGCAGTTTGACGTGTTTTGCAACTTTTCGGCCCAATGGCCACATCAGTGGATGTGTTGTAGAGTGAGTGTGAAATAAGTAGTATGAAATGGAATGTTTAGCTCCATAACTCCCGTCAGGCTTACAGTAGACTAAAGCAGTTATCTCTTACCTCGAAACGCAGCACTTCGGTGAAGGCTCAGAAGAAGAAGCACCTTTCCCCCAGACAGACACACTAAAGAATCAAAAGGCGAGCTCTACTTCAAGAAACAGCGGTGCAATGTAATCATAAAGCGGTATCACCTTTCCTCACTGGACTTACTAGGAACCAAAAGAATATCTCTATCTCAGGAAACAGCAAATTCACTTAGACTTGCTAAAAGGTCAAAAGAATTCACCTACTCCAAAGAACAAAGACAGAAATGAGAGGTCACAATTAATGATCCTGTTGAATGTTTTGAAGACTTTCCTACCACTGATCAAGAGTTGCCAATATTGGAAAGAGACCGTCTAAAACATACGAACATCACTGGTCACAACGGATGTTCGTGAGCGTATCAAAGAACGCTTCTTTTAAAGACCATAGGAAGGATAGAAGCATGCAGGAATAATTTAATCCTTACAGTATTCACAGTGCTTATATATACAAAGATTATATTTTCTTTTCAGAGAGGCAAAAGATACCAGTTCTGGGCTACTCCAAGAAACAAAGATAGACATGATTAACTGAAGAACAGAACTTGGAAAAGGTCTGAAATGCAAACATTCCCATATAATGGTGTGACAGTATAATACGTTAGTACCATCCCTACTCCTCACATAATCAGTGTTTTGAACGATAAGAATTCAACATCCTGATTTCAATAACAACTGATTTGCTGTTACAACTGTTTTTCATCTGATTGTTGCTACAGATGGCTGTGGACACTGCCTCGACTCACATGGGTTTGTTTCCATATTTCGAATACTAGACATTTCTATATTAAAACTATTATAACATACTGTTCATAGGAACATTAAGCTGACAACAAGCTTTCTGTGCAGTATGAAATGTTTTAACTTGAGGTATTCAGAAAAACTAGTGGTTCAGTGTGAAATGTGTCTTTGAATTCAAATTAGTGAAGTGTCACATTATGTCTCTCCAATCCTTTTATACTTGAGATGGGGCTTTAAAATAACAATGGATATCCTGCACATGCTTATAAATGTTATTTTCCTGTCTTTTACATCAGATTGTATGACCTGGACCACCCTAGGGCATCTGTGCTCCAGAAGAGGGCACTACAATGGGCAATGTCGAATGCACGGTAATATATACCATAGTTCAGCTGCCTGTACGTGAGCAATCGGGAGTGTGTCAGGGTTACAATTGAAACCTAGGCTATATGTGAAAATTAGGCAGTAGATATTTAGGAATTACACAGCGGTGATAATCAGTACAGTATGGTGTATGTCTCTATGGTGTAGTAATAGCACTTTAAAACTTGCAAGCTGGGAGATCCTGGCTTTGTTCCCTGTAGGGACAAGAAAATTTCTAGTGTAGGCTTTTTTGGCCCTTTTTCTCAAATTTGAACTTCCACAATAATTTGGTAAATCCCTAGTGGCACACTTCATAAGATAACACCTAACAGCTATTCATTCCCCTTAATAATGGACATTAGAATACCTCTCCACCTGGTCACATGTAGACATAAAGAGTTCTGTGTGAAATGTACATACATGATGTTGATACCTCTGCTGCAGATGGCTGTGGACTCTGCCTCGACTCACATGGGTTTGTTTTCATATTTCGAATACTAGACATTTTTTATATAAAATCTGCTTTAACATACTATTGAAAGGAACATTAAGCTGATAACAAGCTTTCTGTGTAGTATGAAATATTTTACTTGAGGAATTCAGAAAAAAATGGTGCTTCGATGTGAAATGTGTCTTTGAATTCGAATTAGTAAAGTGTCACATTATACTTCTATCCTTTTATACTTGAGGTGGACCTTTTACATTCACCTAAATAACAACGGATATCCTCCAATGCTTATAGTTGTTTTTTTCCTGTCTTTCACATCAGATTGTATGACCTGGACTACACATGGTCATCTCTGCCCTAGAAGAGGGCGGTACAATGGTTAATGTCGAATGTACGGTAATATATACCATAGTTCAGCTGCCTGTACGTGAGCAATCAAGAGTGTGCCAGGGTACAACTGAAACCTAGGCTATATGTGAAAATTAGGCAGTAGATATTTAGGAATTAAATTGCGGTGATAATCAGTACAGTATGGTGTATGTCTCTATGGTGTAGTAATAGCACTTTCAAACTTGCAAGCTGGGAGACCCTGGGTTTGTTTCCTGTAGGCACAGGAAAATTTCTAGTGTAGGCTTTTTTGGCCTTTTTCTCAAATTGAACTTCCACAATAATTTGGTAAAGCCCTAGTGGCACACTTCATAAGATAATACCTAACAGCTATTCATTCCCCTTAATAATGGACATTAGAATACCTCTCCACCTGGTCACATGTAGACATAAAGAGTCCTGTGTGAAATTTACATACATGATGTTGATACCTCTGCTGCAATATTTTTTTTTGAGGTGGGGAGAGGAGGAAATATTGTGAAATTGAAAACTCTACACCAAGTTATAGTTTGACAGTATAAGGTGGTTAGTCTTCCAGGATTAAAAGATTTGTGGCTAAGTCTTTAGTCTTCTTGGTTACATGAGCAAGAATATTTCTCACTTTCTGTCTGAATGATTGCTTGCTGACTCTGTTTAATTTATTAAGCCCCTGATCCTAACAAAGTATATTTGCAGACTTTGTTTAAGGCCCTGATTGTTTGAGCCCCTGATTCTAATAATAATAATAATAATTCTAATAATATACGATATTTAATTAGTGACTTCATTTGCCGGCGCTGGGACAAGAGAGAAAGAGTAAAAAATAATCTGCTAGTACTACTATTACTTGTGAAGACATTATCACTCTACCACCACCTATTCTTTTCTGATTATATTTACTTTACTCTTCTTAGCTATATCTATATATTATAGCTCAAGCAGACTGAAAAGAAAACCTACAGGCTAACTGTGATACCTTCTGGTACTTTTTAAAGTGGAGTATTAAAAGCAGACACAGAAACTGAAGCGACGAATCAATCAACAATGGCTCACTACTACTAATGAGGACATTATCGTTATGCTACGTAAATCCCATCAGGCTTACAGTAAAGAATAAAGCAACTATCTCTACCTCGAAAAACAGCACTTCAGTGGAGACTCAAAAGAAGAATCACCTTTTTCGAGGCAGACATACCAAAAAATCAAAAGGCAATCTCTACTTCAAGAAACAACGGTGCAATGTTATCATAAAGAGGTTTCACCTTTCCTCACTAGACTTACTAGCAACCAAAAGAATATCTCTATCTCAAGAAAGAGCAAATTCACTTAGACGTATTATAAAGTCAAAAAAATTCACCTACTCCAAAGAAATGAGGGATCACAACTGATCCTCTTGAATGTGTCGGAGACTTTCCTACCATTGATCAAGAGTTGCCATCATTGGAAAAAGGTCGCCTAAAACAACATACGAACATCCCTGGTCACAACGGATGTTCGTGAGCGTATCAAAGAACGCTTCTCTTAACAGAGGAAGGGTAGAACCATGCAGGAATGATTCACAGTGCTTATGTATACAAAGATTATATCTTCTTTTCAGAGAGGCAAAAGATACCAGTGGCAGTTCTGGGCTTCTCCAAGAAACAAAGACAGATATGAGAGGCCACACATTAAAAATGTTCTTCGTCTTATCTGCAGGTATCAGTTATTTTTCTTTCAATGGATTTGTTTTGTTTCTTATTTATTTAACACTCTGCAATTTTAATATTTGCAGTATTTTCATACAATTATTGCTTCTATTCACTTATAGTATTTTCTGGATTGGGAGAATAGAGAAAGAAAATTACAAAAATATCTACCTTCATAGCTGAAACACACTGCTCTACCGCTTTTCCAAACTTAATGATCAGGACTAATCTGGTAAGCAACACACAGCTGAGTTGGCACAATTATTTTAGAAGAGCTTTTGATGTTGTTCAGGCTGACTGGCTTAAACTTTGTTGACCAGTTATTTTGTCTTGCAGTGTGGACAATAATAAGTAATAAATATCTTCTACCAGTCATAATGATCACATAAAAATAAAATTCTGTGAACATAAACAGCTACAGTTCACCAAAATGAGAAGACAGTATGTAACAAAAACATACGTATCCATTATAACAAAAGCTCTTGAGGGTAGTCACTCTAGAAAGCATAAAATTCAACTAAATGAATGAATAAAACAAACAAACAAACAAATCAACAAAGCAACAGACAAATGAATAGAGCAGAGGCAAAACACGCATCTCTACCAAGGATCACTAAGTAATACAAACATGCTGTGCTTGCTCCGTTTCAATTAAAGAAATGTCAACTGAAATGTCGAAGTCTTCAGTGCTGATGTTTGGCGATGCTTTCCTTGCTCTGTCTCCATTCAAAAAGTGTCAAATGAAATGACCAAGTGTCGGGTGCTAATGCTTGGTGACGCCTTACTCCCTCTGTATCTATTCAAGAGGGCAAGCGAGTCCATTCTGTGCAAAACAAAAATACAAATAAAATCATTACCCCTACACAAAGATGCATACCTTTGTAAAATAACAAGGACGCAGCTAAGTAAACTAATCAGTTATTTTGCCTTGCAAAGTAATAGTAATAAGTAATAAATACCTTCCCACCAGTCAAAATGAAGAAATAAAAATAATAATTCTTTGTACATAAAAAGCTACAACTCACAATGTTTAGAAGTAAGACGTAACAAAGACATACATATCCATATCTATGACAAAAACTCTGAGGGTTCATTCTAGACTAGATTAAATTCAAAGAAATCATTCTAGACTAGATTAAATTCAAAGAAATTTATATATAACTGAATGAACAAACACATAAAATTAACAAAGTAGCAAACAAATAAACAAACAAATCAACAAAACAACAGACAAATCAACAGAACAGAGGCAATACATGCATATCTATTAAGGATCAATAAACAGTACTAACATGCTTTGCTTGCTCCGTCTCTATTCAGGAAGCGTCAACTATAGTGACGAATTGTTCAGCGCGAATGCTTGGTAATCTTTTGCTTGCTCCATCTTCATTCAAGAAGTGTCAACTAACATACCAAGTGTTCAGTGCTGATGCTTGGTGACAGCTTGCTTCCTCTTCATTCAAGAAATCTCAACTGAAATGACCAAGTGTTCAGTGCTGATGCTTGGTGAATCTTTGCTTGCTATGTCCATTTAAGACGTGTCAACTGAAATGACGAAATGTTCCTTGATTATGCTGGATGATGCTTTGCTTACTCCATCTCCATTTAAGTAATGTCAGCTGAATAACAAATTGTTCAGTGCTCACGCTTAATGTTGTCATCCTCATTGGCAACTCTATTCTATGCATAAAAAACCCCCACAAAATTAACAACTAGACAAAAATCCAAATCTTTGCAAAACAACAAGGACGCTCCTAAGTAAACTTTGCTAATCAGAAAGTTTGCCTTACAATGAGCACAATAATAAGTAATAAAATTTTCCACCATTCAAAGTGAAGAAATACATAAAATTCTGAGTACATAAATAGCTACAGTTCACCACATTGGGAGGATAGTATGTACCAAAGACATACATATCCATTATGACAAAAGATCCAAGGGTATACAAATTTCCCAACTTTAAATTAAACCAAATGAATACATAAATATACAAAAACACAAATAAACAAACACACGGACAAGCAAGCAAGCAAACAAATCAACAAACACATGTCTACTTAGAATAACTAAGTAATACTAACTTACTTTGCTTTCATTGTCTCAATTCAAGAAGTGTGAACTTAAATGACCAAGTGTTCAGTGCTGATGCTTGGTGAATCTTTGCTTGCTATGTCCATTTAAGACGTGTCAACTGAAATGACGAAATGTTCCTTGATTATGCTGGATGAAGCTTTGCTTGGTCCATCTCCATTTAAGTAGTGTCAACTGAATGACAAGTTGTTCAGTGCTTACGCTTGATGTTATCCTCGTTGGCAACTCTTATTCTATGCATAAAAAAAACCCACAATTCTATGCATAAAAAAAAACCCACAAAATTAAAAACTAGACAAAATTCCAAATCTTTGCAAAATAACATGGACGCTCCTAAGTAAATTTTGCTAATCAGAAATTTTGCCTTGCAATGAGCACAATAATAAGTAATAAAATTTCCAGCATTCAAAGTGAAGAAAAAAAGTAAAATTCTGTGTACATAAATAGCTACAGTTCACCACATTGAGAGGACAGTATGTAACAAAGACATACATATCCATTATGACAAAAGATCCAAGGGTAAACAATCTACACAACTTTAAAATATACCAAATGAATACATAAATATACAAAAACACAAATAAACAAACAGACAAGCAAGCAAGCAAACAAATCAACAAACACATCTCTACTTAGAATAACTATGTAATACTAACTTACTTTGCTTTCACTGTCTCAATTCAAGAAGTGTGAACTTAAACGACGAAGTGTTCAGTGCTGATTCTTAGTGTTAACGTCCTGGCAGGCGAGTCCATTCTGTGTATTAAAAAATTACAGATATAAATAAAAACTACACATAGATCAAAAACTTGGCAAAATAGTAAGAATGCAACAAGTAAACAAGTTTATTGAACAGCTTATGGAATGCAGCGAAGTAACTTTGCTCATCAGTTATCTTGCCTTCCAACGTGGGCAATAATAATTAATAAACATCTTTCACCAGTCAAAATGAAGAAATAATAAAATGTGTACATTATTAGCTACAGTTCACAATGTTGAAAAGAAGTATGTAACAAAGACGTGCATAATATGCAGATATTATCCATTATGACAAAAACTTTTGAGGGTCACCAGCAAAACATGCATCTTTGCTAAGGACTGCTGAGTAATACTAACATGCTCTGCTTGTTCCATCACCATTCATAAAGTGTCAAATGATATGCCAAGGTGTTCAGTGCTGATAAATGGGGACGCTTTGTTTGCTCTGTCTCCATTTAAGAAGTGCCAACTGAGATGCCGAAGTGTTCAGCACTGATGCATCGTGATGCTTTTCTTGCTCCATCTCGAATGAAGTGTCAATTAAAATGACGAAATGTTAAGTGCTTGGTCACGCTTTGCTTACTCCGTCTTCATTCACGAAGTGTCAGTTAAAAAGACGAAGTGTTCAGGGTTGATGTTTGCTGATACTTTGCTTACTCCATCTATATGTCAACTGAAATGCCAGGGTGTTCAGCCCTGATGCTTGGTGACTCTTTACTCTCCATGCAAAACGTTTCAACTGAAATGACAAAGTATTCAAACCACTAAGATCAAAAACTTGGCAAAATAGTAAGAAATAAGAATAAAATTATGTGCACATAAATAGCTAAAATTCACCACGTTGGGAAGGTCAAGGTAGTATGTAACAAATTTTAATACATACAAATCCACTAGGACAGAAGCTCTTGAGGGTAGCCAATCTTATAATGTTCACCTTTAACCAATGATGAAATAAATGAACAAATAAACAAACAAATCAAAATGTTATAGACAAATTAACAGAATAGAGGCAAAACACACATCTTTACTAAGGATCGCGAAGTAATACTAACACGCTTTGCTTGCTCCATCTCCATTTAAGAAATGTCAACTGACATGACGAATTGTTCAGTGCTCATGCTTGCTGATGCTTTGCTTGCTCCTTCTCCACTCAAGAAGTGTCAACTAAAATAAGTGTTCAGTGCTAATGCATTGTAATCCTTTGCTTGCTACGTCTCCATTTAGGAAGTGGAAACTGAGATGCCGAAGTGTTCAGTGCTAATGCATGGTGTCAACATCCTCGCAGGCAAGTTCATTCTGTGCATAGAAGAAAATACAAATATAATTAACAACTACACATAATTCAACAACTTTGCAAAATAATAAGAATGCTGCTAAGACAACTTTGCTAATCAGTAATTTGCCTTACAATGCGGACAATAATAGTAATAAATATCTTCCACCAGTCAAAATAAAGAAATAAAAATATAATTCAGTGTACATTATTAGCTACACTTTACCATCTTGAAAAGATAGTGTGTAACAAAGGCATGCATATGCACTATGCGCAAAAGCTTTTGAGGGTAACCAGCAAAACATGCATCTTTGCTAAAGACTGCTAAATAATACTAACATGCTTTGCCTGCTCCGTCTCCATTCATAAAGTGTCAAATGAGATGCCAAGGTGTTCAGTGCTGATAAATGGGGACGCTTTGTTTGTTCTGTCTCCATTTAAGAAGTGCCAACTGAAATGCCAAAGTGTTCAGTGCTGATGCATCGTGATGCTTTTCTTACTCCATCTCAATTCAAGACGTGTCAACTGAAATGACGAAATGTTAAGTGCTGATGCTTGATCACGCTTTGCTTGCTCTGTCTTCATTCAAGAAGTGTCATTTGAAAGGACGAAGTGTTTAGGGTTGATGTTTGCTGATACTTTGGTTACTCCATATATATAAATTTAAGACGTGTCAACTGAAATGCCAAAGTGTTCAGCGCTGATGCTTGGTGACTATTTGCTTGCTCTGTCTCCGTTCGAAGGATGTGAACTGAAATGACGAAGTGTTCAGTGCTGATGCTTGGTGTTAACATCCTGGCAGACAAGTCCTTTCTGTGCATTGAAAAAATACGAATATAATTAACAACTTTGCAAAATAGTAATGCTACTACGTAAACTTTGCTAATCAGTTATTATCCCTTCCAATGCAGGCAATAATGAGTAATAAATATCCTACATCAGTCAAAATGAAAAAATAATAATAAAATGTGTACATTATTAGCTACAGTTCACAATGTTGAAAAGATAGTGTGTAATAAAGACATACATATCCACTATGACAAAAACCAGCAAAACAAGCATCTCTGCTTAGGACTTCTAAGTAATACTAACATGCTTTGCTTGCTCCATCACCATTCATAAAGTGTTAAATGAGATGCCGAAGTGTTCAGTGCTGATAACTGGGGACGCTTTGTTTGCTCTGTCTCCATTTAAGAAGTGCCAACTGAGATGTCGAAGTGTTCAGTGCTGATGCTTGGTGACTCTTTACTTGCTCTGTCTCCATGCAAAGGTGTCAACTGAAATGACCAAGCGTTCAAAACACATAAATCAAAAACTTAGCAAAAAAGTAAGAATGCTACTAGGTAAACTTTGCTCATCAGTTATTTTGCCATTTCAATGTGGACAATAATAAGTAACAAATATCTTCCACCTGTCAAAATGAAGAAATAAAAATAAAACCCTATGTACATTATTAGCTACAGTTTACCAAGTTGAAAAGTGAGTGTGTAACAAAGTCATAAATCCACTACGACAATAGCTTGTGAGTGTAACCAGCAAAACGTGCATCTCTGCTAAGGATCACTACGTAATACTAACACGTTTTGTTTCTCCCATCTGCATTTAAAAAGTGTCAACTGTATTGATGAAGTGTTCAGTGCGGAAAACTTACGTTAACATACTAGCAGGTGATTTCATTCTGTGCATGTTGAGAAGGTAGTGTGTAACACATACATACATATCCCCTGAGACAAAAGCTCTTGAGAGGTAGCCACTTTGTAAAGATTACATTCAACCATAATGAAGGAATAAATAAACAAACAAGCAAATCAAAACACAATAGACAAATTAACAGAACACAGCCAAACACGCATCTTCTCTAAGGTCCGCTAAATAATACTAACATGCTTTGATTGCTCCATCTCCATTCACGAAGTGTCAACGGAGATGCCGAGGTATTCAGTGCTAATAAATAAGGACGTTTTGTTTGCTCTGTCTCCATTTAAGACGTGCGAACTGAGATGCCGAAGTGTTAAGTGCTGACGCATGGGGATGTTTTTCTTGCTCCATCTCAATTCAAGAAGTTTCAACTGAAATGACGAAGTGTTCAGTGCTGATGCTTGATGTTAACATCCTGGCAGGTAAGTCCATTCTGTGCATTAAAAAATACGAATATAATTAACAACTTTGCAAAATAGTAAAAATGCTACTACGGAAACTTTGCTAATCAGTGCTTTACAATGTGGACAATAATAAGTAATAAATATCTTCCATCAGTCAAAATGAAAAAAAAAATAAATAAATTGTGCAAATTGTTAGCTGCAGTTCACAATGTTGAAAAAATAGTGTGTAATAAAGAGATACATATCCACCATGACAAAAGCTTTTAAGAGTAACCATCAAAATATGCATCTCTGCCAAGGATCACTACGTAATACTAACATGTTTACTTGTTCCATCTCCATTCAAGAAGTGTCAACTGTAATGATGAAGTGTCCAGTGCGGATACTTCATGTTAACATACTAGCAGGTGAATCCATTCTGTGCATAAGAAAAAATACAAATAAAATCATGAACACCTACACAAAGATAAAAAAAAACTTTGCAAAATAGTAGGAATGCTGCTTAGCAAACTTTGCTAATCAGTGGGTAATAATATGTAATAAATAATCTTCCAGCAGTCAAAAGAAAGGAATACCGATAAAATTATGTATTTGTACAAAAGTTGCTAAAATCCACCACATTAGGGAAGGTAGCATGTAACAAAGACATACATATCCCTTAAGATGTTGAAGTATTCAGAGTTGATGTATCCCCTAAGACAAAGGCTCTTGAAGGTAATGTAATGTTTACATTCAACCAATAAAATCAACAAATAAACAAATCAAAATGTTATAGACAAATCAACAGAACAGAGGCAAAACACACATCTTTACTAAGGATCGCTAAGTAATACTAACACGCTCTGCTTGCTCCATCTCCATTCAAGCAGTGTCAACTGACATGACGAATTGTTCAGTGCTCATGCTTGGTGATACTTTGCTTGCTCCTTCTCCATTCAAGGGGTGTCAACTGAGATGCCGAAGTGTTCAGTGCTGACGCATGGTGACCCTTTCCTCGCCCCGTCTCCATTTAGGAAGTGGCAACTGAGATGCCGAAGTGTTCAGTGCTAACGCATGGTGTGACCCTTTGCTCGCCCCGTCTCCATTTAGGAAGTGGCAACTGAGATGCCGAGGTGTTCAGTGCTGTCGTATGGTGTGACCCTTTGCTCGCCCCGTCTCCATTTAGGAAGTGGCAACTGAGATGCCGAGGTGTCAGTGCTGACGCATGGTGCGACCCTTTGCTCGCCCCGTCTCCATTTAGGAAGTGGCAACTGAGATGCCGAGGTGTTCAGTGCTGACGCATGGTGCGACCCTTTGCTCGCCCCGTCTCCATTTTGGAAGTGGCAACTGAGATGCCGAGGTGTTCAGTGCTGACGCATGGTGTGACCCTTTGCTCGCCCCGTCTCCATTTAGGAAGTGGCAACTGAGATGCCGAAGTGTTCAGTGCCGACGCATGGTGTGACCTTTTGCTCGCCCCGTCTCCATTTAGGAAGTGGCAACTGAGATGCCGAGGTGTTCAGTGCCGACGCATGGTGTGACCCTTTGCTCGCCCCGTCTCCATTTAGGAAGTGGCAACTGAGATGCCGAGGTGTTCAGTGCTGACGCATGGTGACCCTTTGTTTGCTCCGTCTCCATTTAGGAAGTGGCAACTGAGATGCCGAGGCGTTCAGTGCTGATGCATACTTATTCTTTGCTTGCTCCGTCTCTATGTAAGAAATGTGAACTGAAGTGGCCAAGTGTTCAGTGCTGATGCTTGGTGTCAACATCTTCGCAGGCAAGTCCATTCTGTGCATTAAAAAAAAAAATACAAATAAAATCATTATCGCCTACACAAAGTTTCAAAGCTTTGCAAAATAACAAGGATGCTGCTACGTAGAGAGATATGGTTGTATAGACGCACAGAAACACAAAACTGCATTTATTCACGGCTATTTACAGGAACGCCGGATTTACACAAAGAACTTAAAATTTTATTTTTCTACAATTTCTCCATCTGTTTCCTGAAAAGAACGTGAAATTTCAAAACAATTTACCTATGCATGCCCTCTATAGGGATTATAAGCCATGGACGGGTATATATCTTTATTCATAATAATAAGTACACAAACAACAAATTTTTATGATGCATTTTAATCCGTAGACTACATGGCTAACAAAATAACTTTAATTCGATTTTTTTTAAAGTACATTCCTTAATTCGACGTCCAATAACCTCAACACCCACAACATTCAGCCACTTTGTTTCACTCAAGATTAGAACTAGTGGCACAGTTCGGAGAAAAAAAAAGGCACACCCTGTATAGTCCTTATAAAATATTAGGCAGCCTCTTTTTCTTTAACCTCACTCCTAACCCTAATCCGGTTAGTAGCCCGGATCCTGTTATCAACCCTAACCCAGAAACATCTTAGGACAGTTCCAGGAATATTCCAAATGAACAAAGAATACATGTAACCGTGTCGTGATGACTTGTCTATATACAGGGGCGTGACGTAATGGTAGTCAAATAGTCACTGACTACCACTTGGAAAAAAGAACGCCCTGTAAAAATGTTTAAAGAAAAAAAGATAACCAAAAAGTACTGAAATAAAAAATTCAAGCTCTCACAGCTTATTATAAAATCACAACCTTGTAATACACTAAGCCCCACCCATTCACCCACCCACTCCCAACTTCAAAGAAAAAGAACGCTGCACAAGTCACTTGAATTTTTTATTACAAGAACTGCACTTGCACCCCGACTGAGCCCCAACCGCAGTCAGCCAGGTAGTCATTTTGGATTTTGACTGCTTAGCTTAACTCGCTGGCAGCTAGTTTTCAACTGTATCTTGCGCAAAAATCGGCACTTCCACCCACATTGAGCCCCAGCAGCACCGCGAGCACTGCTAGAATTCCCATGCCATTAGGCAAAAATGTAAATGCCTACGGAAGAGAAACAAGGTGATAAGGAAAAGAGGAATGACTTCCCTTTTTTTTTAATTTGTTGACTTGGAATGAGGTCGTGGATGTTGACTAAACCCTGCGTGGTTTCTTGTTTCGGTGGTCTATAAACTAGATTAATCTAGGTCCAGTGGCTAGATCTAAACCTTGAAGTTTTTGGCAAGATGGGGTCGGTGACGTTCTCTGGGAAACGTGGCAATTGTTTTGAAAGCATCCATTGCGAGCACTTGCAACGGATAAAAGACTACACATGCTCAGCTATGACACGAGCAAACAATACACGTATAATGTGCCTTGCTATGGAAACAAAAGTTGATCAAAGATCGAGCACTAGCACTTTCCGACCTTAGTTTGCCCCCATGAATGAACTACGCGTCAATATCACTTACAAAACGTAAACAGTAAGACAGTATTGTTGTACTGTTGCAGTTATCGCTGAACATTTCTTTTTGTTATTGTTGTCGTTTTTGTTTTTGATGTTCTTGCTGTTGTGGTTGCCGTGATATTGCACCGATCATGCATGCTATCCACCTCCACTTAATGACATTGTAGAGGGACGTTATGGGTAAACCTACGATACCCTTTATAAAAAAAAGTGCAAGTTTGCCGACCTAGTTTCGACCCCCACGCTCCTGTCTATATATATATATATATAATGATGAAGTGATTGATTGCAGTCAGCAGCATTTTTGTGAAATTGGGGAGTGAGCGAACACCAAATGCTCACACAAAGTAGATCAAGGGGAAAGTGCTGAATAAGACAAAATTAATGCAGAGAGAAATAGAAAGAAGAAAAGAAAGTAATGTGGCCGGAATCGAACTCGTGACCTCTGCATCAGCACCCATTGCCTCCGTTTAGAATCAGGTAGACAGCCAAGCCACGATTTAAATAAAAGTAGCTTAGTGACTAGCATCTCTCCAGAAGCCGAACAGATGACTAATCAGTAATCGTAACAGCGCCTGGCATAAGAGTCACAGACACAACGAACTTCTCTATCCTCCT
>JAWQUT010000087.1:29518-49350 GCA_033807755.1 Ellobium chinense | reverse complement strand
GCAGAAAAGTTGCAAAACACATCAAATTGGAGCTTGAAGCAAAGACCAAATAAAAACTTACAGTGGAAGCGACAGGCGCCGTTGGCCACTGCCGGCAGCTTGCAGCGGTGACCTTTTTTTGTGTTACCGTTGCATCGTGTGGTAGCTGGGGAGATACAAGAGTGGTTAAAGTCATTCCATGATGACTGACTGTGCCACTGAAAATAGTGCTGGCCTGAGTCTAAATTACTGAATTGTGAATATCAATACATCCTTGTTTTAGAGATCTATCAGTGGAATTAGGGTCTCAGTCCATCGACTGAAATTTTTCGGGCATTAAACATTCAATAAAATATTAATTTACATGTATCTTTAAAAGATCTCATAAGTTTTTATCGAGCGCACAATTGGCACTTCCAGCTCCCATGAGAGTTGTAGATTGCACAATGTGCTACAAAAATTTCTCGTGTCAGACTCTGGTCATTACCTAAGTTCTTTATAACTTCAAAGCACATGTTGAAACGTCTAAGAAAACTTATAATATGCCAGTATTTTCCTTACACAGTTGCTGCTGCAAAAATATACACGGTCTATGTCCCCCTGTGACCCATTGTTATGAATAATAACCATTCTGCATGTCTGCTGAGTAACGAGTTGACATCAAGCTGCAAAATTCGACCAGCTCATGACACAGCAGGTACTGGCATGCGAGTTTATTCTACCGTCACGACCAGCATAGCGGGGTAAAGATGAGAACTGGTTCTACTGCAGGCTACAAGGGTTCAAATGGAAAATGTTGGTAAAATCAAAAAGACATCACTTTAAAAGCCCCGAGAACTCCATGTGACAGGCTAGATGGACTGAATCGGCCAGCTTGACAGAAATCCTGATAAGAGGATTGGACAACACAGAGATTGCAATGTATCTTACCATGCTGCCAGCAGTGTTCTCCTTGTGTGGCCCGTCGCTTACACAAATGGCCTTCACGGGTCTGATGTCGGCATACTATTGGAAAAGAGAAAATAATATAATTATGTACGCATGCCGAGCGGCTCATATTAATTTTGCTGTTATTTAGAATAATACCTCATGACAATTCTGTTATCCATGAGGCCTAGATGTCTGTTTTTTTTTTTAGAACATTGCTTATCTTCTGGGCTGTGAGGTGGAGGGATGGTGCGAAAGGACTTCTTGTTTTATACTATTATACCATGATGTAGGAATGATTTACCCTGTTCAGGAGTTGTATATTTCAGGCCCTTACCAGCCCCTGCACCTCAGAGTAAAATGAGAAAAGTAAGGGAAGACTATTTTCAGTAACCTCTGTAAAGTTACACTTCCAACAGCCCCAGCAGTTGAGCGGCATTCATCAGTAAAAGCTTATGCTTTGCAAAGTAATTTACTGACTGATCGATTGTTCTATGGCATATTATATGATGTTTGTATTACCCAGTTGGGCAGGTAGTGTTGAATTATTTGCCCCCTGTATCAGCTGCAGAGACTGGTCTGAACCTAAAGGTTGGTAGATCCAGCTACAGACCGTCTGACACCACAAGGTTAATTCTTTAACCTCTTTAGTAACATGCCACCAGAATGTTTACAGTAACATTCAGCAGTGAGCTCTTTTGCTGTGTTTAAATTTAACATGTCCTATGTTATGGCTTGTTTAAAAAATCCTAATACATTATAAAATGCCTATCCGAATTTCTTTACATAAGCCCAGATACTTACGTCCTGCCTGAACATGATTGGCCACTTCAGCTTGACCAATGACTGTTGGAAATAGAAAATGGAAAAATAACGCAAGCCATTAAAATGAGCCATTGAAGACTTGCAATATCCCTGCTTAAAAGCAAACAAAAATCTAGCAGAACTGCTTGGGTAGTGAAAAACACTTCACTAATATCTGATTCTTACTTTCAAATATTGGGACAGTTGAGTTTCTTCAGGATTACTTACACAAACAAAACTGAAAAACACAACTCCTAGACAAACCTCATAGGCACTCTTAAAGGGACAGGCGTAGCTGTCTGTTTCACAGCCTAAATAATGCCATTTTTTATATATTTGCAAATGCACATATGCTCTGTCCACCAGTCTGACTGCAAGAAAAATCAGTTTGCTAGGATTTGGACCACCTTTGCTGGCCTTTCTTAAGTCCATTTCACAAAGCTAAGGCGATGCTGATGTGAGTGCGTAATTTTAATTGCACTACAAATAGCATCAGTATAATTAATATTTAATGAATAGATATTAATGTAACAGAATATGTCCTGTATCTAGGTTGTGTGTTTAAATTCCACGATATGTGTAACAAAATTGTTGGTTCCAGTATCCCAACCCACTGCCGACAGCATCATCACAGTGGATACTACCTGTCGAACTTTGAAATGGACGTAGACAACGTTAATCCTTGTAAAACAAGTGTCGTACACGTTTTCACTGATACACTATCCCTTTAAAGCCAGCGCTAATTTTTTTTTCTGCATGTTGGTGGTGACCAGGAGAATTTACTGCTGAACCTGTGCAGCTGCCTCATGAGTAGCAATGTGCAAGGTGAAACAATATGATGACCAACATAGAGTCATGCGGCAAGAGTTTTGAGTGGACTACTGATACCTAGTACTACTAACGTTAAGGAGACGGGGTAGATATTTGCTTCACAGCATAAAAAAAAGTCAACACGTTTTTTAAAAAACTTTAAATCGCGTACACTTTTCTTCCGCGTGACTATTTTTGAGGAAATACCCCTGGAATCTCTGGATTTTCATCCTCTGTACGCCATCACCACACTTGTTGCATGATGTCATAAAACGAGAAAAGCTAAAAGACGATTGGTGCAGAGACATGCGCAAACTGTCTGGGCCAATCATCTGCTAGCCTATCTCACTTTTTGACGTCACACTGCATGAGTAATGGCAGCAAGTGCCTAACATTCCTGCACTACTTTCTCAGACACTGTCAGGCGAAATTAAAAATAAATGAGATTTGAATTTTAGGAGAAATAATGTGGACTTATTAGGCTGTGAAGCAAATAACAACCACATCCCTTTAAGATTCTGACGCCTGAATACTTACCAGGAGCAGGGGGAGCTATGGCAATACCAGCTGGTTGGAGAAACAATGGAAACAGAATATGGAAATTGTATTATCCAGTACAGTATGATCCAATAGAAACATGCCATACCTACACAAAAAAAATAATTTAGCTGAAAATTTGCTAATGTTTTTTATGCTGATGATTACATTAAGTGTTAACATGAAAGTAAAAAAGACATGCAAAATGATCTAATTTGTTGTTGTTTGTTGTTGTTGGTTGTTGTTGTTGGTGGTGGTGGTGGTTGTTGTTGTTGGTGGTGGTTGTTGTTGTTGGTGGTGGTGGTTGTTGTTATTTGGTTGTTGGTTGGTTGTTGGTTGGTTGGTTGTTGGTTGGTTGGTTGTTGGTTGGTTGGTTGTTGTTGGCTGGTTGTTTGTTGTTGGTTGGTTCGTGGTGGTGGTTGGTTGGTGGTGGTGGTTGGTGGTGGTGGTGGTTGGTTGTTGCTGTTGCTGTTGCTGTTGCTGTTGCTGTTGCTGTTGTTGTTGTTGTTGTTGTTGTTGTTGTTGAAAAACACCTAAAGAATAATGAATACAAGGGTATGAGTCTCAAATAACCGTGCATCTACCTAACATATACAGGCTCAGACAGAGTCACTAGATAAGTTGCTCAAATAATGTCACTAAAAATCATACATTAATGGAATCACGGGCTCAAACGAGGTCACTAAACATAGTGCATTATTGGGATCAGGGCTAAAACGAAGTCCCTAAATATAAAATATTACTGGATTCAAGGGCGAGAACGTCTTCAGTAAATATCTACATTATTGGAATAACAAGCTCAAACGAAGTCACTAAATATCATATATTATTAGAATTATTATTATTAGAATCAGCGGCTCAAACGGGGTCTGCAAATGAAGGGCTTCATGGCAAAACGCATTATACACCCTTCGGGGGTTGTGGCAAAACAGACCAGATTCAAAGCATATTTTTATGTGAAAGGCGAAATTTATGTCTTAAATAATGTAGATCACATGTCCTTCTATGGAATGGAAATATACATGTATACTAAATACTCCTACTGCTACATGAAGTATGTAGAATAAGCTAAACATTAATATCGGTGGATAACGCGTTTTGTCATGAAACCCTTCAAATATACTTTGTTAGAAAGTGACAAATATTCTTGCTCATGTAACCAAGAAGACTAAAGACTTAGCCACAGATCTTTTAATCCTGGAAGACTTACCACCTTATNCAAAACGCATTATACACCCTTCGGGGGTTGTGGCAAAACAGACCAGATTCAAAGCATATTTTTATGTGAAAGGCGAAATTTATGTCTTAAATAATGTAGATCACATGTCCTTCTATGGAATGGAAATATACATGTATACTAAATACTCCTACTGCTACATGAAGTATGTAGAATAAGCTAAAAATTAATATCGGTGGATAACGCGTTTTGTCATGAAACCCTTCAAATATACTTTGTTAGACAGAAAGTGACAAATAATCTTGCTCATGTAACCAAGAAGACTAAAGACTTAGCCACAGATCTTTTAATTCTGGAAGACTTACCACCTTATACTGCCAAACCATAACTTCGTGTAGAGTTTACATTTCACAATATTTCCCCCTCTCCCCACCTCAAAAAAAAATGGCAGCAGAGGTATCAACATTATATATGTCAATTTCACACTGGACACTTTATGTCTACATGTGACCAGGTGGAGAGGCATACTCTAATGCTTATTATGAAAGGGGAAGAAAATATGAGGCCAATTTAAATTCTTAGCTGTTAGGTATTATCTTATGAAGTGTGCCACTAGGGATTTACCAAATTATTGTGCAAGATCAACTTTGAGAAAAAGGGCCAGAAAACCTTATATTAGAAATTTTCCTGTCCCTACAGGGAACAAACCCAGAGTCTCTCAGCTAGAAAGTCTTAAAAGTGGTATTACTACACAATAGGGACATACACCATACTGTACTGAACATCATCACAATTTAATACCACAAGTTAATTGCTAAATTATCTACTGCCTAATTTTAACATATAGCCTAGGTTTCACCTGAAACCCTGACACACTTCCCGACTGCTCACATACAGGCAGTTAAACCATAATAGGTCTTACCGTGCATTCGACATTGCCCATTGTAGTGCCCTTTTCTGGAGCATAGATGCCCAAGGGCGGTCCAGGTCATACAATCTGATGTAAAAGACAGGAAAATAACATTTATAAGCACGTGCATCATATCCATTGTTATTTTAAAGCCCCATCTCAAGTTTAAAATGATTGGAGAGACATAATGTGACACTTCACTAATTTGAATTCAAAGACACATTTCACACTGAACCACTAGTTTTTCTGAATTCCTCAAGTAAAACATTTCATACTGCACAGAAAGCTTGTTGTCAGTTTAATGTTCCTATGAACAGTATGTTATAGTAGATTTAATATAAAAATGTCGAAATATGAAAACAAACCCATGTGAGTTAAGGCAGTGTCCACAGCCATCTGTAGCAACAATCAGATGAAAAACAGTTGTAACAGCAAATCAGTTGTTATTGAAATCAGTATGTTGAATTCTCATTGTTCAACACACTGATTATGTGAGGAGTAGTGATGGTACTAATGTACAGTATTATACTGTCACACCGTTATATGGGAATGTGTACGTTTCAGACCTTTCCCAAGTTCTGTTCTTCAGAAAACAATGAAGGAAACCAGAGAAGACTGTACTGAACTAGTGAGATGAGCAGCATCAGACTGTTACACGCTGCTACCACCTTGCTGTGTAATTTGCTGACAGATGATTGTATGACTGTACTGCTAACGCATATTTTTATGATTTTTGCCCGTCTACTTCAGCAAATAGCTTCAGGTTTATTAAAATTTGCTTCTTATATTAAAGATTGTTTTGAGCATAATCAATCTGCCACACAAACAAATGTTAATTATTTACTATCTTCTACAAGCTATCACTAACATGTTTACAGTAGCAGTCAAAGTAAGACCTTAATCCCAGCTTTTAAATCTCTGTTTGCTACCATTTCTTGTATTAATTCCTATAACATAAATGTTTCTATACTTTGTGAAGGATCATTACTACATTAGGGAACTTGAGTCCAAATACTTACATCTGTTAGCGGCATGTTGTGCCGTAATTTGGTTGAGTTCTGGGGATGCAAAAAAAAAAAATCACATAATATAAACCATTAGAGTATAAATCAGTAAAGCACAGATGTGGATGAGTACAAATACAAAAATTACATCAAAACCTGAAATCATCACACTCTTTCACTTAAGCTTGTTTTTTTGTGTTTTTTTTTTATAATCTGAGATATTAAAATTTATCATATTACTATGATCATTAATCTTCTTCCTATTAAAACAAATGTAGACTCGTTATTATATCCTACTTTTACAAGCCAAACTACATCTGCCTCATCGTCATGCTTTGGGCACCAGGTTGAGCGCGCTAAATGTCACAAAACCTTATAAAATTGATTCAGGGCAATGTGAAATGCAAACCAGTATAATTTGTTAAAACAGTACAAGAGTCTCAAACAAATCTATAATTATACTATTTTAGAAACTGGGGCTCAGACCAAGTCACCGAGCAGTTACAAAGGAACTCATATAAAATGAAAGTCTCCATGGCCGATAAATTGCCCTATATACTTGCTCTTCCCATTTCATGAAGTGATGTTTTAGAATCGTGATGCCTTTCAAGTCAAGTGAAGGGTTAAACGCTATACACTGTTACTGAAATATGCCAAATGGGTTAGTCTGTTTAAAGAAACGAACAAAAAAAACACTTGTAGGCCTAGCTATGTATTATGATCTAAATGCAATTTCAGTGGCTTACAGAATAAGAAAAAAAATAGATAGTTGAGAGAACATGGACGTTCTAACAGTGAAGCCAGCATGGTCTATTGTCACTCTTTGCTTGAACGAAACTGGTGTCAGATCAAATTTACATAATTCATTCATTCATTCCATCTGGAAGACAATGCCAAAGCAAACAATGCCGGTATACTTTAAAGACCATTAATGCAATACAGGCATTTGGACAAGGGACTGGTCGCCTCTCTGTGAATAGGCGTGTTTTTGTTGTTGTTTTTTTTAATCTACTGCTCAATGTTGTATGATGTGTGAAGGCATTTTTGTTTGCACTATTTTGGAGCATCAGTAGTTTTGCCTTTCAATCAATAAACGTTAAAATTAACAGTACAGAATATTTTCCATGCTGGGATTGTCTATGAAAGTATATAACACAGAATGTATTACAGCAATGTTGGCTTCCTTGGGCATTGTGCAAACTTCTGTCTAGTGATCTAACGAAGTTGGTTTATTATCTGTATTAATATAACCTCATGGTAAATTTCAAATAGGCCTTCACTCAGGTTCAAAGATTTACCTGCAGGCACCGCTGGCCTACCCTGCTGTTGGGCTGGTACCGGTGCGTGTCCTGGTTGGGGTCCTTGTGCCGGTCCTGGTGGAAGCGCGGGTCCTTGTGCCGGTCCTGGTGCAAGCACGGGTCCTTGTACGGGTGCGGCTCCTAGTGCAGGTGCTGGTGCCAGCGCTGGTTCGGGTGAGGGTTCGGGTGAGGGTTCGGGTGCGGGTTCGGGTGAGGGTTCGGGTGAGGGTTCGGGTGAGGGTTCGGGTGCGGGTTCGGGTGCGGGTTCGGGTGAGGGTTCGGGTGCGGGTTCGGGCGTGGGTTCTGGCGTATGCGCAGCTGCGGGTGCAGGTCCTGGTGCTGGTTCTGGAGCAGTTGTTGAGGGCACTGATGCCTCCTGTTGTTCCGGTGGTGGCAAAGCTGGAAATAGACAGCAGAAATCAGATTAATTAATAACCTAGAGTATGAGCCATGGAAAACAGGACATACTCACTCTTACTGTTTAATGTTCAGGTAAAACCAGTTTAACCTATCTATCACACTCTAGTATTCTTTGAAGCCCCAGCCAGAGGAGGAATTCCATATGTGTGCCATCCTACAGTATGCCGTGAAAAAACATCATTGTAAGATTTGAAAATTTTCACTTTTCTTTCTTTGTGTATCCCCACAAAAACAAAAAAACAACCCACTGAATGGGGNNGGGGGGGGGGAGTTTGGCAAATGGAATGTTCGAATTCCTGTCCAACTTTTGAGGCAAAGTAAAATGAAGCAAGTAATCTTTACAACAATAATTATTGTTTTGACTTAAAAGGACCATAATTCTTCCCGCATCAGTTGAATTCGTTCTCTAATTGCCCCATCCTACAGAATTAGAGTATAATAATATCTACAATTTCTCTTCGTACAAGGGTCATCTATTTATTTAAAGGTAACCCACTATTTACAAGTGAAAATTGCATACGTCTGTGACAGAGATTTCTGCCTTCTTATTTGGCAATGAGTCGTTAATAGAGGGGTTTATAACTGGTACTGAAAGTGTACCTTGCGTTACACCTACCTATTCACGGTTACAAGACCAGAGTGTTTGCTGTGAAACAAGTTCAACATATCAACCACCTAACTTATACAAAACACATTACAGCCCAGAAGTTTAAAGACTGACAGAACCCAGTGCTTTAGGCTAGATCTTCAATAACCTTGTCTTTATCGGCCAGATCGCGGTGTATAAAGCAAGGAACTCCTTTCTAATTTACCAGAAATAAATAACTTGTGGTCCTAATGGTCACATGACAACATTTTTTTTCCTCAGCCACCACCCTCATTTCCACTGATTCATCAACCCAGTGCATGGACATTGTGCTGTAAACATCCAATACAACAACAAGGCAACAGTGATTCTGATAAACAGGAGCAACGGTCGAGACAAGCATTAAAATATATTGGATCTGTCAGCTTTGTCACACGTCAGCCCCGATTTAATCAAGTCATTTTACTTTCAATTAAAAAAAATATGCAATATTACATTTCATTACGACAATGTTGTGATTACTCCACACTGGCCTGTATCCCTAGTATACCAAGACAAGACTCAAGTGGAGTGAGATTCAGTCAAAGCGGTCAAATAAGAATATCAAATGAATTTGAACATGGCAAGGCATCCCAACCGGTAAGTATAAGGTGGGCGAGATCTTCTGGAATGGAGTAAAACCTCTTTCCACCGAGGAGAAGAGTACTATTATAACAGTTCTTGCTGCTTATGCTGCCGGAGCAACGAAGAGAAGCTAATGCAAACCACTGCCATTATGGCACAATTATTATGAAAAAGATTGCTAAAAAACCATCTGCATAACTTATGCATTTGCCATATGATACTCCCTGAATGAATTAATAGCCCACTCCTTGAAGTTTTAATAATGAAATAGTGTGTGAATACAGCGAAAAGGTGATGTGAAAGTGCGGCACTTGAAGGTTACAGGCCTGTAATTGTACTTTCACGATTGGGTCCTACTGTTTAGGGGTTATATTTCATCTCCCCTTTTCCTTCTTTTGGCATGCCCTGCTTCTAGTGATAAGGGCTCCAGGGGGCAAATTTTGATATCATGGAAAACTTCATTTTACCTTATTTTGCCAGACACTAATTATCCTTGGGCTGGAACTGCCAGGTCAAGGGTGTGCTCAGGCGGAAGAGGAGGGGTTTGGCGTTGACCAGTGAAAAATGTAGGCTCTGTTTACAAATACAGTAGCAACCAAACTCAAAATTTCAACGGGCTTGCTAGGGTTGGGTAAGTCTTAAAATTTGGGCCACATAATGAGCTTCAATCTGGTATGGGTCTGGGTGAAAGCTAAANACTTCAACAGTACAGAAGCTCAAAATGTTAATATAGCCCATAGGGGAAAAAAGGGTCCAATCCCATTACAGGTCTGTAGGTTTGTGACACCTATTAGAAGGGCAAATCACGCATAGTGTACAAGCCAATTAATCCGCTAATATATAAAATCCCCCTTTTTGGGGGCCCTGCTTGATAGTGTTAGGCTGTAGAATTATGTAAAATGACCTGTGATCTAATAAAGCATCCAATTTAAGGTTTCAGATACAATTTGAGCCTTCTATTTAAAAAAATAAATTGTGTAGACCTATGTATTCGCACGCGGTCAAAACCAGCCAAATGGAAATTTGGGGACCAAATCAGAATTTGAGGTGATCTTTTTCAAAAGACATTTGCGAAAAATTTTAGGCGTTGACCCCCCTTTTTCTTCCCGTTAAAAGATCGGGCAAAAGAAGCACTTTAACTTCCATGGAAGAAATTTCCCCAACTCACAGTGGTATATTTAGAATAACGCAAAATGTTAATAGGGCCAAAAGAAGAAAAAAAACAATAGGTGTCAAAGGCCTGTAACCTAAAAAACTGGCGAAAGACCAGGAAATATCGGGAGTGATTGCCCTTGGTTGGATTTAACATATGTGTTTGGCTGGTCCATTTGTATTATGGTCCATGAGATTATTGAGAACTTCTGATTTATCCATTTTACTGTGGATCTTATAAACTGGATTTTGCTGGTGCTATTGATCTAGAAGCGCTTGAACCAGCTGTGACTTACTTTAATGAATATAGTCTGCATTTCTTTTACACACAAAAATTCTGTCAGTTTGATTTACTTTAGTAAATATTGTTTGTATTTTCTTCTCATTCAGAGGTTCCTGAACTCTACCTCCTAGATCTCCATTGTCTACAGACTGTTCTATGTTCTAGACCTGTGCGGCAACTGTAAAGGGATACTAAAAGACTTTAGTCTGTACTGTTTTGGCTTTCCCATTTGGTATTTCACTCAGAATTGTGACTCCCCAACCAACCCCAACTGTCACTTCAGCAAAATAAATAAGAGCTTTACACTAACATAAAATATGAAACCAGTAGACATGTTTGGGTTTCGACATATGTGCACCATACCCTAGAGGGATGAGTTTTGAACAGAAATAGTGCTGTGTGTGCATGTCAGACTTTTTTTCATGCGAAAGTATGGATAATTTGTTTGCCACTCAAAATGGATTAGGCACACATATCAGTTGATGTATACGAAAATAGTTATGCATTACTGTTTGTGTTATAACATTTGAAATCCCACACGGCAAGACGTGGAGATCTGGCCAAATGAAGTCCAGCTGAAAACCAGTCTCTGCTGGACCCGCGACGATCTTCAGTGCAACGTCTTAACTGCAAGCCAGACTGGACTGGGCTTTTAGCTTGGTCAGATTTATCCGTCAAAGAAAAAAAGATGACGAAGAGGAAGAAGATGAAGAAGAAAAAGATAAAAGGATTTTAAAGAATGAAAATTCGGAAGAAATAGAAGAATAGGATAAGAAGAAGAGGAGGAGGAAGAGGAAGAGGAAGAAAACGAAGAGAAAGGAGAAGAGGAAGAAACAGAAGTGGTCAAAAAATAAGAGGAAGAAGAAGAAGATGAGGAGGAAGAAGATGATGACGGAGAAAAAGGAGGAGGAGGAAGAGGTGAAGAAGAAAGGAGGGAGGGAGGGAGGAGGAGAAGAAGAAGAAGTAGGAGGAGAACGAGAAGGAAGAAAAGAAGAATAAGAAGAAAAACAAGAAGAAACGAGAAGAAAAAGAAACGAGAAGAAGAAGAAACGAGAAGAAAAAGAAACGAGAAGAAAAGGAAACGAGAAGAAAAGGAAACGAGAAGAAAAGGAAACGAGAAGAATAGAGAAGAAGAAATGAGATGAAGAAGAAACGAGAAGAAGAAGAAAAGGAAACGAGAAGAAGAAGAAAAGGAAACGAGGAGAAGAAGAGGAAACGAGGAGAAGAAGAGGAAACGAGGAGAAGAAGAAGAAAAGAGAAGAAGAAGAAACGAGAAGAAGACAAAAAACGAGAGAGGAAAAAACGAGCGAGAAGAAAAAAGAAAAAAAAACGAGCGAAAACACAAACAAAAAACAAAAAAAAAACAAGCGAGAAGATAAAGAAACGAGAAGTAGAAGAAGAAACGAGAAGAAGAAGAAGAAGAAAAAAAAACGAGAAGAAGAAGAAGAAGAAAAAAAAACGAGAAGAAGAAGAAGATCTCCCGATGGAATTTAGCAGTTAAGTGTCCAGTGAGAAAAAAAAACAATGTTATCCTTGTGTTGGCTTAAAAAATCTAGTCTAGTCTAATCCGTAAATGTGAAAGTGATACAGGTGAAGGAAGAAACAGTAGGATATTGGATCCCAAAGCAAGGCTGGCCAACTGGCTGTGCGGCTCTGTGCATGAACTGTGCATACCAAAACCTAATAGTAACTAATGTATATAGCTTATTTTGTAAACGTTTCTCATCTCTGTCTGAGTTGTGTCCGCCCTTCTTAAATTTGTTGTTTACCTTTAGTATTCTTGTCACATTCTGTGTAGTGTCCCTGACGAAGGAACATACTAGTTCCGAAAATTTGGATTGTTTTTTGGAGTGTTTTTTCTATTAAAACTTTACTGGTGGAGAAAGCCTTCCTTCCATTTTTCCAATAATGTATATAGATTATTATTTTATTTAACATACATTTCTTTCCAAGTCTGAAACATACGTCTGCAACCAGTTGGCAAAGCATATTCTTCTGGTATTCATTGAGTGGAAAGAATGGGAGCCCGATCTGATCATTTCTGGAAGATGTTACACACTGCCTGAGTAAATGTGTCACAAAATTACCGAAAACGGACGATTTTGAGAAGACAGGGGAAGACTTAACGCTAGAAAATATCTTGTCCCTACCGGGAATCGAACCCAAGATCTCTCAGCTTGAAAGTCTGAACGTGACACCACTACACCACAGAAACTCTAACATCATAGCAATTTAATCTTTAAACACCTACTTAAGGTATTGCTTACAGTTAAAAAAGATGAATAGGATGTCAGAATAGTAAAAACAATTGAAAACATCAAAAATCGAAAGGGTTTAGGTGAATGTGAAATGAGCATAATGACATGAAAAAAAATGATAAAAGATGCCAACGACTTAGCAATGGTCTGCTGTGAGGAAGGAGAGGTAGGCATGGTTTGAAATGGACAGAGAAAATAATTTAAGAATTTGAATGAGGAAATGTCAAAGAAATAACACTAGGAAAATAAAGTTTTAACACTTACCACTTGGAGCTAGCAACGGCGCTGAAAAATATTTTTAAAAAGGCATCATATACACAGAGCTACATAAGGAAAATCCTGGCCATCATTACTGATAGCTTATGAACAACAATGAAAACAATAGACAATATATCTATGCTTATCACCTAAATCAGCAAGTATAGATATGAAGATAGTAATGGGGTTTATTAATACTTCTCAATATCAGTAGAAGTTCAAATTATAAAACAGGCATATTCGGGAACCCTGCAATGCAGGATGTTGTCTACTGAAAGTACACTATAAAATACGGAATGGGAAGTGCAAGTTGTGCGTCTGAAATTTTTGGGTTTTTTCGCAGCTTTTATTTCCTTCGTCGTGACACCTCCAGAGGAAATGGTAATAATTTTTGTGTGCAAAAGCCGCGTTTTCTGAAATGCTAATAACGTTGTTGTACAAATGTTTTTATTATTATAAATGAGTGTGAAAAAAAAGCTTGTATAGAAGTTCAAATCGACCATCCTCAGTTATTATGCAGTTATCATCATGTAGGCATTGCAAGCCCCAACCCCAACAATCATTAGGTCTGGTTTTTTGTCGTTTTTTTTTTACTTTTTCATTGTCAGAAGAATATGAGTTGCTGTTATGTTTGGTTTTTATATTTTTGACTGATGCATCTGTTACTTTCAGAAGCAAGATTTGATAATGCACTACTGAGTTTTGCTTAAACTGAAAGTGAGCTTCACTGCAGCATTAACTAGTAACGATTTATTATATAAATGCAGTGTTTTCTGAATTGCGAAATTGAGCGACTCGCTTCTTAATTTCAAAACCCCCCTTCACTCACCCTCATCAGTCTCCCGCCCTCCCCTATTTTATGTGCAGAAACACAGAAAAAATTTTAGGAAAAAGCCAAAGTTCCCCCATCCCCTCCCCAAAAATTTAACATTTCCTCGCCTAAATTTATGACGAGGGACAAATTAATGTCGTCCCTATCTCATATGACCTGGAGAAAACAATGCACATCATGCTAATTTTGCAAGTGGAACAATCGCAAGCCGTAGCTACTTGTTATATCACTATGTTAAAGTATAAAGAGCAAACAATAAGCCATGGACAGGACCTAGTCTGTTTCTGACATATATCACAGGTCTAGTCTGTTTCTGACATTTACAGGTATTGTCTGATTCACTGCTTAAGAGCAGTCAGATTCAGTTCCCATATAAGTTTATTTAAACAATAGTCTTAACAAGAAAAAAACTGAAAGAGGGAAAGAACAAAACATAGCAATCGCATAGGACGTCCCCCACATCTAGTGCTTGATTAGTTTGTGGCAGGGTTATGGGTATGGTTAGGGCCAGGGAAGATAAAACGCCATAAAACCAATCCCTAGACATAATCGTTATCTAGAAATTGTATTATGTGTGCTTTCAATAACCTGCACCCATTCTAAATTAATCTTTACGTCACGCTCATTCCATATTCGCCTGAGACATGTGTCATGATAAATGAGCTGTTTATATTATTATGATCTTCCATCTATCTCCTTTTTCCTTTTAATTTAAACAAATGTAGAGTCTTGACTCGTTATTGTATTCCAGCTTTACATTCTAAACCACATCTGCCTTGTTTTGCTTGAGCAACAGGCTGAAAGCGCTAAATTTCTCAAAATCTCAAATATTGCCTTAGGCAAGTGAGAAAAAGCATGACGATTAGGTATATTGCTCAAAACTTTTCAAGTATAAGAACTTAAAGGTGATGACTTACTTGGTTCCACTTTCTCGCCACGACGAACAGTACGTCTGACAACTGATGGACCTGGAAACAAGTGATGAAAATCATGTCAACTGAGGTTGGATGAAAGACGAGCTAGCAGAAAATCCAGAGCTTATCATCAATGACGATAACAAGTACTATGTTTTCACTCTTATTCAAATGCATCTAAACGAAATATATATATATATACCTACCTACCCACCTATCTACCTACCTATCTACCTACCTACCTATCTACCTATCGAGAGAGAGAGAGAGAGAGAGGGAGGGAGGGAGAGAGGGAGAGAGAGAGATACAGAGATAAAAACAATTGTGATGCTAGTGCCAAATCAGTAGGCCTCTGCACTGATCACTTCTTTGCAACTGATATGAGAGATGGATTGTCCTGTCAAGCCATGCCCAATTAGAAGAAGGGTATGACTGACTGGCTCGCCTGGTACCAAAGTAGCCAGACGACAGCTTACACAGCAAGGCAGTAATAGAGCGTAAAGTGACACAGCCAGGTATTCTCTTGCGATGAAAGCATAGTGTTACGACCATTAACTATTTCCTTTTCATTACCCTCACAAGACTTCTGCACATATGGGTAGCACAAATGTGAAGGAGAAAGGGGGGAAAATTGTAAAATGTGTAAATTTATTTGAGGGGAACATCGTATCCACAGTATTACATCTATCATGACACACAGTATTACATCTATCATGACACACAGTACTACGTTATTATTCTTCTTGTAAATATGTGTCACACAACAAACATGCTTTTATATGAGATTCAGAGGAAGCATTAAACGGCTTTGCTATATTCATAATTTTAAGAAACTGACAAATCAAAAGCAACTATTCATATCTTCCTCCTCCTCCCACCTGCTGCTCCTTTACTAGTGCTTGATCTATAGGAAACATTGGTGATCACAGACTTTCAACCACTCCTGTTCTCTACCCATTCTTATAAACTTTCTGCCATTCTTTTTGCAATTGTTTGTCCAATATTTAGACATTCCACATGTTTTTCGTTTTTCGTTGTCTTCTATTGTCTTTTTTCCCCTCAATCTTTCAATCAATGGCCAGTTTCTCCCTTTATTCTCTTCTGGTAATTTAAAGATTTACCAAAGACATATTTCTAAGACAAAACGTTTAAAAAAATTAAATGGAAACGAATTAAACCAAAATTTAAAAAAAAAATTATAACAAGCAAAATGAAGTTTAAAAACTTACTTGTCTTAACTTTTGGTCTCTCTGCAAATATGCAATAGACATTATATAGTTATTACTTGAGCATAGCATTTGCATCAGTAATGACATATTTATACCACTACATTGTTGTTCTCCAGACATACACTGACCTACAATATTTAATGTTCAAATTATCCAAGAATTTTTATAAGAGAATAACAACATCTACAGTCACTATACTATTTTTTATCAGATTAAGAAAGAAACAGGATACACCATAATATTATAGTTGATACAAATCCAGGATATTTACAGTTAAATGTTAATGTGAAATCATGTTGATCTAGCAATGAGTTATCATGACATATGTAATTTTATTACCGCCTGCATTGTTCTAAATAGGATCCATGTAAAATATTACTATAATACTGAGACACGTTACACAGGTTTACTGCACAAAATTCCAGTGCACATAATATTGGGAAACAAAAGGAAATATGTTGAATATAAACATTTTGCATCTATTGCTTGCCTACTGTAAGGTTTTGTTGTTTTTTTCTTATTTTTCTATAGGATAATTTTACTCGAGTGAGGAACATAAGTAACAAAGTGCACACACATTTTCGCTGTGCTGTTTCAAGATTTTTGTTTGAGCCAAGAATAATAGCTCACAGATGGTCTGTGTAAAAAGTGTGTATAAGAAACATGCTTGTTTGAGTGATGGCAAATCTTTATTCAAAAATCTTATTGTGCTAACCATCCAGTGCCTAGTAGACTGTCAAATACTCAGTTTCTGCATTTACGAATGGTTGACAAGGCTGGAAACTTACTCTACACAGAGTTGGTATCTGCACTGTCTGGAGCAAAATGAGACTCTGATAACTTTTGACGCCTAATAGAAGGTGACCAAGGCATACATCCAGCGAAAAGAAGGGCGCTCTACTTCATATATATTGCATTTTCAATTTTACTTATAACTCTATGGTTGATAAAAAAGTACATGAATAGTGATGTATGTTAACCAATTTGGTAACTTGCTAGGTATTTTCGAATTAAGACAGTTTTCCATCGGGGCGACGCTGTAAAAATGCATCGAGTGCAGTGATACAGGTCCAGGAACTAGCACTGAATAAATAATGAAAATTTTGAAATGGCTTCAGTTTTATATTTACATTCAGTTTTCCTAGAGAAAGACACATGGCAATGTAATGAAATCTTTTTATTAGCATAATATAGCATAGTAGCATTGTATAGCATATCAGCAGCATATTACTGTCAATGACTTTGAAAGTGAAAGAGATATCGCAGAATATTTTTTAAAAATAAAGTCTAAATACTTACTATATGCCGGTTTGACCCTTCTGAGTTCTTTATATCTGTGTAGTCCTGAAAATAAACAAAGGCAGTTGTTTTAAAATAAAGATTTATTGCTAATATCACTGACAGCTTGGACTGCAGACATTATGTTCACCTTCTTATTAAGGCCATGATATTATTATTTAATATACAGGATTCCTACATAGGAATGTTACATGAATGTACCGACTGCAGGCAAATAAGTTAATCAAGATACACGATCATATATTATATAGGATAAAGTGGAAAGTGCTCAAGAAGACAAATGCAGAGAGAAAATGAAAGAAGGAAACAAATTATTTAGTGCTCGTTTCAACCTTGTATTACATCATATATTTTATAATATACGAGACTCCTGCATGTGTGTGTATTTTGACTGTACGGACTACAGGTATTGCGCCTACAGTATGCTATCTAATACACGAGATTCCTGCTAACGTGAGTGGTATAAATGTACGGATTGCAAGCATTATGCTAAAATTCTTATTCAGTATGCGGGATATATTAGTTAATATACAAGATTCCTGCATACGTGGGTAGTTTACATGTATGGACTGCAGGCATTATGCTTACATTCTTATTTGGGATGCTTAATATTATGCTATGTAATATACACAGTCTGCGATTTACCATACATATGTCACTACTACTTAATCGCAATCCAAATTACCACACTACCTACTTTATTACATTTTCCACCTAAAATGCTCTATTACTCGAAAAGTCACTGGATAATTGCGACTTCTTTTAATAGCAGTTTTTCTTGATGCTTTCGAAGAGTTGCAGTTATGTGGAGCTGAGTGTACTGAGTATGGTTTCTATAGTTGGATGACAAGGAACCTCATCATTAGTAATAATATTAAATAGTTCTCAGGTGACATTATTCAGGAGTCTGCCTACTGATTATGTAACTAAGATTTTAGCTGCCTTTCGCCAGCACAAATAAATTTGAGACGAAAAAAGCAAAACAGAAAGGATTACTGAAGAAGAATGACTTACGATGAGCTCTCAGCTTCTTCTTGATCCTGTGTTCTGGAAACACAAGATGGAAATCAGATGAACAGTTGAAGTATTGGTAATTCAATACAAGTCATACAATCTTTCACAAAACAAAGCTATTTCAAATTCTTATTACAACATGAAATTTGATTTAATTAAGTTATATAGGATTTTCAAAATTTGCCTTTTGTAAATGTGTCCAATTATCAGAGGCTAAGATACTTAAATTCAGCCAGGGCTCTATAAGTTACTGAAAACCAATCGGAAAGCTGAACAAGCAGTGAAACATATCTGCTGGCATTGTGTCCGAGGGATAGAGCTCTTGTCACTTAATGAAAAGATCCGCAGTTTGTATCCGGCTGATGGTACGTTTCTCCTTAAGTCTTTTCACAAGGCACCCACTGATCGGCGTCGGCGACTTGACAGAATTTCACGCCGCATTTCTGACATAGTTATAGTTGCACCGAAAGAGGGCATTAAAACTTAACACAAAACTCAGGCCACACATCCAAGAAGGCACCTAGCTACTCAAATAAAAAACTGTTCTTGTCTAAGCAAAGATATCCCCAAAGCAGGAGCAAGTTTCAGAAAACTTGTCAGCAACGAGGAACATCCAAGAAATCAAAACATTACATGCGCATGAAAGTAACCCAAGAATTTTATTTTATGCTCATCTAATACATGATTAACCAATACATGACTGCAGTACTCACCGCTGGGGCTGGAAGATCGCTTGCGTTTGCCTAATATACTCGGTCCTGGCTAAAATGATAGTAAAGAGACATATTGCTAGAAGACTCTATGGTGTAGGAACATAATAATATGAGAAACTTAAAGAAGTTAACATGTGGTTTTGAACTGTAGGGAGAATCCCTTTGACTGACTTTGCAGTAAAATTAGCAGATGAGCTCTTTTGGAATGTAAGGCAGAACATAACGATTTTGATTTCTAGGGAATTAACCTAAGAATTTGAACTGTTGGGCTATGAGAGGTCAGTACTATAGACAAGAGATACAACTGGGATAAATCCGCGCTAATACTACCATACACGTCCATGTAGTTGAGACTGGTGTGTGCTAGTCAATGTTTTAAACTGTGTGGTGTGGGAGCCAGTCTGGTCGATCTATTTACTATCAATGCATGATGGCTGTTTCAGTATAAACAGACAATACACCTATTGAAAATCTTGACTACTTAAGCTCTTATGAATAAAATTAATAAAAAATGCCTCTATTTAGACTGGTATTTTTATCTCTTTATCCTATCACTTCATTTTCAGAGGGATTTTCTTAATTTCACATCGGTTATCAAGTTTTTGCATAGTACCATAAAACTCGTTACAGTATAATATTATCTGTCTCTTAATTTTCACCTATTTCAAGAACACAGTATGTACAACATTCAGCTGGACTATCTGTCACAAATTATAAACTGAAAACGATTGTATGTTCATGACTATCCATTAGAAAATGTACGAACTTCTGTTATGTCAGTTATGTCATTCCTCATGAAAACGG
>JAWQUT010000087.1:8728-21325 GCA_033807755.1 Ellobium chinense | reverse complement strand
GGGGGGGGAATATCAGAATGCGGAGTGTGGGACTGAGGGTACGAGTATCATGTTCTTGGATTAGATTTAAATGACTACGCTTTACCGCAATTCGGATAATCACAATCTTCACTTACTCGCAACATCTTCCACAGGACAAAATACTATCACTGGGTAACAAATTTCTTTTTATCGCATTTCCTCCATGCTCCCGAGGTTGACTGTACTGTACAGTAAGATTGATACAGAAGGCTTACCCTGGTCTCTCTTCCCCTCCCCCCAACCCGAAACAAAAAATTTCTGGACTTCTAGATGTCTCCTCCAACGGAACCTTCTCTTGACTCAACCAATCATAACTGATTATTTTGCGGTATAAAAAAAATTGGAAGGATTTCCATTTCTGGGCTGTTATACAACAAACGGAAAAAAACGGGTGTACAAGATTTGTATATTCCCCCAGAGTGAACCAAGCCTCTCTTTTTTCATACCAACCACATCAAAATGACCCCTCTTTGGTGTGTTGATTGGTACCGGTCAGGAGCATATTTTAGCATGGTCCACATAATCTGAGGGGAGGATTTACATAATGTGTGCCAGCCTCATCATGCTCCTGACTAAAGAGGGATGATTTTAATGGGATTGGTGTAAAAGAGAAGTTTTTTTTTTGCTTGTGGGAATACACAAAGAAAAGTGTAGTTTTCAAATCGTTCATGTTTTTCCCACCATACTGTAGGATGGCACCATATGGAAATCGGAAGGATTATATTTCCATATGTGGTAACTCCGACAATTACGGTCAGTACCTTAATTCCGAATAACGCACTAATACAACCCTAACATTAACCCAACCCCCCATTCCCTAACCCTAACCCTACCCTTAACCCTAACACTAATGTCCATCGAGACAGGAGCATCAGTCCAAGCGAGGGTTAACTCCTTATCACCAGTTATCACATATGGAAATCCTCCCTGGAAATCCTCCCCTATTGAATGTTGTAGACGCGTTGGAAATATTGAAAACTGATCACAGAGCGTCAAGTATGATGATCCTAAGAAGAACGCCTGCTGTGGCATGCTTGTTTACTGGAAATTGGACGGATTTCCACCCGCGGGCCATCTTACAACCTGCTCCTGACCCCTACAAGGAATTTTTTTCATGGGGCTGGTGAAAAAAAAAAGGGGGGCTTGGAATTTTTTTGTGGGAGGTACACAAGGAAAAGTGAGGCCTTCTCTAACGACAGCACCGATTCCATGACTTATCTACGACTAAATGAACTGTATCATCGGTGCTATCGTTAGAGATTGCCAAAAGTGATTGCTTTCAAATCTTGCAATCTCGTTTTTCCCGGCATGCCTTAGGTTGGCCCACATATGGGAATCCGTCCCTGGAAATTTTACGAATGGAAGGAGAAACAGTAGTGCTGGCTTAGAAACGCGCCCACCACTGTAAAACACATTGGGAGGGAGGAATTCCATATGTGTGCCAGAAAGATTTCCGCATGGAACACATCGAACCAACAACATACCCTAACCCTAATCCTAACCCTACTCTTAACCCTAACCCTAACCCTGACACTGGGTTAGGGTTATGGATAGGGTTAGGATATGTTGACTTGTTGTTGGTTCCGTGTGTTGCTTGAGAAAATCTTTCTGGCACACATATGGAATTCCTCCCCATTGGGAAAATGGAATGTGGATGCTGAGGTTATACCAAGTATAAGACGCAAATGGAAGTCCTGCCGTAGGGGAATGCCAGTGGTTTTAAGTAACTGAACTGCATGCATCTACCATAATTATAACTAACTAAATAAACTTAACTTTAGCACATACATAGTAGGTTACGGCATATTTTATCAATGGATTTAGTGACATATCATTACCAAAAGCAATGGGAACAAAGAACACACGTCTTACCATGTTGAAATCTCTGTCGTGACTGCTGTGAAACGGGTTCAAAAACCTTGACCACGTGATGTGAACATATTTCAGAGGTAAAAAAAACAACTGACTATATCCGCGTGACGTGAGCAGAAATCAAACGTGTAAAACGTTTGGACTAGACTATATTTGTTTGGTCATGAGAGTTGCCATTTTTTCTTATAGACAAACGTGTTCTCCGTGTTACTGAGCTCATGTTCTCTTCATTGACACACAAAGCTCGAAAGCACTTTTGTCCAAGGCTGGGATGGGGGTGGGGTGAGGGGGGGGGGGGGGNAGAGTTGTTTTTTTTATTCGGAGGTGGGGATAGAAGAAGAATAATGGCTATTTTTTTAAAAACTGATCTTGTGAGAGCAAACAACACACGGTAAAGAGAAAAATCTGACTGACATCATTTCAGTGATTTCTTCTCCCTTCCAGCCTTTAATATTGTCACCATCATTTTTGTCTTCTATAGTGACACTGAATTACATTTAGATCTTAGTAAGCCTGCATTAAATATTTCTCCCATTAGGATGATAGTACAGTAAGTCTGTCCCTTTGTCTGACTGTCTGTCAAGTTCGTCCGCTGTATATATGTCTAATGAATAACTTTCTATGTAAGTTTTTGTAACCACTGGAATTGCATTGGAGAAAAAAAAACCAGTCTGAATCAGAATCATACCAGCCCAGTTCTTAGTCCCTCAAACACGCGCATACACAGAGAGATAGAGAGAGAGAAAGAAAGAGAGAGAGAAGGAGAAAAACAAAAAAGAGAAGCTCTCTTACTCGGAGAGCGAGGCAGCAGATCTTCAGAGGAAGATACTCCCGTCTAACAAGTGTTTCGACCCTAGGAATTCCTGACACACTAGAGGGGCTGTGCTACACTTGGTTCATGGCTTCCAAGTGTCCATCTGTTCATTTTTTTTTCATCTCGGGAGGCATTTGAACCCGAAACCTCCAGTTTCTTAACGATGCTCGTTATTTCTCTGATGATAAGACAAAAGTACAGCATCTGTGCAACCAAGACTCTTCTATACTTTTAGTCTATACTTATAACGGGCCACCCTAGATAAGACTGTACGCGTGCTAATCGCTTTTTCGCACGTCAAATCTCGTGTCCCTTCCTTGACCGGCTGTGACTGCATCGGTGCATCCCCCTTGTTTTCCCGTGTCGCTCGCTTACGGCGATGTCACAGGGTCACAGCCACGCCTGCCTTCTTTTGTTTACCTTTGTTTCGGAGTGGAAGACGCCAAGTGTGTGTGTGTTGCTTTGATCTGAATATTTTATTGAGATAGTCTAGTCTACTCTGTTATGTACAGACTTACATGATTACATTATTACTTTGTGGAATTCATATCCCTCTCCTATCTCCCACCCCTATTTCCCCCTCATGATCCCAATCACTGTTTCAAGCATGAAAACGAATGGCGCTTTTTCACACACCATGTCAACACGTACACGCAATTTCAGTCAACTGCTATGAACAGTGAAGGGTCCCACCGGTGGGGTGCGGGGTGNGGTCGTGAGCAAACTAGCAACTCCCATTACAACTCTCAACTCCCATTTATTGAGAGAGAGAAAGAAAAAAAAACACAGATGGATGGATGGCAATTGAATGAAAGAAAGTGTTAGCCCTTCACTGGGGTGCATTGCTGCGGCAACAACCAGGGAGAGCAGCTGACCGAGCTGAAAATGATACAAAACTTAGACGGTAGTCCCACGTAAAAAGTTAGCATTCAGCTCATCTAGAGTATTCCTCGGTACTTATCTGTTGATGGGTGTTACAAAATATGTTCAAACTTGGGTGAGAGCAAAGGATAAAAAAATCTAAAGAAGGATGCTCCGAAATACAATTAATGGCCGGAAACCCACACTATCAAAATGCAGCAACACGCAGTCGACTAATTAGACCCTTATTAGACATTAGAAAACCAGTGTGCTTCACATGGAGACATTGGATCTATCTTTTACTGATGTCACTTATATGGAATTAGTGATTCTGTAGATTTTTTTTTTTTGATGTATTCAGTTCCGTGATTGAGAATAACAAGGTTCTAAGGAGCAAGTTGCAAAATTTAGAAAAAAAATGAATCTCAATCCCTAAGCTAACGTTCTTCATTGAGAAAAGTGTCGGGACGTTTTGAGAAAGGGAATTCGAACTTCCAGTCGTTTCAAATTTAGGATTATTCTTTTCTATATTTCGATCAATCCACGAGTTTACTTCCACATTTACGCGACACAATCAATCAATCAATCAATCAATCAATCAATCAATCAATCAATCAATCAATCAATCAGAAAATTAACCAACTTATCAACAGCTAATCAATCAGTCAATCAATCAATCAGTCAAACAGACAACCTATCAAACAATTTGCTAACCTAACAACACATCAATCAAATCAATCAATCAATCGAGCGACTGATCAAACTGTCAACTGGTCAAAACGTTAAAATGTAGCCTATACAATGCATAATCACTTTGGTCTATTCATACTGAACTGGGGACAGGGAAGGGGGTGGAGAACCAAATCCGCGCACTGCATGATCTGGCCCTGATCAGTTATTCACCAGAGACCCGGATAGCATGGTCATAAAATCAAAATGTATCTTATGTATTACATAATTAGCCCCAACTCTTCATACAGAAATGGAGGTAGGAAATGGGCTGGAAACGTACATCTATACACTGCACGATCAGGTTATGATAAACTTTTCACGTCATGCCCGATGTATCATATTTTTACTCGTCAAATAATATCAAAATGTATCTCACGTATTGCATAATTAGCCCTCACTCTTCATGCTGAATTTGAGATTGGGAAGGGGCTGGATGACGTAAAGCAATAAACCTTTTTATCAGTAAATGTGTATGATAATCAATTCGGTTAGGACAGCCCACGTCATTTTCCTCGATAAGGGTGTCCCAGTGGATGAGGGTCTCCCGCGAGTCAAAATCCTTTCTTTGTAACTCCCCCCCCCCCCCCNCCCCCCCAACTATCTAACGGCGGCGTATACATCGCCATCGGTATTTCGACTGTACCCAAAAGCATTTTATGCCACACATCAGACTGGCCAGACGTTTCCACCTTATACTCTACCTGTATCCCCACAATATTTAACAACCCTGTCTTGTCCACTATGTTTAATGTTGTGTGTGCGTCTATGTGTTTGTCTTGCCGAGTTTACCAACTCATAGCTTAACAACCGTTGGTTGAAGAGAAGAGAGGGGAAGCTTGTGGTGTGTGTGAGTCTCGTGCCTAGCGAGACTGCTAGTCTTCTGTTCGGCTTCGGGAAAGACCCCGGCCACTAACCCACTTTTTTTTCTGGAGTGGCGGCGTGGTCGGGTATAGACGTCTACCTGATTTCAAACTGACGGCAAGCCGATGAGTGCCGACGCAGAGGTGGCGGGTTCGATTCACACCACATCACTTTCTTTCCCTTTTCCATTTTCTCTCTGCTTTTGTCTTCTTGAGTACTTACCCCTTTATCCTACTTTGTGTTCTGTTTTTGTCTGCCCAGTCCCCACTTCTGTTACTAAGTGCTCGTTTACTGAAATGTAGACTGAGCCAGTATGCTGCATGATATCATTTCCTTCTATGATTAATCGTACTTTTTTGGGGGGTCGATTTTCCGCCATTTTGAGAAGTAATGCATTCAATTTACGAAAACAGTTATTCCCTAAGTCAGCTTGCAGGCTAACTGCCCATCCTAGTTAAAACATTAGGTTATCTAAATTCATGATATTGTAAATTCACTGCAATTTGCTACATTGTCGAGCATTACTACTGGTACAGCTGCCACTCGTAGCCATTACTTTTCTTGGATGTCCTTGTATAGTTCAATTCATCAAACTATATTACCATTAGGTTACAGAAAATTAAGTTTTGGCATGACGGCGAATCATCGCTTGATAGAACATCTGGGCTGTGATTGTTAGATCTCTGAGGCTTCGCAAAAGGGGCCGCTTTAGCAGAGAAAATATCAGTCTCTGGGAAAACCAAGATGGCTGCGAAAGAGACAGAAAAATCAGGTTTTAACTTGCGAGTGGCGTTTGTTATAATAATCTGTACTTTTCCTCACTGTCATTAGAGTGCACCATCCAAAAACATATCCCTGACACTCCCTTTGCTAAGGAACGCCCACACATACACGGACTGTCCCTTTTGTGACGCCGTTGGGACCAAACAAACTCAGCTGCGTTGTCTCATGTGAATGCCCTTCATGTTTTCTTCTTTTTCTACTCTTATGTTGGCAACTCTCAGCCAGTCTCTGAACAATAAGCCAACATGGTTGAAATCAATACACTGGCCTTCAAAGGGGAGCAGTTATTTCATAACACGCTATAACTCGTGGTCGCTAATTGGTGGTAGATACATAATAATGGGGTTTATAAGTCTCCTATCCAGGCTAATGCCTGCTCACGCGACTTCACACTGTTATTACCGCGGCAGGTCTGACCACTCTAGATTTTCTCAGCTTACTGGGGAGCATACAGTGTCGCTGCCAGTTATAGGCGCTGATTACTACCATTCTGATAGTATCTTTCACTGACTTTAGCCAGGTGTCCATTTCACAGAGGGGTGGACTAAGGAATATGTTCATGAAATGTTTTCCAAAGGCACCTATAACCTACAACACGACCCTGGTCGGGAATCACACTTACGACCTCCAGATCTTGCGTCCAACACAGCAACCATTTGGTCACGGAGGGGTGGAGGGGGTGTCAATCTCATGACTTTCTGATCATGAACAGCAGTTGGTAAACGGTTCTATCAGGCTGGTCTATAAAGTACATGAACATCATTTTCCACCCTAACTCAACCAGCCACCATCGTTTCCACATTAACCTACGCACCTCTGTCTCAGCTCTCTCGTAGATTTACATGGCGTGGAAATCACGCTCCATTAACGCTCACATAAACAGGTACACAGATTGCTATATAAACTTGAGTTAAATAATGTGAAGCAACAGACAACAGGCATACAACCAATCGCCGGACATTCTCCAAGCAACTTCTAGGTAAGCAAAACTGACTTTGTCTATTCTGCCAGGTCGTCATGGATTGGATTAGGTATGTATAATATTATGTTATATTAAATTCCTCAAAGACTGCTCAAATCAGGAGCCTATTATTACATCAGAGACCAGGCAGTATAATCATTTCACAGACATCTTATTTCAGAAAATAAACTTATTAGATAGGCCTATGTTGTATTCATTTTCAGTTTAATTCAGTTTTATTGGATTTTACCTCTTTATAATGGGGGCGCGGTCGGTCGGGGATGGTCGACCGCTCGTTCAATTAATTGTGTACATTTATCACAAGCAATCAAAACATTTAATGGTTTTAAAATTAAAACGGTTAGGAAATCTATTAATAAAATATAATTTGAACAACTTTTTACGGAAACAGTCAACTTTCTCACCAAACTCATCTACTGTCCCGAGACTGGACATTTGTAAAAAGTCTGAAAATAAGTTATCAGCTGAGTATTCCTTGCATCAGCCGTTCAGTTCCCGGCTTCGCGAAGAATAGGAATGACGTGGTGCTAGCGTGTCGTACGAGGCGACTTAACGGCGAAAAGACAGGTAGTGACACCCGACACAGAGTCACCTGGTCCTCCAGGTTGGGGATTGGGTCACGGGGCTAATAACCCCTCCCTTAAAACAAAACAATGTTACAGAAACACATACAAACGAAAACCTGAATCTCTGCTTGGCTGATTGTGGAATTTCTCTCCAAATGGAGAATTCATGATGCGTGACCGTCAAATCCGAAAGGAAGCTGTTAGGCGGACGCCTCCACCATCATCCAAGTCTCTCCGGATTGGATCGTGGAACGTTAGGACCTTGTATGAGACTGGAAAAACTGCACAGGTTTTTCAAGAAATGTACAGGTACCGTCTAAACATATTAGGAATCAGCGAGACCCACTTGAACCAGTCTGGACAGAAATGAATGAAAGAAGGAGAACTTTTTATGTATTCCGGAAGTGACAGAGATGGACCTCATAGAGAAGGAGTAGGAATGTTCATAAACAAGGCAACACAGAAAACATTCAGAGGTTGGGAAGCACATGGTCCAAGAATCATCATGGCCTCATTCGGAACAAAGAAATAAGTCAAGCAAAAGGAAGGTAAGAAGGTCATAAACATGAACATCATACAAGTATACGCCCCAACCAACGATGCTGAAGAGGAGGACAAAGACAACTTCTACAACCGCCTCCAGAGTGTGATAGACAAGCTTCCAAGTAAGGACATCAACATTATCATGGGAGACATGAATGCCAAGGTAGGCTCTGATAACAGTCACTACGAGGAAATCATGGGCATACAAGGACTAGAAGAAGCAAACGGCAACGGGGAAAGGTTTCAGAACTTCTGTGCATTCAACAGCCTAGTCATCGGAGGAACAATCTTCCCACACAAGAGGATCCACAAAGCAACTTGGGTCTCCCCAGATGGAAGAACGGAGATAGACCACTTCTGTATTTTTCGAAAGTTTAGACGCTCATTGGAAAACGTCAGAGCTCTGCGAGGAGCAGATGTCGGGTCGGACCACCATCTGATCCTTGGAAAGATGAGGCTGAAACTGAGAAGGTATGCACAAGCCACAACCGGAAGTCGCCAAAAGTACCAAGTCAGTGTTCTGAAGGACCCTGTTAAGAGGAAAGAATTCAAACTGGAACTGAAGAACAGATTTCAAGCCCTCCAAGATCTGGAAAATGTGAGGTAAATGATCACTGGAACAAGATAAAGGAGGCAGTAAATGCAACCTGCCAAAGTACCCTTGGACCAAAGGACAACACCAGGATAAAATGGATCTCACAGGACTCCCTCGACAAGATCAAGAGAAGGAGAGAGCTGAAAGCGAAAGTCAACGACTGCCCTACCAGAACTGAGAAACTCACTGCACAAGAAGAGTACTCCAGAGCGAACCGGGAGGTAAAGAACTCCATCAAGAAGGACAAGAATACCTATCTGGATGGCCTGGCAGAAAAAGCAGAGAAGGCAGCAGCAGACGGACACTTGAGAATTATGTACCAGACAACCAAAACTCTTTCAGGGAAATTTAGCAAGCCCACTCTGCCAGTGAAGGACAAGGAAGGAAACACCATCTTTGACTCAGCAGGACAACTCAACCGATGGCGGGAACACTTTGACAAACTCCTGAACAGACCACCGCCAGACAATCAGCCAGAAATTCTTCCAGCCAGAAAGGATCTCCCAATAAATAAAGAACCACCCACGAGAGAGGAAATAGCGGCAGCTATAAAATCCCTGAAGTCAAGGCTGCAGGTCCCGACCATATACCACCGAAAGCTCTTAAAGCGGATATGGAGACATCAGTGGAAATGCTGAACACCCTATTTGGAAAGGTTTGGCAGGAAGAGGAAATACCCACAGAATGAAAGGAAGGACACCTGATCAAGATACCAAAGAAGGGAGACCTCAGCAACTGTAACAACTACCGAGGCATATCACTCCTGTCCATACCAGGGAAGATCTTTAACAGACTACTCTTAGAGAGAATCAAACTGGCAGCAGACAAGCTCAGAGGAAACCAAGCAGGATTTCGCAAGAACCGATCATGTGTTGACCAGATAGCTACCCTGCGCATCATTGTTGAGCAGTCTCTGGAATGGAAATCACCCCTTTTAGTCAACTTCATCGACTTTGAAAAGGTATTCGACAGCGTTGACAGGGAAACTGTGGAAACTCATGAGACACTACGGAATACCTGACAAACTCGTCAAGCTTGTGAAGGCCACCTAGGATGGAACAAGCTGCCAAGTCTTTCATGAAGGACAGCTCTCAGAACCATTCCAGGTACAAACAGGGGTGCGACAAGGATGCCTGCTGTCACCTTTCCTCTTCATCTTGGCAATTGACTGGGTCATGAAGGAAGCCACAAAAGGCACACGAAATGGAATACAGTGGACACCTTGGCAACAGTTGGACGACTTGGGCTTCGCAGATGATCTTGTACTGCTGTCACATACACACTCTCAGATGCAAGAAAAGACAGAGGAACTCATCAGTCTATCAAAGAGCGTCGGCTTACGTATACATCTTGGGAAATCTAAAGTGTTAAAACTGGGCACAGTCTCAAGCACTGCTGTCACGGTAGAAAACACATCCCTGGAAGAAGTTGACTCATTCACCTACCTGGGAAGTATCATTGACAAAAAAAAGGTGGTACGGAAGCGGATGTAAAAGCAAGGACTGCCAAAGCAAGGACTGCATTTAATCAACTATCAAAGGTCTGGAAGGCAAGCAACATCTCACTGCGTTCCAAGATCCGGCTTTTCAATTCAAATGTCAAATCAGTGCTCCTCTATGGCTGTGAAACCTGGAAGACAACAAAGACAGTAATGAACAAAGTCCAGACATTCATCAACAGATGCTTGAGGAGTATTCTAAAAACGAAGCGGCAAGACGAGATACGAAATGAAGAGCTATGGGCAAGAACAGGACAAAAGGAAATAGAGGTAGACATTGGACTCCGTAAATGGCGCTGGATTGGACACACCCTCAGAAAACCTAGTGGAAATATCACCAGGCAATCACTGCAATGGAACCCACAAGGAACACGAGGCAGGTGTAGGCCACGGGAGACATGGAAACGATGCACGGAAAGGGTCATGCGAGAAATGAAGCTCACTTGGAACGAGCTTGGAAAGATGGCCCAAGACAGGGAAAGATGGAATTCGCTTGGACGTGGCCTATACCCTGCTGGGGGTGAAAGGCATTGATGATGATGATTCCTTGCATACAATATAAAATTCCTCATTAAACAATGGCCTGGGGATGATTTAAGAAGGATAATCAAACATAAAGTGGCCTCTATTTTCTTTCTCTCCCCAGTCACACACCTCAAACACATCAGAATCTGATTCACACAGGGACTTGCAGTGATATAAGAGTAAATGCATTACATGATTAAAGCCACCTTTTCACATCCAGTGATATAAAAGATACCACAATTCGAATGACTTGCTCCATTATACTCTCCTTTCGTCGACTTTGTCAGCCCTCTAAGGTAAATTCCACAACACCAAAGAAGGCAATCAAGATACTTTCAAGTTTTAGACTTTCCAACTCCAACATGTTATCCTTCTTTACGTTTCAGTTTCTTCAAGTCCTGAACGTATTTTTTAAAATTCTTCTGGGAGGCTTCCTATAGCATCATAACAAAGCCATCACCAAGACGTTATAGATCACAATAGAGTCACTTCTGTTTTATCGCAACTCTTTGGGAGCGTCGACAAAGCTGCAATTGTTAGGTAGAACATGTAACAAATAAGCGAAACTTGCGATATCGGGATTCCAAATAAGCAGAGTCGACTGTGTAAAGAGTAACGAAAAGCTGAAAAAGAACCAGTTAGCAGGACATCTTTATATGTGTATTTTACTCTAGGACTTGTAGTACAATATTCTATTTCTTCCTTTTCCAGTACGTTCAACTGATAAATTGAGTCATGATAGACATCAAACGTTCAAATCCAATTTCCTGAGTGCAGATCTGTAAGGATATTTAGTTGAACTGCTAGCAATAGGGAGAAATTTGATTTTTAAAACAAGTTGAGTCAAATGAACAAATATGAACGTTTTATTCAAGCCCAGCAGCAAGCGATCAGCCTACCATCTAGGCCTCGTCTAGCATACTTGGTCATTCAGTGTGGGGGAGAGGGTAGGGTGTGTGTGGGGGGGTGAGGGGTGAGGGCCACCGAAACATACAGAAATATGGACACCATAGAGCCCTATAATTACATAATTCGATTCAATGTCAATCAATTCATAAAGAATGACTCCGAAGTGCATATTGAGTGACAACTGAATAACCAGATTTTATTGAAAGCGTGATTTTAACGGTAGCACTGTATCTTCGTAGCATGAATAATAATAATAAAAATAGCAGAGACTGGAGACAGGGTATGGTGTAAATTACGAAAATGCTGAGATCTATAGGTCATCTCTAAACGCTGAACTCACATTGTATTGGACTCCATTTGCTGTATCTTTGGAAACGTAAAGTGCTAAAACTGAGACAAACCAGGAGTCCAGACCAGTCTATTTTACTCACAGGCATAGTAGATTCAAGAAACTGAAAATCTTTGCAAATACCTAATGTCTGATGGCAAATGTGGACTGCAATTTGTTTACGGAATATGTAAAACTTGATAAAGGCAACATTCAAACACACAGATAAAATGTCTTACCACAATCCAATCAACGTGTTGAAATTCGTAAACCTCAACAATAACATCAACAACAACAACAACAACAACAACAACAACAACAACAACAACAACAACTACAACTACATCAACAACAACAACTTATCGCAGTTAACGATTTCTCTGAAAGTTGGAGGTGGCAACAATCTGACACATGAGTAAAATGTTTTATCACAGTCGAAGAAGAAGGACAAAAAAAAAAAGAGTCTTACCGTAGTTTACGAAGTCTCTAAAACCTGGATATGGCAACATTTTGACACGCCTATAACATGTTATATCACAGTTTAACAGTTTTCGTAAAGTGTTGAAGCTCATAATTTCAAGAAAGAAAGAAAAAAAAAAAGAATGTCCTAATGAGGTTTACAAGTTGTTTGAAAGTTGGAAGTGGCAACATTATGACGTACTGATAAAACGATTGATTTTAAAGTCCAACCACATTTTTCGTATAAA
>JAWQUT010000086.1:2120764-2152811 GCA_033807755.1 Ellobium chinense | reverse complement strand
TATATTATTTTATCGAGTCGCAGAACCAGTGTAAGAAAAAAAACAAAAAAAAACTGAAAGCAGCGGTGTAGGCTTAGCCAAAGAAGACGCCCTACAATCCCCTCCTCATTTATCTCATTTATATTATATACTGTATATATGTGTCAGTAGAGTGAATTGCAGTTCTTTCACTCCTATCCCCACTTTTCTAGGCTAATCTTCTTGTTGTCTCTTGATGCATGAGCACTGTATCATCAGCACTACACATTAATGTCTTCCTTCTTTCCCCACGTCTTCCCCCATTTCCCACCTAAGAAACCATTATGCCCAGTCTTTTTTTGTGTCTCCACCCCACCCTCCGTAGTCTACCTTATTTCTGCGTCACTACTTGACAGGTGTAAATAGTAATAGTGTTTCTTACGTGACATCGAGTTCCACTTCTAGGCAGAACTGAACAATAGGCTGTATTACAATCATGTGGCGTAAACAAATCATGGAAAGGCAACGCAGACCAAGCAGTGAACAACATCTAGATCAGTTAACGACAGATTCTGTTAGTAAAGAGCCTTGAAAATATGATCCACTATATTAAAAAAAAAAGACGTCATAAATGGACCATTTTTAAAAAAAATCTTGCTGAATGACACATTATTATAACACAATTTCTGAGCTTCTATCGTTTTTTCTTTTTTCTTTGTATCCCCCCCCCCTCCCCCGGCCTTCCGGCGTAGGGCCTTATACAAGCACGGGGCCCTAGACACGTACTAATGCTCATGCCTTAATCCGCCATTATCAGTTCTTTGAAAGAGAAGGCCCCCAACTCGAAGAAGTACATGAACGCTGCAGTGTTCTTTCCTCTTGTTTTGGTATTTCTGAAATTGCTACGAAAGATGAATGGGCCTGCCCAGCGGCACTCTATATTTGAAAGATATATTATTATATTGCAAGGCTTTTTGGTCGCCTTCTCATTTCGACCCAGAAAACAAGATTTGTCAGATTCTCATTTCATTTATAAATTTGTTTTCTCCATAAAAGAAATCATACCATAGTATCTTAAATAAACAGATTGAACATATGCACTGTCTTGCACAGATCTAGAGTGCAAAAATCAGGGAGATGGAGAAGGATTTGGTGTGGTAGGGGGAGAGGCTCAGGAGATTAACTGTAGTGAGAGCACTGCACTAAGTAGTGGTACCCTTCTATTCCCTCCGCTGCTTGTTCTACGAGTCTCTAAGTCATAATTATTATCCGACTTTATCAGCCTTTTATGAAATTGACAAGATTACTTCGTTCACTACAGATCTTAAAAGCTGCCCTGCAAACAGCAGTTATTTATCAGTTAACCTTGCTTTTTTGTCTGATGCATGTTTTAACATAGCCTATAAATTTTCCAGTTCTCTGGGTGCTGGATCCTGCTCGTGGAATCTACTGGACAAGTTTCTACAAGTCTCAAAACCCGCCGAAAAAGGTACCCGCCAAAGCAAATAGAACCCGCCGATAACCCGCAGTGTATTGACTAGATACTCATCGTCTTGAAGTCAGAATTTAAATTGTCGGCATTATGTGGCAGTAGACCTGCACAATCTTGAACTTACAAACCACTAAATTAGAAGGTAACAGTAAAAATAGAATATGACCGAAAACAATTTCAGTGCAAACAGCACATTAATCTTACAGTAGTGGCTCAGTTGTAAAAATCTGGTCATCCCGGAAGCGGGCATCTCAAAACTAAAATTCCAAAATCGAAGCCAAACGTTTCCATGGTGCGCCAACATTACTTTACTTTGTAATTTAATTGTCTCTAACTTACTCTAAGTTAAATTTCCGGTTATTCCACAGAGCAGAGCAGACTGCTGCATAGAGCTGTTACTGAATTGTCGTCAGCAGTAGATCTAGACTAGATTAGATCTAGTCTAATCTAGTCTAAATCTCGGTAAGGATAATGTTACGGTTGGTTTAGTCAGTCAGAATAGACTAAAGACATTAAGATAGGCCATTTCACCGTCACCCATTAGACTTGCATTTGGAGTTAGCTCTCAGCATTTACTAGGATACCAACCCGCATATGACTAGATTTTTTTAGGTTGTTGGGGCAGGCGTAAAATTGTGCTCAAGACACTCAAGTCAATACATTTGAGGGTAAAAGGAGGACCATTTCCTTATTACATTACAAGCAATGACTGCATTAAGTTGCCAGCTGACTGCTTTGATGCCAGTCAGCTCACAGTTAGATGGCCTCAAGTTGCGTCAACTTTGACTTCAATTCATACAACATACAACACCCTTTTCTCCTGGTTGGGTTTATCTGATTCTTATGTCAGCTGCAAGCCTTGGATGGCTTGAGATTACAAATTCATCTGTCATTTTTTTACATGACATGAGCTAAAAATATGATAAAAGTGTTGGAGAGCAAGAAAATGACATCACTGTATCAGACATTGCTAAAAAATACTATTTAGTGTCTCAGGAGACGTATGTTATCTAGTCATTAAAATGATATCTTAGCTGCTCTTAATATAGACTACCTGAGGAAGCAGACTTGGTTGTTTGCCTGTTAAAAGGCATGTCATGTTTTTGATGGCAGGTGTTCATGTGATTCATTGCATAAATATCATATAAATACTTCAGAATTGATTTTGTGATTGTCATGTGCTGAATAATTGATTTTGATCAGAAAGTTTTTAGTACTATAGCTGATACTTAGTATCATTTACCTGGTCTGTGGTATCTGTGAATACTCAATGTATTCATGCCAATTGCACAGTGCGTAAATATCAGTAAAATGGAATGCTTCAGTTATTGTGAATCTGGTGTCAGAACTTATTAGTAATGTTAGCTTATCTATCAGCTGTACATAGGTAAACAGACCCACACATCAACTTTTGTGCCATGAAATCTGCAATAAAGCAGGAATTCCACTCTTCATTCCCCCATGCTAATTCTGCCACAGCCCTATGACCAAATAATGTTTAAATATGCCCAATTGCTTGTTTATTCCATTCCAGAATACATAATTGACCTCTTTTAGTCTTTTGTTTTCTGTCTGTAGCATCAGAGAAGATGGTTTAAGCTCAAGTCAGTGTCCAAAGTAACATTCCAATGAACAGCATGGAAGACATCTTCAGTAAGCATGTTCCACTTGTCTTCAAGGCTTCAGATAGAGAAGAGAGGTAATTGAATGTGTCTCCTTTGTGGCATTATATTAACACAGAGCTTTCATTGCTTACATCGAGGTATTAGATATATTGAGATGTGATGGAGGTAAATATAAGACTAGTTAAAAATACAGTCGACTCCGCTTAATCGCCCATCCTCGGGATCACGGAAAAAGTGGTCAATTAAGCGGAGCAGCGATTAAGCGGAGGAAGTAATTTCGGCCATATTTTTGGTAAGAAGATTAAATTTCTTTGATGTCGTGGTTTGATATCGTGCATTGACACCTTCTTGTCGCCAGACTCAGGACAAACTCGAGTTTGACGGTGTTGTAGCGCACAAAATGTTTGATCTCCGCGGTCTCTCTCATTGGCCACCTCGCAATAACCCAGCAGAAAACAAGGAGTAGGATGGCATGGTCGGGGTAGACCGTTCATCCACATGACACGTTCTCTGATCTAACCGAAATCCACCAGACAGGCGCAATCAAGGCGTGGGGGGAGGAGACTATACCACAGCTTTCGGCGCAGTAGCATCGGACGGGCGAAGGCGGTGATGCGTAGCGTGGGACGAAGGGGGACAAGGGGAGGGGGAGGTGGAGAGGAAAGGCTTATCACATCTATTTCAGGGTGGCAGCTGTCACTCAGTCAATCGGTCTGCCATCCGTCGCACAGTTAAACCGTCAGTGTACATTGTTTGTTTGTCAACTGTAACCCTTCAACCGCTGATCTTTGAAGTCATGGGCGCTGAAGAGTGGTCGATTATCCGGAGTGAGAGGCGATTATCCAGTGACTTTTATACAGAAAAAATTCGGTTCCCTAGGAAACGAGGCGATTAAGCGGAAAAGGCGATTAAGCGGAGGGCGATTAAGCGGAGTCGACTGTATTAACAAATTTAGGGTAGCTCTTGTTGTCTCAGATTCATACAGCAGGTAATGCGAATAATAAACAAAACACTACATTTATTGAGATTTAAGAAATGAGTACTGTCATTGAAATAACTCTCTCCTTTTACCATCTATCAAATTACAGGAAAGGATTTGTACAGTTGCATATGAAGCTGCAGAGCAACAAACATGACTCAAGGAAGGTATGTCCATCACTCAGTTCCACAAGGCTTATGATCTTCATGTTTGTGCCTGCCATCATATCATCTGTTATTGTATTTATAAAGTGTCCTTACGTTTGTCTAGATCAAAGATTTGAGCCCTTGGATATTGCTAGTGCTGGACTGCTGGATTCAGATTTTGTCCATTAATTAATGAAACTAGCTAAGGCAGAACCGTACCTGAATTGAACACAGTAGGGGTATCATGCTTCTTAAAAGAGATAAAATGATTGAAGAGGGAAAATTTTTGCTTCAGATCAAATGGATTGGGGGGAACATGCCTCCTCTCTCCCTCCATCCCTGCGTCATGATTTTTTTAGAGGGATTTCAGATTTTTCTCATACTGCAACATTTGAGTGTAGGAAATAAAGGGAGATTGGTGAGTGTTCAGTGTATTTTAATGGAGGATTTTATATAAGGGGCAAACACACAGTTGCTGTGTTTGGAGAAAACACTGGGGAAAGAAAATTATGTTAAAATGTGTTTTTTTTTGTTTTTTTTTTGAAGGACTGCAATTCTAGCTTTGCATATTACTTTTGATGGGCATGTTTACAGTGAAATCATACATTTTTAATATTCTGCACACAAGGGAGTTGCATTAATTCCATGACTGTATGAGTAAACCAAATAGATGTAGAACTAGAAGACACCAAATGAATTTAAACACCATGAAAACTGCCATAGAACCGGAATTGTCTTTGTAGGGAAATGTCAAGTCTAATCTCACATTTGTCTTGTGAAATCCTCATTCTGAATCTCTTCTGTCATTGTTTCAGGAGCTGGTAGTCAAGCTAACTGATGATCAGGACCTTTTCTTTCTTTATACCCTGCGTCTAGCAGAGGAGGATTTCCAGAGGTCAGCTTTCGATTATGATCATGCTGAGTAATTCTCAGGGAACAGTTCACTATTAGAAAACTTATAGAAGTATCAGGCAAGGATTTAATCTCTGCAACAAAGTTTGGGACATCAGTACAAGTTTTCAGGAATGAGTGATATAAATGGGAATGTTTTATTTTGAATGGTAATATGTTGGCACTAGTATTGCTAGAGGAATGTTTTCTTTCTGTAGAAAAGTTATTATTGATCACGTTTTTCGTATGTAGTTCCTCATACTTTCTCTCATTTGCTCTCCACTTTTCTTCTTGAACTCTTATTTGTTGTTTTTTTTTGTTTTCCTGGTTTATATATCTTATTGTCTTCCTCAGTCTGAAAATGCAGCAAGGGTTACTGGTGGACTTTCAGGCTTTCCCTCAGAAACTTGTGGATTTGCTGGAGATGTGTATCAAGGAGAATTACAAAGATAGTCCCAAGTAATTGTCTTGTTTGTTTTGCAGCATCTAAAGTGATATTGCCTGAATTTTTAAATCTTTTTGAACTGACAGTGTGAAAGAATTGTCAAGCATTCCTAATTGGTTTGACTATTGTAGAGATAGGTTCAGTGTCTTTTTGAGACAAACAACTTAAACTTATTACGCAGTACCTTTCATAGCATGTGAACTCCTACATATTACCTGTTTATGAANGGTCCAATTTACATAAAATTTTGCATAACAACTCTCCAAGCTCCTGTTTTGAGAATGTCACGGTTTTTTTTCGATATCTTGTGTTTTTTATTTTTTATGAATTTTTAAAGTTGAAAATTCTCAAAATTTTCAATGTTTTTTGATAACAATTTTAAAAAAATTATTTAAAAAAAACTATCTAAAAAATCAAAAAAAGCCCGTGACATTCTATTTTAAATAAAGTGATCTTTCAAATGAAAAAAAAACCAGCATCCTACCATTTGTTGTTCTCCAGATCGAACGGTTCAAAGTTATGCATATTTTCCAATATGGCGGCCAAACAATTGGCGTTTCCATAGCAACGGAGTGAGGAGAGGGCAAAACACCCCTGGTTATCTTCCTTCCTGGCCCTATCTGACCCATTTTTCACCCCAAAATGACAAACTTCCCTGTATTAATGAAAATGACCTCGTTCTGCCGCACGTCCCCTTAATAGTGAGATGTGCCTAATATCAAGATCCAGTTAAATAATGAAATGATAGAGTAATACACCCGAACCCACAAGCTAGAATTGCAGGGATTTACCCAGAAATTTGAGAATGTGATTTACCCAAGTTCATGAGAAATTTAATAATTAGAATAAGGGACAGGAATTTGCAATGACCATGCATGAATTTCAAGGACATGAAATAAGAGATCATGAGATTCTAGTATAATGAAACCATTCATAAGAAATTAATATTTAATATTTTTACTTAATACCAAGGTATGTTTTTAAATGAGCACTTCGTATTGAGATTCTATTGTATTTTTTTGTTTTTCAGATTCGTGATACATTTTGTGAGTGGAGGCACTTCCTTGATGGGAGGGGAGGCACCCTGCATCCTAAATATTGTGGAAATCAATCCATTCAGGCATTTGAATCATCTGTCACTGAAATTTCTGCCTGGAACAGATGGAGACATCAAATCTCATTTAGCTGCATGCCTGAAGCAGATGAAGGTATTGATTCTGTCTCGCTTTGTAGAGGATGAGGACAGAGCCTTGGTAGACTTACCTATTTTGGATGGTCTACCAAAATATCTGAATTCCCATAGGCGTCAGGATATGGGACAATTTAAACCACTGTGCCTCATTACAGTAAACTGATGCACTTCACTTTTTTAAGTTTATTTGATTAAAATGTGAGCTCTATCATACTTTCACTCCCTTATGTTTTGTGGAATGAAATTTGATTGGTTTTGCTTAAAAATGGCCCGCTAAAAGTCTGCAGTGGATATGGCAGATGGCAGTTCAGGTGGATGGGAATATTTAGTAGGGCATTTTGGTCACAACTGGGACAAAGTGCAAGTAATAGGATTGGGAAAAGATGCAGTGGTATGTATCAAATGATCATACATCATGCTTTATTTTCCAAGCATTTTATAGAGTGAGATTTGGTAGCATTAATTTGCTCATTTAAGGCAAAAAAAATCTATCAGCAATTACTATGATGCAAATGATAACACATAATTCCTCTATCTGAGCTTTTTTATTGCAGATGGTAGTTTTTGTAATTCTAGTTTCACTGGCCTGTGTGAAAATTTGTTGGTTTGCCATTCTGTCACAGTGATGGTTTGAAGAATTTTAGTTTCTGCTAACTGCTGCTAATCTTCATGAAATCTGTCATTGGTTTCTTTAATTCTTCCAAAAACATGCAGCACTTGCTTTTGTTGGTGTGGTCTTAAATTCCGGACATTTTCAGTTTTTGAATATATCCTAACTCTGATAAACATTTCAGACCTAGTTACTGAGGTTGTGTTATCAGTATTTTTGTGTTATCAGGCAATTGTACTTTGCCATGAAGTGTGGTAGTGTTAACAGGGTTCCACTGTATTTGATCATTTCATTTCATTGTTACCATTGCTATGTGATGAATCATCATAGTTTTATAGAGCATGACTGAGTGCTTTCCAGAGGGTACAGCAATTTATTTACAATGCTTTTGATATTTTCCTTGTCTGACCTGCCCAGGAGCTTTACAAACTATTTCTATCTATGTCTCTTTATTCTAGTCTTCACATTTTCCCTCCCTGTTAGGAAACAAACAGTCTAGTCCAGCACAAGTTTGAGCACACATCCAAAGATCTGAGCAGCAAACTTCAGGAGACACAAGAGGTGTGTTGAAAATGTTGCTTTAGTATAATTTCTTTAGGATACTGTTTTGAAATCTGTGTTTTTTTGCTTGGGGTAGTCGAGCTGTGAAAAAATTCATCTTACAGTGCTTCTAATCTTCCACATTTGTGTGGAAATCAGCAATTAGTACTTTTAAGAAAATTTGCACACTGTAAGTTTCATTAATTTGTATTGTCAGTGTGTCGTTGTTTATTGTTTTCATAGAATATCACCGTACGTCATTAAAATTTGTGCGTTTTCAGCATTTTTATTGGAAGCACTGATCTTAGACCATTTCTAATGCATGCTTCATATGAAGTATCTTCCGTGAGGAGGGTAATGTTCTAAATGATCAAGACAAAGAATATCTAAAATAAGATAAAATTAATATATACCACATTTATTTTATACATGTCAGTGTAATATCTGGCAGGTTAGTCCTTAAAAAAAAAGGAACATACTTGTTTTTCTCCCACAGCAACTAGCTGCAAAAACAGCAGAGTTGGAGTCGCTGAAACTGGAGTGGTCATCTCGAATCTCAGACGTCACATCCAAACACAAGGAGGATATGGCTTTGGAGAGAGAGAAGAGTGTACAGGTTGGTTACCTGCTAAATATTTGATTCATATTACACCATTGCTGATGTCAGAACATCAGATATGTATGTATGCATGCAGTTGATGGCACAGTCTGTGTTATTGTCTCAGTGTGCATGTTTCTAATTTTTATGTGCTTTTGTCATTCCAGCCATACATATGTTTGATTTCAATCAGGGCTAAAATGTAATTAATTATAGATATTTTGCACAAGAATATGAATGCTTTTGTTGGTTTTAAAATGTGTAACCCTTTATGCATTATAGGGAGTTATATTTTCAGAGTATGACTCTGTGACAGTGACATCAGTCATAGAAACAAAATTCTTTAGGAAGCCACACCCTGGCTTGTCATGGTGTGAAAACAGCTTCTTGGATAAGGATGGAAAATATGGAGGTCAATTGTGCACATTAAAACTCCCTTAACAGATTGAAAGTCAAAAGAAGAATAGGCTTAGCAGCTGCTAAGCCAGAAAATTCTCAGTTTAGGCTTTCAGTTGGCAAAGAGCAGTATAACAATAATCATGTTGAAGCGCCATAAAACCCCATCTTAAGCAATGCACAGACTATTATGGGATTAAAGTGGATGTATCACATTGTTGAACAGAGTAAGAATATCTAAGAGGGCCAGCCTGTTGCAGCAAGAGGTATGACATGTAGATGTTATTTACAGTAGTGAATTTCATACTCACTGAATAATAGCTATTTCATCTTTCAGTTTCAGTCCAGCCTGCAAGTAAGATTTGAGAGGGAACGAAGAGAACTGGAACAAGCACATTCTAAATTGATAAAACAGCTAGAGTCTCGGTTGGAAGAAAGTGAAGGCAGTAATAAGGTAATTGCAGCTTTACTGACTTGTAGTTTATGGATGACTTTTCCATTTACTGTCATTTTCATATAAATAAATATGTTAAAAGTTTGTGAGATATGCTTGAAGTGATTCAAGACAGAATCACATGGTGCGCACGATTTATGAAATTTGATCATTTTGATGTCATTTTAGTGGAACCATTCATGACTATAAATATACACAGACGAAGCAGTAAAATGTCTTAACACTTATTCTCCCATATTGAAATTCTTCTTATGTCCCCTGATTTCCAAATTCTTTCCCATTAAATGTGAGAAATTATAGACTAGTGGGTATACAAAAAACATCACCAAACAATATCTATTTCCTCTGAAACTTACACAGCAGCTGTAGAAATGTATGAACTTTACTTAAAACATAATTTCAAGGACATTTACTCCAATTATGAATGTTTTTTTCATTTTCTAAACACAAAAAATGTTAAAAATTCCACTCTCATGAGTCTCATGACCTGTAATATCCAACTTGCAGTGAAAAGAAATAAAAGTTTATCACATTATTCCTGGTGTGTTTTAACAAAACAGTCTCTGCAAATTGCCTTGCAACAGCCAAACAGCGATAAGAGTTTGCATGAAATTGAACGCATCTCCACCACCATTTCGTCTTGATTCAGCAGTCGTGTAACTCAAAGTGCAAAGAAAGCAAAACTCGTCGATAAACGCAACCCAGCTGCCCCCACGCGCCAATTAAATACTATTTCCGGTATTATTATATATTCGAACTTCCGCCCATCCGCAATTTAACATTGAAATCATGCGCTAGTAGGCGTTCTTGAACGTGAGCGGATAGCGAGCGGTATGGTAGAATAAGTATTAATTTGGGTGTTGTGAACAGTATTTAATGATTTGAACAGTGTGGAAGGGAATTTGATAAACCTAATTTTACAGTAAAGTTAGAATAAAAAAGATGGCCGAAAATTTCTATAGTTTTAGAAGACTGACTGCATTTGTTGAAGCAAACTTAGTCACTTGTCATGCAACAGGTATGAAAACTATTTCACCACTATGACTTGCAGCTATCTTTTCAGTGAATATGTTCCCTAACCTGTGAACTTTGTGGTGTGTGTACAGTGATGTTTTTGCATAAATATGGGTACCTAATGACTACTCTGTAATTGTTGTTTCCGCAGGATCTCACAGACAAAAAGTACAAAGCAGAATCCACCATCCGAGACTACAAATCCAAACTGACAACCTTGGAGGAAGACTACACACGCATCAAAAATGAGGTCCACTCACTTAGAAAAGAGAATGCATCCCTTGAGAGCTCATGCCAGGAGAAGGAAAAATTTATCAGCCAGCTTCAGACTAGGGTTGCAGTATTAGAGCAGGAGATGAAAGACAAGGCAGAACTTTTAACCAAATCTAATGATCTGTTTGGCTCTGAGAAAGACAAGAAGGTTAGAATTTTGTGTTGCAAATATGTGGAGCTGATGTTTAACTCATTCCATGCCAGTATGTTTTCCACGCTTTTGCTAGGCCACTATATTTTTAAAAGTACTATTTCTAACTATAAAGAAAAATCACATCCAACAACTCAAAACTAAGGCCGATTTCATGAACGGGAGTTTAGGAAGAGTTGTCGTAACTTATGAGTCCTAAAAGTTTCAAACCAGACCTGTAGTAGAGAAACAAAAGAAGACTTTGATATCGACGATACATCGTCGATTGGCGCAGCCACGGCAACGTATATCGACGATATATCGTCGATTGGCATGGAATGAGTTAATGACGTTTAAAAATATGTACTTATTGACCATGTGTCAGTGTTTTTGTTGATAATAAAGACTAGGAGTATCAAGATAATCATTTGAATTTTGTGAAAGCCAGACATCCTTGACAATATTGAAAGAGGGCCTTACAGTAAATTTTTGTGCTGAAATGGGAAAATGATGTGCCAAACTGTTGTCATAACCTTGGGTTTCATGATACTGTATTGATTACTGTGTGAATGTTGCTATGTCCTGACATGTTCCCTAAGGGCATATGGACACGATAGAACAGTAAGGAATCATTTTCTGTAGAAAGAAGACTTAATGAAAGAAATCATAAATGAACCTCAGTAAGCTGCTCTATGCAATTTGCTTCTTTGAAAATAAAGTTTGTATCTGTCTAAAGTGCAATTTCTGACTTTTGCAAAGTTTCTAAGTCTGTCAAGGAGTTCTGGTAGGACTCAAACCTTCTGTGTCAGGAACTTCTCAGTGGGCAAAGTAGAAGATTCAGAATGACTTCATGTGATGTTATCACCAGCCATTTGTGGTCAAGCTAGTAAGCTTTTAACATATGAGCTGAGGTGTCCTGGGGCTGCCTGGAAAATCATGTCCCATAAGCATGCATTCATTTTACCTTTCTCATAGTAAAATCATTATGATCAGACCTGTGGAGGAATTTGGCCTCATAATGCCAACTTGGCAGCCCTGGTCCCAGCATTTTATCACATACTTGGCCTGCAGATGATGCATGTGGTGAGCTGTCAAGATGATAAACATGGAATGCTGCCGTGGGATTTTCCCAGAGGCTATGTTTAATGTACAAACCAACTTCAAAAAAAAAAATAATTAGAGGTTGACTGGACTAACAAGATGTATAGAAAGACTGTCTTTGCGACAAATAAACTTGCACATGAAATTTATCCAATTCTGGGCAGAAATAGCCAAAGTTATGGCTCTTCAAAAATAGAGCGAGTATTTCTAATCTTAGAACAAGAGCCTCAGTACAAGAAAACACGAATTTGCAGATATTCATTATTTATTGACATTGATTGGTAACTTCTTTCCTCTTTCAGAAACATCTTGAGGCAGAGCTAGAGACCAGACAAAAGGAGATCACCAAGCTGGAGTCCAAGGTGAAGGCCATGGGGGAGGAACTGAAGAAAGGCAATGAGATCATCAAGAAACTGCAGGGGGAGATCAAGGCTTATCATGCCAAGGTATAGGAGTGAAGTTTTTATAATGCTTGATATGGAGATTTATCCTTGTAAAGTGATCATGTGAGAAAGTGTCACTGATACTGTGCCTTTTTTAATTTGAGCGCTGAATTATTTTGCGTGTCGGTGGTGACCTGGGAAATCTAGCTTCCAACTCTTAATTTAGTCAAGGGAATGGCAGTCTTCATGGTGAAATGATACAATGGCTAACATTGTCATTTGGCGGGGGCATTGCATTGACCATAGGTGCTTAGTGCTACTGGAGCTAACCCACTCCCACTCAAACTCATAATCAAATGACCATTTTCATTTATCCATGAGATGGAGATAACCCTCACAATGCAAAAAAAGAATGTATGATGTGCTAGGCGTATTTTGCATGCAGTAAAGATTCACTAAAGATGAGAGAAAAGTTCATGATTAGCATTATATTTTTAGAGGACCCGGGTGGATGTTGGGGAAATGGGAGATAAAAAATGTTATTTTCAGAGAATAAGAAGAGATTTCAGTGGCCAAATGAGAACACTACAATAACCAGTTGTTTAGTATTTAGTTATGTGGTGTCAGTGTTATCTAAACTCTTCAAGTAATAGTTACCTTAGCCACTTTTACCAAAGATACTCTGGTCACATTTATCTTAAGGCAAATTGCCCGGTGAATGAATCGTGAAAAAAGATATTACCTTATGGCCAAATGTACCTCGACACTTGATATATTATGATTTTAATGAGAGGTTCAGTAAAAATCTTATGACACAAGTTTTCATACAAGAAGCTGTGTTCAGCATGTTTGCTGTCTTTGGACTGGATGGTATTTTAAGATGTTCTCAGCGGAGACAGTCTTCCATCAGACTATACAGTACATATATTCCATGCAGGTCAAGCTTCGCACTCAGATAGCAACAGAGCAGGAGAAACTTCTGGGTGAAAAAGATAATGAGTTGGAAAAGCTGCGTCAGGATTTGGCAACAACAAAAGATAAACTACGAGAGACTGAGGATAAGGTATTGTTATTCATCATTCCCATCTGAACACAATATGAGAAGTTCAGTCAGAATACACTACAGTGAGAATGTGCTGAAAAGAAAGGAGCTGGTTATCAGCAGCCCTAACTTTGTGCTTGAAATACCAGAACTCATATATGTCTAGATATTCCCCAATTTGAAGATGTTGTGATAGAAGTATCATTCGTATCATTTCTGTCGGTTGATATTGTTATTCAGGCTTGAGCTCATAATCCTCATATCATTAATTTGTTATCTGCTTTTCTTTCTTCTGTTTTTTTCACCTCAGAACGAGAAGCTGAGTACAAACTTGGAGAGTGCCACTCAAAAGCTGGAGGAGAGCAGGAAATTATTAAAGACTAATGAAACCAGTGAGTTGCATGAATTTGTTTGTTGTTTTTTTTCCCAAGTGGCTTAAATGATCAGTGTAATACACCTGAGACACTGAGTCATAACTAAAGCAAGACACAGAGATGGAAATATTTACGCAGGTTTTTTCACCATCATAAGGTCAGTTCCGTACATTCATATTCATACGATTGGAAAGATCACTTCAATATTTTATTCAGGTTAGACTTAACAATGACAACTGCTTGATGTGCTGTTTTACCTGATAATGTTTCCTTACTTGAAACTTCTGTTTCTAAATAGGGTAGGAGCATACGAGATAAGTAAATCCAATTTACTTGAACTTGTTTGAAAATTCTCACTGTACTGAGTTTTAGAATGTTTGTTTTCTGTATTGTCTGTGTAAATAAGGTGAAGCCATTTTTAACATCACTTTCTGTTGCAGTGATCCAGTGGTTGAACAAGCAGATCAATGAACAGAAAGTCAGTCAGAATCACCTTGGCACTTTTGAACTTCCGTCCTCTGTCTCCTCCCAGTCACGACCTCCAGCAGCAATTGTGAGTATAATAAAGCAAGCACAATTTAACACTTTATGCCACAGATATTTTCACACTTTGATGTTGACTTTGACTTTTCAGTGTGTTTGTTATGTGTGTGAATCTTTTCAAAAATTTCTAGCCTTCTTTTGTTGTCAGGTTCATTACCAGCTTTTGTTCTATACACACTGGCCTTCACAGTTATGATAAGATATATATATAAGACACTTGTATGATAAGATATATAATTTTGAGTACCAGTTAGAGGCATGTTGTTTCATCTAGAGTGCAGTTTGTCTTGTGTACATACCAGTGTGTTGGTAGTAACCAGTATTCAGCTTGAAATGGCATCAATTGTATAGATGAGAACACTTAGGTTGTGATAGTTTTGGGCCATGTGCAGTGGTAAATTTAATTTGGAAGTTCATGGTCATCCCTACTGATTTGAATTTTCCTGTTGTTACTCTTAGCATAATTACAGCACATCCAGTCATGGCTCTGCCTTCTCACAAGAGAGCATGAGGTTACAGGCCATGCAGAGGGCACCAGCATCCGCTCCGTTAATTGGTCGACCACATCAGGTATGCCCATTTTATAACATTTCACTTAATAGTGGTTATTTGATAATGCATATGGCAAGAATAGTTTGCTCATTAGCAGTTCCACATTATTTTAGTTCAAATATTTCTTAGAAGACAATATATTTACTGTAGAAAACTTCGAAATAAACAGTTCTATTTTATCATGTCATCCTTTTAACCACAACTGTTTGTAAGAATCTTTGGGACTGCAGTGAGCTGGGGTGTGGGGAATGGGGAGGGGGTCTGTGTTTGTTTACTACACATTTTATCTTCTCTCAGCATTGCCTAACCTAGATTACTCATTCAGAAGAGTGAAAAAGTCACAAAGACCATAGATCCCTTTTCCCAGGAGACAAGATATTTACAGCTTATCAAGTCTTACGCAGTGTTTTGGTAGATGAGCTCTGAGTGTATTGCACTCCTATGGGATGATAAATAATTCCACAGTCACCATCCATTCATAGGTATGAGTTGACCACAATATCCTCCTGTGAGGAGTAGTGCACCATATCTTAACGGGATGGAAAGTGGCTGGAAAATTCAGTCTTGTACACAAAAGCATTGTGGGGCCTTCACTGCTGATACACTTATGTATTCCAAGTGTAGTTGCCAGTTTTGTTACCCATCTCATGAAGGGACATATGAGACATTTTGGGTATTTTGAGCTCAGGTTATTTTCTGAATGCCCAAAGTATATTTATAGTCTCACAAAGTGGCATGTCAATAGCTTGAATAGTTTTGGAAATGATAAATATTTATTGACTGGGCATAGACTAGGTTATCAGCTTTTAATCTCACTGAAAGTTGAAAATCTCTTCTGAAAAACTAGCAAATGTGGCATCGCTCCTTCATAAGATGGGCGACGATTTGCCAGGTTGAATAGTTGACAAGGTTTCGCTTTATAAAACTTGCTGTAAGAGACCTCCCTAGTCTGATTGGTATAGGTTTTTAATTGTTCTTCTTTGACAGGGAGAATATCACTCAGCTCCACCAGGCTATGGTCATCCTGTGTCAGGGAATGCTGGGCCCACTGTAGTGAGGAAAAGTGGCATCCCAGTGGTGCAAAGTCAGATCAACACCTCTCCTGCTTCTCATGACAGTATGAACTCTAGTGGAGGGGATAAAGATAGGTATGGTAGTCTTTAATGGCAGGTCTTTACAGGGTGGCCACAAACTTTATTGAATAAGTAGTTTTACTTTGAGCAATTGAAAAGTGAAAATAGGGTCACAGATGAACACCAGTTATAGACGTAGAGATTAGGGAACAACATTTAGGCAATAAGTATTTAAAGTTTAAATTGCTGTTATGTTATTAGAAATATAGAAAGTATCCTCATTAAAAATGTAGAGATTAGAGAACAACATTTAGGCAATAAGTATTTAAAGTTTGAATTGCTGTTATGTTATTAGAAATATAGAAAGTATCCTCATTAAATATTAAGGGAATTATTATGAATTTTAACAGGAATGCTGCACTTGTAGCATTTTCATTTGTAGAGGTCTAAAATTTAACCACATTGTGGAAAAGGGAAAGTTATGATGTGAAGAACTGAAAAGTCGACTTTGAAATAAGTGTTGGTACAACCGTATTGTCACAAATCGTCAATCTGAAGGCTAATCTTACTGCCCTTTATGTTTTGCTATTTTGATTGCCTATGTGCTGTGTATGGTCTAGGCATGATTAATAAACTCACTTAACTTGTATATTGCAGAAATCCCCCTCTTGACCCCAAGTTCTTGATGAAGAGAGAAGAGGCTATCCCAGTGAGAGGACTCTTAAACTATAATGGTGTTGCTAACAGACCCACCTCATCACTACCGTCTTCAACAGCAGCTCCAGGTTCAGCAATTGCACAATCACGCAATCCCCCAACATCATCAATAGCAGCATCAGCATCATCTGCACCATCAGTTGGAACTGGCACTCATCATCCAGACATCGGTAGTGTCAGACTGAGTCAGCAAATGATCGTGCCCAAAACACAACCACCGCTGGCATCTGCATACTTTCCAGCACATTCCTAGCACACAGGCTTAAACAATGCATTTTTAAACAGTGTCTTTATGTCTGCCATTCCATTGATGTGGACCACCTGTATATTCTATGCCAAGCACTCATTCCATACTCACGCCCCGATGACATATTTTGCTAAAAGTATAATGAACATTCAACTCCACTTAATCCTGATCTGAATGTTTGGATTGCAGGTTTTTCTTAACAAGAACATTGTCTACATAATGAAATGCTTTTTTTTTTAAAAATAAAAGTCACAGGGCAATCGTAGCTCCTTCAAATTGCAATTTTTCTGTGCTCTCAAGGAATTCCAGTGAAGTGGGCTTGACTGTATGTGGATTGTGACAATCAGAATTATGCTGTGTGAACTTAGAGAATAGTCTTGACCATGGATTCAGTATTGACTGTGCAAGGCCATGAAAGAATGAGGAAACATTTTGATACTGGTGGAGGGAGAGTGAGTGTAATTTAGTCTTGCAGAAACCTTCTTGGGGAATTCAGGCAAACTGGCTGGTCTTGGTTTTGCAAATGTTTCAGCAATGTATACAAGAAAGGTTACTTGTCTATTCATATGTAAAAATTGTACAGACTGCTTAGCATTCCTCCTAGTTTACAAGGCTTGGAGATGTACTTGATATGCTCATCTTTTGATTCATGTAGATTTGATATAAAACTGCCGGGCAGGGCAGAAGCAGGGCAGGGGTTCCAGAAGATAGTATAGGCTGTTAGTGGTAAATATATAGTTTCTGTGAACTGTCATAAACTCATGTTATGCCATAAGTTTCTTACTTTGGAAGTGGAGCGTTTGCCTCTGGTTTTTATTAGAAAGCCAACAAAAGCTGTGATGTTTCAAGTTGCAGTTAAAAAAAAAAAAAGAACAGAATTGATGGTAACATTATAATTATCAAGATTATGTATAATGTGAGACATGTGGCATTCAGGGCATTTAGTTGTTGATCCTATCATACTGGTAACTGTTAATCGTTGCTGTTACTTTTCAGCAAAGATCAAACTTGACTGGCTGTGAAATAGATCTGACTGGCAGACCTTGTAGAAGAAACTGAACATTAAGAATTGTGTGATAACTGCAAGCTTAGATCAGAATTCTTGATCTACCATCTCTCTCATTGCTACCATGGACTTGTTCCATCATTGGCATAATTCTCAGATACTGTCTATAGCATTTCGCTTTGAGATAATACCTTTGTTTTTGTCCAGTGACAACTGTGAGCAAATGATTCTCCGAGACAGGAGATGGTTTTCTGTTGGTTTTTGGTGGAATTACGAGACTTTCTCTAGAGGACAAACGTCATCACTAGGGATGAATAGTCTAGATTATTGAGACCAGAGAGAAGAATTTTTCTCTTTTTTTTTTTTTTTAAAACTTACATGAAGAGTCTAGAAACTCCACTGCTAAGCAGTGTCTGAGTTCAAGATATGCAAGTTTTTTTTTAATTTCAATACAGAGTCTATTGAAACTAGAGATGAATTGGATTAGCATAACAAACAATATTTGCATCTCCATATACTCAAAACAAAATATTTGAAGAAAACTCTGATTGTCATAAAGTTTAACTCTCCTTATGCTAAGCCTCCAACAGGGTGAAGTCACTGATGGCATTGGTGCATAACACCCATTTTATTATCTTACAGTAAATTAAGAAATATTCATTTATTATCTCCCTTCTCCCATAAAGGTCTTTGACACCTATTGTTTTTTCTTCTTTTGGCCCTATTAACATTTTGCGTTATTCTAAATATACCACTGTGATTTGGGGAAATTTCTTCCATGGAGGTTAAAGTACTTCTTTTGCCCGATCTTTTAACGGGAAGAAAAAGGGGGGTCAACGCCCAAAATTTTTCACAAATGTCTTTTGAAAAAGATCACCTCAAATTCTGATTTGGTCCCCAAATTTTCATTTGGCTGGTTTTGACCGCGTGCGAATACATAGGTCTACACATTTTATTTTTTTATCTAGAAGGCTCAAATTGTACCTGAAACTTTAAAATTGGATGCTTTATTTAGATCACAGGTCATTTTACACATTTCTACACCCTAACACTGGCTGGCAGGGCCCCAAAAAAGGGGGATTTTATATATTAGCGGATTAATTGGGTTGTACACTATGAGTGATTTGCCCTTCTAATAGGTGTCACAAACCTAAACGCTAGAAACAGACTTGACTCGTTTGAAATTAAAATTTTATAAATTGTTCCCATATAAGGAAGTTTATTGCTATAATGAGGTCAGTTTTCATAGTAACATATGCAATATTCACTTCATGTCGATGTTTTTCACTGTATGGTGATTTCTGGTCCAGTTTTCATGGCTGACAAAGTTTGGGGTTTATTGCTGCTAGTAAGACTGCATGCTTAAGATTCAATATTTGGTCAAGTTCCTTGTTTCTGCAATATTGTCTTGTGATACAAGTCATTCTTTCCTCATTTTCATATTTCTTTGAGAAGTCTGATACTAGTGAATTTCAGACAAACCTCTGTCATTGGAAATTTTGCATGAAGATCTCATCTTAGCCATCCTTTTAGGCATCCTTAAATTCGCACGCTATCAGCCAAATATCAGAATTTGCTTACACTATTAACCTGTCTGCCACGTCATACTTTTCAAGTGCTGATTTCACTAAATACTATTGGTTCAGTTTCCCGTACATAGAAATAAATAGACTACATTATATATGGTATATAAAAGATATGATATGGTACCTCAGTGTCATACAGGTACAAGAATACTGCACTGGTTTGCTTGTAACAAAGGGCGAGAATGGACGTGTACATCATACATAGCGAAAGGGTTGACACCAGTTTCACAGTTCTCTCTAGAAGACAGTTGTTTGGCCCTGGGTGACATGATAGTGGTATATGGAAAAAAGCGCACTACTATACTGCCCAAGTTATACTGAGATCAAATTGCAATTAAGGTGTTGTCTTGTTGGTATTGTTGTTGCACAGTAGTCTGTATAAAGTAGATTATGCTTCAATTGTTAATGTATTATTTAAATGTATTGAAGAGCTCTGTCTCAGATGTTAGAAAAGGAAGAACTGGCATGGAGAGTGTGAGACCGACAGAGTGAGGAGAGAGAGAGAGAGAGAGAGAGAGAGAGAGAGAGAGAGAGGCAGGGAGAGGGAAGGAGGGAGAGTGAAAATCATGCATTTGAATTATGTACCTATGTCATTACAGACTGTATATATGCCTGCACATCACCCCCTGTTCCGTCCTGTCATTTGTATCATATTTTTGTATCTCCCACATATTGTTCTGAGCAGTCTGAGGTTCATAATTTAAGAAATTTTGTTAAGCCTCATTGTGTGTATGTATCATCTTTATTAAACATTATGAAAGAAATGATATCAAAATTTCTTTGAATGGAAAGATACAGAGACTGGATGGGCATAGTTTCCTATAGTTGATTAGTTATATGCTGTGAATGTGAAGGTATGAACAGCAGCACAATTTTAATCTTGTTAATGTTAATGCAGATGTTCACTGCTCAAAAAAGTTGATGAGGCAAATTATCCCACATGACTATAGTCTTTATTTTGTCTAGACTGGTTACAAATATTCATGAGGAGAGGAATATGCAGACTGAAGAAATTGGTAGTCGAAAAACTGAAAAACTAACATCTTCTGTTCCTTCTTCCTCTGCTTTGCCAGACATGCCTCATGTTGTGATAGTTTACTTTTCTTTGCAAATCTGCCACCTGGACTCACAGCCTCAATTAAAGACAGTCTCTTCTGGCCAAACCTCTTTTTTACCGTAGTCTTAATACATATGAGCACTCCTGCAAAACATTGTGGGAGTTTTCTCCTTCCTCCATTCACAGAGTGAACTTTGGGATCTGCCAAATTCTTGGAGGTTGGCTTTTAAGCAACAGTTTGAAACATGAAAAGTTTTACTAAATCAAAGTCCATCAAATGGGTGGAGCTCTTACAATGGGGTTTGAAACCTCAATCAGTCATCTGAAAGTCAAGTCCTGTAGTGGACGAGGAGTCTACTTTCTCAGAGTTGTGTAGAATGTTAGAATATCTAATAGTGATTACATTTCTCCAGATGTCTTTACCAGCCCCTCTCACAAAAACACCCACAACCTACCAGTATTTGTACATGTATTACAGAATTCTGTCTAACATGGAGAGTGTAAAATAAAGAGAGAGAGAAAGAGTGAAAATTGTGCATTTGAATTACTCAATTCTGTAATTATATGTAGACTATTTGATAACTACACAATAGTTCTGTTCCATCCTGTCTTTTTTATCATCTTTTATATCTCCCACATGCTGAGAAAGAGATGAGCCCTCTTAATAACAGTCACAAGTAACATGTATTATAATTATTTACTGATAGAAATTGTACTGATGGCAGAGGGAATTATGGACTGAATCTCCGCACTTCAAATTTATAGATCTTACTGCAGGGTCTAGAACCTGTGCCCTTGTCATTTACTACTGGTTCACTCCCTTTGTCCCTTTGTTCACTCTCTGTCTGCATGTCTTCTTGAGCACTTCCCCCTTTATCCCGCCTTGTGTGAGCATCTGTTTGCGTCTGCTCACTCCTTACTTCTGTTACTACATGCTCCGTTTCCACCTTGTACTATCCCTTTGTCCAGTATCCTTTCTGCACTCGCTGGCCGCCTACTGAGTTCTGACACTCTTTGGGATTCCTCATGTTTATCACAACATAATACCATGTTTTGTAATGTCGACATGCCACGATTGCAACCTTTCCAGGACCTCACGAACTTGAACTTGACAAACATTTCTTTAAATAACGATGTACTCACCACAGCAACCAGGTGGTGCTGAGTCACTTCTTATTTAACTGCACCAAATTTGAAACATCTGATGAGCCCACAATTATGGACTTGTCTTAGAATTCCAATTCTTGTACAAGCTTTGTGAAAACAGATGCATCCAGCATGTGGTGGATATCTGGATTCTTGTCCCTGGAAAATTGAAGATTCTGGCTTCTTAAAGGTCATCTTAAAGGTCCTTTGATGCATCCTTACTCACTTGAAGCTACACTGGACAGATCCATAAGTGCTCCCTTCTCCTCATCAGCCATGTCAAGGTTCTTTCTGTGATGTTGCCCATATTGATTTGATTGATTCTGCATCTTTCCTCTCCGTCCACCTTGCTTTAGTGGCTGATCTTCCTGGTGTTGTCTCATGTTCAATTGTTTGATGCATTAGCAGAAAGGCAGAATTAGAAAAAACAAGATTGGACAGTATGCATTTCCCATGTAAAGAACTTATTTTGTCTTCGTAATATTGTACTTCAAGCTGGTGATCCCAGCAGATTTGGAGAGTGGAACAAGTTTATTATTTTCCGTTGTTTACTAATACTAGACACTTTAGTCAAATTCTCACGTGGATCTTAAATGATACCATGGTTTAGTCAGTAGTACAGTAAACCTTTATGAACTTAAATTCCAGGAGACCAGTCTATAATTTGGAGTTTGTGAAGTACAGTTGAACTCTTTTATCACAGACATGTCATAACACAATTCCTTGCTTGGAATTTAGCTTGAGCTTTTAGTTTGAGCATGCTCACTATAAACAGATTCCACTGTACAGGTTCAGTCTTTGCTGTATTCATTTGCATATTTCAAGCTCATACTATGCTGGATTTGTTTGTCTGCAATGTATGTAAATTATATATATGTAAACCTTACAGACTGCAAATAAAATGTTGTAAAGTATGGATGGATTTAAATTTTAATCCATTTATTTGTATACTGAGCTAACATAAATTCTCTTTGAGGAAGAAAAGCTGCCCTTCTAAAATGTTTTGTTTTGACTTGAAATTAATTCTAAAATCTAATTTGATCAGCTTAAGGGATTTATCAGCCGATCTTGGCTTAGGGTCATGGATTTAATGTCTCTGATGGTTGAAACCTGAGGTAATTACATGGTCATGTTCAGTACATGTCCTAGATTTTCATGTGACTCACGAGCCAATGACAGCACGTGTTGTAGCCAGATAGGGGAGTCTGTGACAAACAATGGGGTTGATTCGGCCTACATCAAGGGGTTGATAAGTAACAGTGGATAAATCTCAGGCTCATTTTATAGTGACCTAAAGGTCAATGCTTTTTGTACTGTCTCTAGACCAAGTCTAGAAATATTTAGACAGGACCATAATTCCACATGAACTTGCCTTTTAGGTAACCTTTTGTATGAACATTGCCCTGACCTGAAATACTTTGCAAGTTCCACTGTGAAAATTGGGTTCCATCCTTGTTACAAAAACAGGAGAATCTTGATAAAAAAGTATATCCCTGGTGCATGGAAAATGAATACTTATTATTGAGATATATACTTAATATCAAGGTGCACCTGAATAGTAGAACAATAGAATGTTTGCACAAGTCAGAACTTATTAAAATAGCTGCGCTTGTAAGCTTATGTTTGTCTAAGACTAGAACTTATTAATATGCCTGCACGAGGCAAGAATTAATTAAAATGTTTGCAGAAAACCAGGACCGACCAGTATGTTTGGGCGAGCCAGAATTAGCTAGAACGTCTGAATCTGCAGAGGACCGTCATATTTACAGAGCAGACCGCCCAACCTAAAATGGTTCACTTAATTTTAATAACTTCAGTAATTCAACTCTTATGCAGTAGAAATTTGGCACACTTTAGCATGACAGGGTACAAAGAATAGGAAGAAAAAAAAACATGTATAGTCGGTCGCCTATAACCACTTACTGTAGACTTGTAATAACATATTTTAATGTTTTGTGAAAAATGTAAACAAAAATGATTCCCCCAATTTTTTACTTCTCGCGTAGGAACGAATTTGAATTTAATTATTAACTGCGTCACGCGCTGCAGGAAATTAGGCTGTAACGGGGTCTTCTTGCCTTCTCTCGTGTCAGTCAGTCGTATTCAGTGCACGCAGGTGCATCGTGACACGAACTGAACAGAGGTAGACTAGTGAACGCACGCAATCCACCCACAGTCCTCAAGAAATCGGTCAGATTGAACCGTGCGACATTCGTGATTGTAAGTGGTAAAGATGTGTGAAACTTGAGATGCAAATGTTTCCAACGTAGTATTTTGAAGTAATACTGAATGCCAGCATTTCGTGCACTGACTGAACACCTTAAGATGTTCAAACTAGATTACAGTTATACGGTATTTTGTCGTGTCACGACAGCACCATGGTTAATTTGACTTTTACTCTCGACCCCCTTCCATTCTAGGCACTGAATCTTTAAACCTCATGTTGTCGAAAAATCTGCACATTTATTGCAATGGTTTTGTACTGTATGGACGCCCACAACCCTCACTGCCTAGCCTTAAAAAAGTTCACCTACTTTTAACTTTAATAACTTCAATAATTCAGACCTTGTACACTAGATCTAGAAATTTGGCACAGGTCAACGGATACATGTTGTCTGTTAATGCTGAATATGAAGCGCGTTTTCGCATAAAATGGAGACACAGGATTATATAATTTTGTTCGACTTTTGTTTCGAAACTTATAATAATTATGTCTTGCAGCCAGTCAAAATGAGGCTTATTTCGCTAGATTATGAACTGAGATATGAGGCTCTAATGCCTGTTGGGCCATGCGATATCGAATTTCTATTTGTTATGGAAACAGAAAAGTTTTTGTTTGTTTTTGTTTGCACAGAAACACTAATGTTGTTGGCAAATGATCGGTAGCTGTGGACGAATCTGAGTTTTTGTGAGGCATTTAGTTTTACATGAATAATATTAATGTAATATAAAATTGTTCTTTAATTGTGATTTTTTCAGAATTCTTTTTCCTAGTGCCTTCGGACATCGCCTTCCACTTCAGGCAACTGTATCTCGGGCCAGATTAATGCCAGGGCAAAAAGTTTGTTCATTTACGTTATTCGAATAAATGGAGTTAACCAAAAAGCGACATAAGCCTCATTTCCAAGACATAGTGTTATTCTGTACCGATACCCCACCACTAGTATGTAAATATTCTGTACCGATACCCCACCACTAGTATGTAAATATTCTGTACCGATACCCCACCACTAGTATGTAAATATTCAGTACGAATTCCCCACTACTAGTGTGGTAAAACCCCGGCTCATAATAAAGTTGGGATTCCAGCCTCCAACTGTGATAATTGTTGGCTGCTGTCTCGAGTTGCCCAACGAACAGGCTAGAAGGTCTGGGTGGATTGAAACACCTATTTCTATTCTCGTAACAAAGCAGTGAATTATTTTTGGAAACCGAAAACGAAATCGGCCATAGTCCGTGGATCGTAGTGAGACTAGAATAACCGGGAAATCGATACAAATTATGATAAAAGCGAGATAGAGATCGCCTCATGCCTGTTCTGTGCTAATTCGGATTCTGGTCAAAGTCTTATCAACGTGTTTAGACTATTTTGGGTCTGTTTATCAGACAAATAACAAAGTGTGAATATCACTCGTAGTAGTACGAGTGCGTATGTCGTTTGTTTCCATTTTTGCAAAAGTCACAGTTTTGCTATTGCGTGCAGAATTATGTATGACCGGTTTCACATTTGTCTCGCACCTTAACATGTCATCTCTCACTCCGGGACTTTGCGGTCTATTTGAGGCCTGAGACATTTTTTATTTTTTTTTTGAAGGCCAATTTTACGTCTTGCAATGAAGGGAGGTAATTTGACATTCTCGTTATTCCCCTTGACTATTCAGAGTTATTAGATAACACGCAGTCTATCCGGTTAACACAACATACGTTGACAGGTCTCCTCAGTTTAGTGTCAACAGGGGTCTTCTTGTTAATGTCACTTGCCTCTGACTTCATAAGCCAAACTACTGTGTCTAGATATACCGGTGTGATGGGTTAAACGATAAATGTCACAATCAACCCACCGCTACACCCTACTTTCCTCCTTATTAACCTGTGAGTAAAGGAGTGATAAGGACAGTACGGATCTTGCATAATGATAGGTATCTCAGTCTTCTCTATGTAGATATATTATAAGGGGAACTTTCCCTTCCTCATTCTCTCGTATTCTCTTTCTCTCTCTCTCTCTCTGTCACTCACTCACTCACTCACTCACTCACTCACTCACTCACTCACTCACACACACACACACACACACACACACACACACACACACACACACACACACACAAAAATCTCCAAATCTAGGGCGTATTGGTTGGAGAAGTCACGCAGTTCGTTATTTTTTTTCTCTCTATCGTGGTTCAGCTGCTGAGAACAACGTATTTAAAGAACACTGAGTAATTTATGTTTCGGAATGCTGAAAAAGTACAATTCAGAAATTTGAGCTGAAAAGGGCGCCCCCTGGCAAGGAATTGAAAGACTAGTTTTTTTTTTTANGGGGGGGGGGGGGGGGGGGAGGAGGTTAGGAAATGTGATGCGAGAGAATGAATGATAACAGCAGTAATGCCATGATTTGTGTTCTAGTTCTTGAAAGTCTGGGTGTCAGCAAGGTGGAAAAGCGGAAGATGAACGGAAATGATGTACATGAGGAACATGTATGCGTCTTCGCAATATATCGTATTCATAAAAAATAGGAAACTCTTACTCGGAAAGTGAGACAACAGAAGATCTTCAGAGGAAGATTCACCCGTCTAACAAGTGGTATTCATGTAATATTGTATTAAATTGTGACTATGTTGGCCTGTGGCCTGATTGGCCTATAGTAGTAAAATCTTACGCTGTTTCTACACTTGAAACGGAGGTCTTTCCTTTGTTATGTGAGTATGTCATGGGGAAACTTTAATTGTATACTGGGAAAAAGGGGCAGAAGCTCATGATGCTCAACTTTCATTTGTCCACTCTACTTCTGTACTGTGCTTCCAGCAGACAACACATTGCCTTGCAGAGACCCCCAGGCAAACTAGTTTTGAAACATGCACTATGAAACCCTGATGACTATAACACAATAAATTATCCTTCTGATCTTAAGGTATATTGTCTTAAAGATTGTTGTCCAGAATGTCTGAACAGTACAATACTGGAATAGAACAATCGAGCCTTCTAAATGGGATGTGCTACAGAATGATTGTGTAAGACCATGGTTGTGTTAATGAGACTCCAGTGTATTTGCGATCCATGGCTAGATCTACACAAGAACAAATCCATGTTAACTTGACAATAGTCAGAAAGTGTTATATTGAAATCCAGTGTTATTGTCAGGTGTGGACAAAGAGGTGATTACTTTATTTTTATACACGTATTGATCAGTTTGTCAGGAATATACACTGTACTATTCAGTACTGTTCTTAGCCTGACAGACCAGAATATTCCTGCGAAAATTTCCGTAATCTATATTGTAATAAATTACTTTTCATCACAGTTTAAGTGGATTCTATAGATGCTGTATATATATATATCTATGTGTACTTATGTCAAGAAATTTCTGTTTTCATCTGAGTCACCCCTCTGGTTGCATGTTTACCCAGAATTGTTTCTCTAGGTCTTCCTTATTTACGGTCTTTGGCATCCACTGTTTTTCAATCTTTGGCTCTGCTAGTTTAGGGGCAAATTCTATTGAGGTCGTCAGTGATTTTGAGATTCACCCCCTCCAACCCCCAATCCCCCCTCCCCCATTGGAGGTTAAAATATCTCCAGTGCTCTAAATTTTAGTAGGGAGAAAAAAACGGAGGATGCCGGGTAATTGTCCAAATTATTTCACAGATTGCTTTCAAAGGCAATTAGATCTACCTCACCTTCTGATTTGGTCCTATGTTTTTTATTTGACCGGTTTTGACTGCATTCTTCTACCTGCGCTTAACATACTTTAAGTCTTTGAAAGTACGACTAAAGTTTTGCTTGAACTTGAAGTTTTTAAAGTGTATGCTTTATCTAGGCCTTTTCACATATTATCACAGCCTGACATTGGCTAGCAAGGCCTGAGACATNGGGGGTTGGGGGTGAAAAGGGGGAGGGTGGATATAAAATATTACAAGCGGATGAATGGGTCTCGGCACACTGGATTTTGCTAATAAACAGGTTCCAGAATCCTTACCATTTAGCTTTCCAGTTGTTACCAAGTGGTCAAGCTATAAATTCCGTTCATCATAATAATGGCCTATGAATTTTTGTTTCGTCTTCTCTTCACTGTTTTTGGTGCAAATAATTTCTGTTCATGATTTGCTTCCGTAGGAATCTGTAAATTTATTTTCTTTTCCTTCCACGAGACTTCTGCACTGGATCGTTGATATTAAGTACTCCTAGTAAGTGCCTTGTTATTAAGTACGAAATTCACATTAATGAATTCATAATTACTGGATCATTTCAGTAGTCAGTGGATCTCGATATTAAGCACACACACCTTTTCCATGCATCAAGGCATAGTTTATATGGAATCGTTTCAATAATTTTACTATTCAGTATTCAGATGGACCTCGATATTGAGATACCTTAAAGTACATCTTTGCCATGCACAACGGCTTATTTTATATCGAAGTTCTACTGTATTTGTTATTCAGTATGAATTTCACGTGCATAGATTCATCATTTTTCGATCATATTCTTTATTCAGATGGACATCGGTTTTTAGCTTTCCTTAATAATATTAATAAGTAGCCTACACCTTTTCTAAGCACCAAAGGCATACTTAATACAGCGATAGTATTATAGCAATAAACCATTTATCTGTTTCAATTTTTGAGGGGTTTATTTGGATTAGATGGTAAAAGTGACATGATTAGATCCCGAAATCGCGAGGCGGTAAAAGTGACATGTTTAGACTACATCCCGAAATTGCGAAGCGATTGAGGAATCTAGATCTAATCATGTCACTTTTCCCGTCTAATCCAAATAAACCCCTCAAAAATAGAAACAGAATGGTTTATTGCTTGGGTAACACAAATTCACTGCAACAATTATGCAGAATTTCGTTAGCGAAACACTGGCATAGTGGGCTGTGACCTTAGGCAGTTGTACCACTCTTCCTCCTCCGTACCCCTCTTTCCCCCACTCCCCCATCCCCGCGCAGACGAACAGGGTTGTCAGAATTGGCTCTTTCAGGCCCAAATATCAGATCAGGCTTTGGCTCTCAAGTAACTAACTGGCTCTTTGGCTTCTTTTTTGGCTCCAATGGAGCATCGGTTAAAATTGACAAATTTCCTCTACAAAAAGTACTAACACTTCTCTCAAACTGGTTTTTCAAGTAATCGTGCTTTTGTCATAACTGCCCCATGAACACAAAGAACAACCGCTGTTCTATTCGACAAATATTTCTTATTATGTTGCTCTGATGTTTGTAGAAATGTTCATTGGTAATTAGACTACAATATCCACATAATATTCAATACACAGGTAGTTCGTGGTAAATTTCCCATGTCCAGTCCTGATCCCAGTAGGCTTTTTCCGGACATGGTTTAGCTCTTCTTGGGCTTTTTTTCATAGGCCTGTGCGGTTTGGCTCCAGCTCGCACAAAAAGTCTGGCAATCCCGCAGACTAAGTCCTAGCTTCATGGCTTCTAGTGTCATTCCAATCCGAAGAGGAACAGTAGGTAAATGAAGGCTTACTCAGCATGGCAATTAGGCCTTGTGTCTTTTTAGTGAAAAAGTGCGTGCATTGATTTAGGTGTTTTAAACGCAGAAAAAAATATGTCATCAGTTGTCAGGCCGGCTGAAATGCTGAAGTATGCCTATTGTCTTGCTAGCCTACTAGCGTAGTCACGTGATACGACACAGGAACAGATCTAGACTAACAGTAGTAACATAGACTAGATCTAGGCTAGACTAGAATTGGAGGATCCGTGCCTTTTTGCTGTGACAAGCGAAGAAAATCTAGGTCTAGCATCTGCATCAGCATCAGCTTGACACAGGTGCAGTTAACATCCAACAACAGGATAGAATTTTTATCTCTCTGATCAGTGGATGCATAAACTAGACTCCACTAAACTTGCCTTCTTTGATCTTGATTTGGTAGGCCTAGACCTAGTCTAGTCTAGATTAGTAAGAACAACTCAAGGTACGGTCTATTTTTGAAGCAAGCCAAAGCAGTCTAGATCCTGGATGTCTCTAGATCTGGATCTAAACCTAAAACAAGTCCAGTAATATACTGTAGACACTATATTATTATGATCTAAGAGGACCCTAGATCTACAAGATCCTGGTCTTACACAAATTTCCAATCTAGGCCTTTTCTCTTTGATCGTTCGGTTCATATTGAAGGTAACTGCTAATAACATTCTATGCATAACTTTACAACATGAGAGATAATATCCGCTGCATATAACCTAGATCATCTAGAATATATGTTCCTCTAGTTAATAGAATAGTCTACTTCACGAATGATGCAAGATATTTTTTTCTGGGTTAATTTTCACATTCAAGTAAAGAAGTTATTGCTAGATCTATGTATGACGGATGTAAGTTCAGTAAATTAGTGACATTAGGCTCAAAATTTAGCAAATAACCATTGCGTACACTATATAAAAGACTACACTGTAATAATAATAATATGAACAATAATAATAATAACAACAACACATTCAATCTTAATTTGGCTGTGATGTTATTAGGCAGTGGTCAGGAAATTTCTCGCTTATTTTCCTTTGATATAATAAATTCTTCATAGGAGACAATTGATGCAATGTAACGCTTTCAAATTCACATGATGAAACTGCCATCATTAACGGTTTGTGTCAAAAGAAAACAGTAAAAATGAACGGTCTTGATGACAACGCAAAACGGCTGGACTGAACTGATCACAGACGCTAGGTTATTTGTACCGGTATGTGATATTCACTGTGGAGCTCATGATATTAAAGGTAGGCCTATGGATGTTTGTGAGCATGTGAGTTGAAGCATGGTTGTCTGGTGAAATTTTCCTAGTTTGATGATATGGGTTGGGATGCTGCATTTTGTCTGTGAGAGGACCTTCATGTTACAAGTCACTTGGGGTTCAGGAGTATCATCAGGGCACACTTTTTGTTGCAGAATGTTAGACTATTTTCTCTATTGTGCAGTTGAGGAATTAGTTTTGAAGTGTTTGAGAAATTATTCGTTTCTATGTTCAGTTATTCTCATTAACTTCCTAGCCTCAACTCTCACAAAAGACAAAGCAGCGTTCATTCGCTCTCTCTCTCTCTGTCTGTCTGTCTCTCTCTCTGTCTCTCTGTCTCTCTCTCTCTCTCTCTCTCTCTCTCTCTCTCTCTCTCTCTTTGATAAGAACACGGAAGGGAGATAAAATTCTGTTACAGTGTATTCTAAGTGTGATTTCCAGCGACTGACATGGTATCTCTGACAGAACACATATTATTGTCCGTACAAAAAGAGCGTTAAAAGTCATAATTTTGAGAAATGAGTGTTAGTAATAGTATCACTATTTGTTGAGCTGTAATTGGAAAGTCAGTGGGAGGGCCCGTCCACAATAGAAACTGCCTCCCCTTCACTTTGTCCAGCGTCAAGAGCAATATAGCGCCGCACTGTGGGAGGCTAGGCTACGGTCTTAGCGCTGCTGGTGGTGATCGAGATAAACCTAGCAATAATAATTAGCCGGTTGTTTGTCACAGCGAGTCTTCATGGATGTAGAGCAAATGGGTACGCCTCGTTTCATCGACAAGATTCTCTCTATTGTTAAAGAAGATCAGAGGAGAAGGATTAACCTCTCGAAGGCACTGTACAGGTAACCTCGTTTCATCGACACTCGCCAGTAGACAGTACTCGATCTGTCCAATTAAGAAAAAAATACAGAAAAACTTAGGTATACGAAACTGGCCAACAATTTCTTTTCAGTGTTAAGAAATTATAAGAGTATTTAGGTACTAAACATCCCCATATGCGTTTCACGGGCTTTGAACCGTGATTGGCATGGCCGCATTAAAATGCTGATTATATTGATGATGAAATTAGAGAATAGATAAAAATGAATATTATATACAGAATTTACAATTTTGGAAGTAGTATTGTTTTTGACATGCTGCTTAAACAGTCTATCCCTGTAATGTGGCCCTGATAATATGTTTCAGCTGAACACTTAATTTTAGAAGCATGAGAACCTCAATTTACAATATTTACACGCTGTCAACTTTTAAAGAATATGTGATTGAATTTAGTAATAGCACTCGATTACAGCGTAAGTACTGCATGGGTATGAAACCTTTAATCTTATGAGAACAGTGGTTGTCGATGAAACGAGGTGAATTGTCGGCATGTGTCTATAAAACGAGGTTAATTAAGAAGGCGTGTCGATGAAACGAGGTGCGCCCGAGCAAATGAAGGTGGGGGAGGGGGGGAAATATTGACCGTATTCAGCGGCAACTATCACTTTTGACAACACCAGGAGAGGATTGAAGGAG